>ML677085.1:19155706-19396436 GCA_007922155.1 Mesoclemmys tuberculata | reverse complement strand
CAGTTTCTTATCGCCATAATGGACACAAAACTTCTCTACAGAGTAGCAAGATAATTTGTTAATGTTTATGAGTTCCAGAAGGGTAGTCGTATTAGTCTGTTTTTAGCAAAACAGCTAGAGTTCTATGGTACCTTAAAGATTAACGAATTTATTTGGGCATAAGCTTTCGTGGGCAGAAACCCTCTGCCCACAAAAGCTTATGCCCAAACAAATTTCTTAGTCTTTAAGGTGCCACAGAATTCTTGCTGTTTTGTTAATGTTTGTGAATCATTCTGAGAGATGACTGCACTGACATGCAAACTATTGTTTTCTTGGAACTGTAGTAATTTATAAACCCCCTAATTCCTATTGTTGTGGATGTTATAATTATAAGGGAAGTTCTAGAGGTAAAAGTATTCCTTTTCAACTGATTCATTTCCATCTTTGAATTCACTTTGTATGTATAACTCAGAAGTGTCTGTCCACACATGCATGTAATTGGTGGGACTCTAAAAGAACTGCAAATCCAAACATCAAAGAAAAATGTGTTCCAAGTAAATTAAGGATCAATGCAACTGAATATGCTGTCTAGAACTTTATGTTATCAAGGCCTTTATTTTTCCATATTTGATAAATGCATCAAGTAAGCCCAACAGGAGTAAACAAGAAAAAAATTTGCTATGTTTTTAAAAACTGTTTAATATATGGTTATCAAGGGTTGTGTAGTACACTGCTGAACGCACCACAAATGGTCAATTAATTACTAACCTTTTCATTTTCCCAATATGTTCTAATTTGCCAAATGTAAATAAAGGTCTAAATTCTTTTCAGAAGAGAGATTCGTCACTTCTGTATGGGAGACTGGTCAAATTACAAACAAAAATCAAATTATACCAAAAGCAACTAGGAACAATTAGAGCTAAAATACTAAATGTGTATACAAAAATATTGCTGAAAACCTTTAATTTGTTGGCAGTAATTAATACAATTATAGCCATCTCTCTTTTATTCATTATGTATTTATTCTGTCATTTGGAACTATTTATAGTGGCATTAGGTTGATTCACCATAATTTCCTGCCACTTCCAGCCCGGTTACAATTCTTTCCTCATCAGTTATATTAATTTAATAGCATTTTTTTTCATTTCATCTGATGATTAAAAAACTGTCTTAAATATTTAAAAAATTAGATCAAAATAGCACATATTGCATGGTACCACTTTTCTAATGATCCAAATGTAATACCATCTTATATAATGCATGCTGATGTTCACACTCCCCACTTCTAATTCTTAAAGTGTAAATTATCTAAAATCAGGGAATATGATTAATTCAGTGATAACATGTTTATTATACAAATGGACATAGTGAGTTTGGTAAGGTATGATTAATTTTCAGGTTCAGGGCTTTCTTTTTGTATTATAATTTTATACAGATAAGAAGCATGAATGATCATGTGCTTTTCTTCTCAAGGATGCTGTTTCCAATCTAGCCTTGACCAAAGTGACAGGAAATCATTTTAAACAGAATAAAAAAATATAGTATAATAAAATACACATTGGGCATGGAAAACCTGATTAGAAGTGACATTTCATTTTGGGTATGAGCTTAATCTTCTCCTCCCCCCACAATACAAATTAAAAAAGATCTCGCTCATACAAAATAATTTACGGATTCAAAGAGTCTTTTGGAAGATTTCCCGCTTTGTAGATTATACACTGTTTTAAGAGGCCTCCATTGAAAAGGACTCAAATTCATATAACATATACATACACATCTGATAAAAAATTAAGTGGATGCAATATTAAATCGGCTATTTTATATATAACTGTCTGAACTAGAAATGGCTGTTGGGATAAAACCACACATACACCCCCCCCCCTTGTTACTTCATGGGAAGACTGATTTCTTTCCATCACACTCTCCTTCAGTATTTTTAAGAAGCAGACAGCTGGCTAGACGTCCCATCCTACATATAAGGGTGATAACGACCGACTCACATCCGCCTCCAAATGCTCCTATCCATATATAGTCAAATACATATTAAATATGATAATATGAAGTATCTATAAAATCAAGCTTTTTAATGCTTAATATATCTAACATTCAAAATGGATTTATGGGATAATGAACATTCCAAAAGTACAACCACCATAGCACTAAAGCCTTACATTTGGTTTTGGTCAGAAAACTATGTTAAAATAGCACCTTCTTACTCTACAGATCTCATTACGTAGTCAAAGTCATATCTGTTTCAGCAACTAAAAATATTTGCATTACTTTTAGTCCTACTAGCCACATCCAGCCAAGACTTCTCTTCAGAAAGGGAGTTGGTTTCTATTGGTTTCACACATCAACAGAATTGTTAACAAGATCTATAATGCAGTAAATTCTGCTCTTGGCCACCCTTGTGCAAGCTTACCAAAGACAATGGGAATGCATAGACGTAAGTAAGGGGAGTCAATTCTGCCTTCACATATATCTGTGCTATTTACTTCTAGATCCCTAACTATTAATAGTCTGTACATCAGCAAGAACGAACTCATTTTGACTTTCAGATCCCAAAATGCGTTTGAGGGATTCCCAAGTTATATAATCCAACTGTCCCATTTACTTACTGAGCAAATTTGATCCGAACATGTGTAAAACAGTGAGCAATTTTACACAGCCACTTTTCAGAGTATCACAATAAAGAAAAAATATTAGAACTGGGATAATCCAGAGAGACAGACAGGCCAACATTGTTATTTAAAAAAAGAAGAGCATCTATACCGACAGCATAAAAACAGAACAGCTTGCTGAGAGGAGGCTAAAGCGCTTGTATATTATTTTTAAAAATCTTCTTTTGGAGCATTTCAAAGACATTTGATGCGCTTGTTTAAAAACTACCATTGTGAGCCATGGGACAAAAAGTAATCCCAGGCAGAGATGATTTAGCTGCATTCAATAAGTTGTTGAATTCAAGGCAAATCACCAGCCTCAGCCAATTTGAATTCTGTTGTAGCATCTAAGAGGGTTGATATAGCACTCCTAAATGGGACATGTGGTCAAAAACTCACTGCCAGACCCAAGAAACTGAACTGGAACTCAATTAGGTGTCCCTAATAAGTTCATGTAGCAGCAGGGGAAAGAAACTGATCACACTTGAAATTACAGTTATACAATGTCCACTCAGAAGAAATGTCTAAATTGCCCAGAGAAAGAAAAGGACAAAAACAAAAAACAGCAAGCAGAATTACTAATAAAAATGTAGCCAACACAAACAATTCCAGTCATGTATGTACCGAACCAAGAGTAAACAGACAGCTATTTTAAAACCAGAAATCCCTCTCAGTTAAACTTAAGGAGATTCATAACATCTGCCAGATAAATAGTAAAATACCATCTAAATGAATTAAGTTAAACTCACTAACGAAGTTGTACATGTGCATTTTTGTTTTATTTTATTTTAATTTATTTAATAATTTTAGCAATTTTCCTTTTTTTTTCCCCTTCCCCATTTATCACATTCTTTTCTCTCCTCCTGTTTCTCACATATTCAGTCTCTCTATTTCTTTTCTTTTCCCTCTGACTTTTTCATTTCTCCATCTCCCCTACAATTTCACAGGGCCTTCAAAATACTCTCTCTTCCTCAGAGTGCTCACCACTCTCCCCAAATCTGTCTCACCACAGGCTCCTGTATGCTCTCATCTCCAGTCCTTAACTGGGTTCCACAGGCTCTCCAACTCCTTCCATGAGTGAAGGTAGCCATCCACTTCCACCTCAAGGTAGGATCATGCCCTCTTAACTCTCTTCAACTCAGATAGGCTCAGAGAAAGATAGTGATCCTGGGGACTACTAGAGAGGTGACACTTCTCTAACAATCCTCCTGCCACACATTCTTCACAAGCCTCCACCTCCAACAGTCAATGAAGAGTGGGTGGTGTCAGCCGTTGTTACTGAGAGTGAAGCAGGTGAGGAAGATAACCGCTAAGGTTCAACCCAATAAATTAATAGAGCTGAGTTAATCTCTCAAAAGACACACAATGAACACTCACATCAAAATGGAATTTTCTTTGGATGTGTTGAGCTCTGTCTCAGTTTGCTTTCTGTGAATATTTTGGTTAAGGAATTCAGTAGCGTTATTTAGAAACAGCAAATAATAGAAATATCCACAGAACACAAATTAACAGAGATAGCAGGAGGAAAATTGTAAATTTAAGCATGTACACTAGAGGCCTCATCTAAAAGCTACCTTCATTCACTCAGGAAAAAGAAACCACATCTTATATAGCTAATCAAAATTAATCAACACATTTGTATTTAGACTACTGAGTACTCTCAACAAAGTGCTTGCCAAGAATTTACAGACTAAAAATTATTCAAATACTAAATACATTAAGGAAAATTGTATGTCGCTTGGGGACAATTTATAAATAAAGGCTAGATTCACGGAAAAATTATTCAGTGTGAATTATTTCTTCAGCTTTATCAAACAAATTGGTTCAGGGAACACTTTGTAAACTATAGCCTATGGGTAAAAGTAGTTCCTTCAATTATGAACTATTGCCCTAAGCTTTGGGCTATTTACCACAGTGTGTGTCTGTCCATCTATTCATCCATCCATGTTCATTCTACATTCATCACCAAGATATTTGAGTACCTGGTTTTAACCAGTTATAACTGGGCACTATTTTACTGTTATTTCCTTGGGAGCTAGTCAATATTTGTACATTATATTTATATGCATGCGTACACAAACACACACACACCTTGTACTCTATATGAATATAAAAACAAAATTACCCTAGTAGTATCTCTCAGCAGTTCTGAAGATGGATGTAAAAATCATCTGTGGAAAAAAAATCCATACTCTTCTATTGTAAGTGTTTATTAAATGCAAATGTTGATATTTCGACATTGGAAAATGTGTCTATGCATGTGGAATTTTGTGATAGAAAGCTCTAAAGTCCCAGGTTTTTCTAGATAAACTCCTCTGGTTTACTGATGCGTGAATGCACAAAAATTGAATTACTGTACAACAGCAATTACTTTTCACAGTACAACTATAATGGGAATCAGTTCTGCAATGAACACCACATAGCTATACCAGAAAAAAAATTAATAAAACCTTTGTATTTAACATATTTTCTTCTAAATCAAGGATATTTAGTTTAAAGCAAAACATTCCTCAATGCTTGATTTCTCATCCTATCAATGTAAATCATTTTAATAGGATTCTGTTTACTTATTAAACTTTAATACTAATATGTATTTAACAATGTATCCCAAATTTTAGTTAAATCTGGTGGAATGTTCCCTAATAATAAAGTTGATTTTAGGGCACTTTATACACTGCCCTTCACAAACTCTCTATATCCTCTTTGGTTTGTTTATTTTTCCTGCTTATGTGTAGTAGAAAATAAAAAGTAAAAAGGTCATTTTACCCCTGCCTTTCTTTTGCTGTCAGATTTCTTATTGCATCTGATAGCTTGCACTCATTCGTGATGTTCTGTTCCCTCCACTGCTTAAATGAAACCTGTTTGTGTGACTGAAGATGCAAAAGCATTACGATTCCCACACAAACATGCTCACGTATAACCCCGGGTTAAATTTAAATTAAGGTTACTCAAACGCATTTCCTGTGAACACAATCACTAACAGATAAAGATTGGCAGTTGAAGCAGTACTGCAAACAACAGGGGGCAACGACAGTGGACATAAGCATGGCATTTGGCCAAATGGCTGCAATTTTACCATAAATTGATAAATCAATACAAGATAGCCTAAAGGCAACCTAACATTGCAACAGCAGAAGTCCTGGGAGGAAGTGAGTTGTTAGATCTGGTCAGTTTGAGTTTGAGCATCAGAAGAGGCCTGGAACTGGAACATGTACTATCTCCCCTTTGCATTGCTGCCAGCCAATAGCTTGCTATCCATAGTCCCTCTCTTACCATTGAATTCAACTGGGTCCTGCAGCAGCAGCTATTAGGATTGCCAACTTTCCAATTTCTTAAATCTGGACACTACAGGTGTCGCCCCCCCCATCATTCGCTCCTCTTCCTCCTCTGCCTGGTTGCTCACTCCCCCCTCCCTCGGGACTCACCTGCTGCCTGCAAAGCAGGGCTGGGAGCTGACGTGAAGCCTACCTGCCTGTCCACAAGATGGAGGTGGCCCTGGCTGAAAAAGGACTGGCGCGGATTGATGACCTCTCACCCCCTGTGCTGTTCTGCCCTGCCTTGGACAGGCTCGCAGGAGATGGGAGGCAGGCTAGCAGTAGTGTTTGTGGGGAGCAACCCTCTTGTTCCAGTGCCCCTGCAGACAGTAACTGGACTTTTGGTGTCTAGCCAGTACTTCTGATCAGCCACCATATATAGCCCTTTCGACTGGACTTTTGGGTTGAAAACCAGACACCTGGCAACCCTAGCAGCTACGGCCAAATTTGCAAGGCTCTAGAAATTGCTATGCAACCTACTCTGGCTTGACTGGAAAATTAAACTTTTATTGAATTGCTCTCTATATTTGTTCCATATTTAGAGGCGGTAAGATTTTTCTAAAGTCTGACTGTAGATGACTTCACGAGACATAATAACAAAGAGCACATTCCAGTGTGAGTACAATTAAAAATTAGCAGCACTGTATCAGTCCAACTTAGTTTCGCTTCAACTTATGCACAGCACAACAATTTTCACAACAAAATTATTAAATCTGAACCCTACTGAAACTATTGCATTAATCATCAGGGATACAGTAGTTAACGAAAACATCCTTAACTACAGCCCTATGCATTAATGACAACTAGATCTAGAGTTATTTGTAAACTGTCAGCATAGCGAAGAAATTTACCTATAAAAATGTGCATCACCAAGTAGATGACAAAAGGTTTAGCACTTTTGGTTTCCCATTTACTTTACACATCTGACAGCATGAAAATAGAACTTTTTGTGATAGGATAATTGCATACTGAGGAGTAATTCAAGTAGTGGATGAGTATGATAAAAAATCACACAAAATCAACTAATCACTATGAAAAGTGATGAGAAAGAAAGATAAAATCAAGCCAGAATATAAAAGGAGGAAAAATGTTCAACACTGATTAGTAACTGAGAACAAATTGATGGGTTTAAAAAAATCTGAAGGACTTTATATTTCTGTATTTTCAAGTTTTATCAGAACCTATTTCCCACAGATTAAATATTCTACATTACTGGGATTTTCTGAATGACGACTGATACCAAACTCTATTTCCACTAAATGTTGAAAATATGTTATTTGAAATAATGATGATGTGCCAGTCATCTGAAATACTATTTCAGTCAAAATGTAGATTTTTGGCAGAGATGACTGCTTACAGTTAATTCAATTAGTAATTAGGACTGTATCAAATTGTGGTACCATTAGAGCAGCAACATTTCATTAATATTGGGATTTTGAACCCTGTTGATGAATGCCCCAATTATGTCTTATGGGGGAAATTCGACAGTGTTGCTATTATTTTGCGTTTTACCTGATGAGGACTGTCTGAATTCCAGAAGTTAATTTAAATAATATTTTGGTTACGACCCAGTTGGCCGAAGAATGCCCACCCTGATAACCCTGGGGTCCACCTCAAAGGATGAAAACAAGATGGACTGTGATAGATAAGAACAATGGTCATGCTTGCAAAAATATGGGTGATTGATAATCACTCCAGGATGAAGATGCAGCATGACAAAACAAAACCCATAGAGTGGCATGAGAGCTTACCCCTACAAAAAGGGGATGAAAAGATGAGGACTTTGGGTTTGGTTCTACAGTCATCCTCCAGGAGCATCAGTGCACACCAGCAGACCTCTGCTCCCTCCCTCATGTCTTAGCCATCTGGCCAGTGGACCACCACAATCAACTGAGGCTGGTAACCATACTCCATCTCTGTAGAACTTTGTGTGTGAGTGAATGTATTAGAAAAAATGTATTTTAGGAATAGATTAAATTGATTTTGCTGTTGAGAATTTTTGTATTCACAATAAACGTGTCATTTTGCCTTGTCCCCTGATTAAGATGCTGCTGTCTATTTCATAAGTATAACAAAAGTCTAGCAGAGTTCTTTACTTTTTCTGATCATGCATAAGAAAAACAGTCCTGCAGGCCAAACTTTGCCTTCAGTCACACCAGTGAAACCCTAGAGCAGGGATCTCAAACTCAATTGCTATGGCGGGCCGCATTTACATTGAGTGGAGTTCAGGGGGGCCGCACATGACACACACTACTCTACTGTACCTTTCATGCTCTACTCTCCACCGAAAAAATCTCCACGCAGGGTAAAATTCGGCGGCACAGTAGGAGAGAGAGGCTCTCACAGGGACTTGCAGGCTCCACTGTCCGCCGTCAAATCTCTCTGTGGGGCCCACATTCAGCGGCCATTTCCTTTTTAAAGCAGCACAGTAGAGCAGAGAGAGAGGCTCACACAGGGACTTGCAGACTCCACTGTCCGCCGTCAAATCTCCCTGTGGGGCCCACATTCGGCGGCCATTTCCTTTTTAAGACGGCCACAGCTTCCCGGAGCTCCGCTCAAAAAAAAATGCCAGCACAAGCCTGCAGCCGGATTCGGACTGCGGGCCGCATGACACGAGCCCGCGGGCCGCAGTTGGCCCGCGGGCCGCGAGTTTGAGACCCCTGCCCTAGAGTCTTTAAATGCTGCTTTCAGTGACACTTCTGGAACCTCAAGCCTGTCAATGCATTAATGTGGACACTGCAGCAAAATGAGGACAGAAAAGCATGCAATTAAGCGGCAGGCCACAACTTTTATTGAACTTTAACACAACGGAGGAGAGCTACCCACCCATCACTGACACTTTCCTATACCAGGCATTTAATTGGTTCGAGTGCCCATGCAACCTATTATGCAGGGTACTCTCTCCTCAGCCTACCTGCACGACCCAGCTCCCTCTGAGTCCTAGCACCCTCCACTCCATGGGTGACATGGGGGATAGAAAGGGCAGCAGGGGGGGAACTCAGCTCAAGACGACCACAGGGTCTCACTCTATCCTATGAGCCCAAGGTCCATCACCAAAATCCCAGGTCTTTTACCTCTCTAAACCGCACAACTAACCAGCCGCAGGGTGCGCCAGTGGCTATCTTGGTCATCCCCCCATGCAACGACATCACCTGGTATCACAATTCCTACCTGTTCCATTCTTTCATATCCTATATAGCCATACGTCAGCACCTCCATTTGACAAATGTACACCATTTCTGAAAACTTATGCCTTATTGTAACAGATGCTCCTATGCCGCATCACTAAATCCTCTGTGTCCAGGAGTATCTTAGTGACCTCTATCCACCTTCACCCATCTTCTTTTGCATCCTGAGGAGGAGGAGGATTGCTGTTGCTGTAGTTGGTGAGTAACCATTTGCATGCTGGAATGAAGCAAAAAGAGGCGCCACCAGGCCCCTGCGCAGGACTAAATCCTGGGAGCTCAGGAATACTTATTGGTATTCCACTCCCTCAGCCAGCCAACGGGTGCCAGAGATTCCTACCTGTTGTCCGTTGGCAAGTGTCTCTCTCCCTAGCTTGTGGGACTGTCCCCCTTTTACTGTCAGCCTCATTAATTTCTGTCACCCATTGATGCAGATGGGTGGAATTTTGTACGGGTATTAATGAATGGAAGTTAACAAACAATTGTTGATGATACCCAAGAAGAAACAGAATACAAATCACTCTCTCAGCTGTGCTGGCTATGTAAGGCTAACAGAAATCAAAAGTAGTAAAAATATTTATATTTGTCACTAAAATCAGCAGACATGATTCTGATCACACAAAAATTGCCACTCCACCCTTTATACACATTGCTCTGGAGAGGTGTTTCAGCAATATGAGACAAACAGAAAATTATGTACAACAGAAAAATTTGCCAACCTTTTTTTTTTTTTTTTTTTTTAACACATTAGCACAGATAGTTGTTATACAAAGGGGAAATCAGAATTTTCAGTTTCTTCAATCAAAGGAGATTAAACTAGGCAGATCCCCTCAAATGCTATTTGTATTGTTCTGTACGGCACTGCAATCAATTCTGTTTTGGTTTGGTTTTGTGGATATAAATTTTAATACAGATATATGTATAGCATCATCATTTCATCAGCAAGTATGACACCTAAAGAACATTTGTAATAAACTGATATTTCAAAGCTTGCCACATATGCAAAACTTTTACATGATTTCCACAGCTAAATGTGCTACCAAATTTGTTTTACTGATCATACAAATAAACTTTCATCTACTCCTTCTGAGAGCTGCATCTTAAAATACTTCTGAAGTATTTCAGTGTTTTTTACATCACCACCTTCAATTACCATGTATGCAAGATTCTAAGCTAATAACACATTTTATACAAGTGCACAGAATATTAAAGCAAAATGATCTACTACTTACCCGTACAGCTTCAGACTTTTTATGAAACATTTCTTCCATATTTTTTGCTAGCTTTTTCACAAGCTGAAGGCCGTCAATTTCTTCTATCGAAACATCCTTCTCATATTCTTTGTATTTCTGCAAGGAAGTGGAATTGTAAAAGGGAGTTACTTGATGGAACAGCTACAACTTGTAACTCGATGCATACTCCATTTTCTCTGGCTTCTGTACATTTCCTTAGCATATAGCTAGATACTGGAGGTCTAGTTAATAAAACAACAGTTTTATTGAGATGGAACTGCTAGATCCAGAACACCAAGGGCAAAAAATAGAATAAAACATATTTACCCTTCCACTTTGGGGCCAGGAACCAGTACTAACACACATCTGCTCAAATATACATAACAGCAAACAGTATAAACAAAAATACCTTATTTTAAACTAGTGATATGCTCATTAGTCCTCTCTGGTTTTAGGTCACCAGAGCTAGCCTCCTTCAATTAAAATTCTTGTTTTAAACAGAACTTGGATAATCCAGCTCTTCTTAGGCTCCGATTCAGAAAGCTACATAAGCACGTGCTTAATTTTATGTACACGCATAAGGCTCTCTCTAAACAGCAAAGTGCCTTTGACAGAATAACTGAGGGTGAACCCTAACTTTATGGTCTCTTTGCTTTTTAATGAACATGTATGCAGATGTAACTCTTGGTAGCATGAATAAGAATTACACATTTATGGAGATAAAAATACATTCCAAAGCATTTTGCCATTCATTTCTGGCCTCCTTTTGTTCTCTCTTGCATGTCAACCTTTTACATTTTATTTCTGTATTGATGCTTACAATAATAAAGGTATCGTATATTATATCACAACTGTATTTTCTTTGGGATCAGTCCTGAAGATAATAGGGTATTCCCTCTCACCATGAATAGTCCCATTATAGTCAATATACTCGCCTATAAAGGTTTATGTACTCAGGCAATGATTTTGTAATCTGACTCCCTCTCTTTAAAGGCTTACACTTGCTGGCAATGAACTAAATAATTGGCAAATCTCCCATTATGGCAAGAGAAATGCTATAGTATGTAATTAGGGATGAAACCATCAAATTTAATATCACGAATGATATCTTTTTTATATGATTAATTATAATTAATTATTCTATAGCAGAGATACAATTCTCTATTAAATTCTGTAGATGGATCAAAATATCTACAAACAGAAAATAACATCAAGTTATATAAGCCAATTCCACAGCTTCATCAGGAAAAGCAGCAGTCTTATTATTATTAGGTGCCTCTGCGAACAGATAAGTAATGTGTGGTTCCTGCTCCGAGAGTTTACATACCATCAAAGTTCATTTAAGATACCAAGAAGGTGCTGCTAAACAGTGGGGTCAAATTGGGAAGGATGTACAGAAATTACAGTAATAAGCTACACAACTACTCAAAGTATATGAACAGCAACATGGGACACTAAAAATAAATACTGATGAGAAATGTTTTTATACGTGAGAAATAGAACAACACTTCCTGTTGTGTATATATTATTGTTTTAATGTTAATTTCATATTTGTCTCTGTAATATGATGTAAGTGCCTTCTCTGCAGAGCTCAAATTCAAAGCAAAGAAAGGCAGTATCATTTGGATGTTGGTTATGTTCCACTACAGATTAATGTTTTTTAAATCTCTATACTATGTTATGCTCCGTCCACCATTCGTAAGCTCAAAGCACGACCAGTAAAAGTTACAACTTCTGAAAATTAGCAAATTAATGCCCTGATCCTGCAAACACATAGGCACGTGCACAACTTTACTCATGCGAATAGTCCCATTTGACATTCACATGCCCAAGCAGTCACAGAAAGCAAATTCTTCCAGGAAACCTTATTGCAAGAGTTATGCCCACTGACTCAAGAAATAGAAGCACTATCATGTGACTAACAAAACTAAGCATCACAGCTCAACATTTTTTATGTTCCATTTTGACCACAGTGGCATTCTGTACCTCAAAGCAATACCCTGGAACCCTCATCTTTACCAGTGCCATATAATTATGGTATTTTTGTACAAAGTATGCCTTGTGAGGGATCATTTTAAAAGTCTTGATCTGTTGAACATTAATATGTTGGATTGTATGCGCCATCATTGAACGTGAAGTTATGCTGTGTGTGTGTGTTATTCAAACATGTTGTGAGGTTGGGAACACCCACAACCAGCCTTTCAGGTATAACAATGGAGTAACCAGACAGTGTTAATAGCTCACCACACCCATCAAGGAAAGAATCCACTATCTCAGGAACTGTATACAGTGAAGTCTTCTCAGAGAGAGCATGTTGAGAAGGGACACTACTTGGCCAGTGAGGGTGGCCCCCCATGTCACAAGAACCTGGAAAAAACATCGGGAGGACAAAGACTTTAGCTGGGCAAGGGTAGAAGACTAAATTCCCTGGCTGGAAGGCAGCTCTATAACCTGTACAATCTCAGAATGAGACACTGCTTGATTCAAATCCTGTTTAGTCCGTAGAACTTAGACTGTGAATTTATTTTGTTTTTGTAGTTAATAAATCCATTTTATATTTTACCTAGAGCCAGTGTGTTTTGCTTTAAGTGGTTGCGGAATCTCTGTTCAGATCACAAAAGCTGGTGCTTATCCTTTCCACATTGAGGGAGGGTTGGACTGGGTAATGAACTTATACTGGCCAGGCTTCTGACCAGTTCAAGATGGTACAGTTCTGAGATGCAAGACTGGTAAGCTGGGGGGGAAGTGGCTGGAGCCTTTGTATTATTGGTTCATGAGTGGCTGGGGAAAGTATTCATGTAACTCAGTTGGATAGCTCCTTGCCTGTAAATGTCTGTGTAAGTGCAATACCTGTCAGAGCTTTGTGTCTTGACACAGTATCACAGTGTGAGACGGAGCCCAGGTTGGTAAAACAGAGGGCTCAGCGATCCGACAGACTAGGCTGCACCCCATGGGATCCTGTCACCACCATCAAGCTATAAAATGTACGAGCATGGCATGTGCTTCTTGCAGCCCTGATTCAGCTGAGTTCTTAAGTGAGTGCTTAAGTCCCATTGACTTAAATATGTGCTTAAGTGCTTTGCTGAATCAGGGCCTAAGCATATGTTTAAATATTTTCAGTATTCCACTCCACAGTTATTGCATTGTAAGCTGACACAATCCTCTAAAACAGAGTATTCTCTCAAAGACAATGCGCTCACCACAGCTCAACATGGCATCCAACATCATTGTTCAGCTGTCCGGAAGAAAAGGGTTTTGCTTTTTTAAAATTACGCCCTACAATCATAGTTGGGAAGGAAAGTTTACAGGGAACAGGAAAAAGCTGGAAGGGGGGAAGCAGGGAGCATTACCTTTGCTGTTGACCAGGAGAGTGTGGGTTATTTTTACCCTGTGCAGCACAAGAGAAAACCTTTTACTTCGACTGGGCTGGCAAAGACATACTGAGCTACTGTATGCCACTGAACTCTAAGTATTTCCATAGCAACCTAATAGAAAAGAGACAAACAAAACCAAATGCTGTCTATATTGTAACTTGACCCAGTTGCTTATAAGTTTCACTTTATTTTGTTTTATACTAAAGGTGAGAAAATAATTAATTTGTTACAAAAATATTTGACAAGTGTTTGCCTCTTTCTGCTTAAGGAATGTTGCAAACAAACCAAAATTTTCTTGAATTTATTCAATTTAGTCTATTTATTATTCAGTTTATTTATTTTATTTTGGTAATTTTTCCCTTATACTATAACTTGTTGGTCAAAACTCAAAATCCCAAATAGAAGCCTGGTGATCAGTTTTACTTGTCACAAAGAAGTGGCATGAAACTGTTTCCATCCCCTAATTCAGTCAATGAGCATAATACTTGACAGCCAAGTTTCTTGGAATTTGGTTTCTGAGCCCCAAAAAATCACTTTCTGTGATCATTGACGGATGCTAGGAAAGGTGAACTGCACAAGTCTTCAAACATAAAAAGGAAGTAAACACAATTGAAGTGATTTAATTTAAACATGCAAACCAATACCTGCAGATTTTTTTGCAGCATTTATTATTTTTGTTTGCAAAAATTGTTTGTATAAAAATTATTTTCATTTTACAGTTTCCATTTGCAATTTCAAAATTTTTTTACAAAAAAGTAATGGATGCCTGAAAGAAAAACAAGCTGGGAGTGAGTACAATATATAGTATGATTGATGACTGTGCCACAAGGCAATCTTTTCATTGTTCTCTGAAAACCTACACACAACTGGGGCGGGGGGGGGGAGGGAGGGTTTTTCTTTGTAAGTTTCCCACCACTGATAATACCAGGTGAGCTCCACTGGTGTTAGCACAATTAGTCCCAGGAAAGACTGAATGCCACAATTATTTTTAACATCATATTGAGGCTCCAGAGAAAGTCCAAAAAAAAATTTATATACTTGGAATCATGTAGTTTTTCAAGTTCCAGGGTGAAATTCCAGCGATGGACAGTAAGCCAGAAACTTAGCACACATATAGCAAGAAGGGTGTTCTTTCTCCATAACTAAATTTTCAACAACAATGATCTATACTCACTTAATCCTGTCTACATGTCTGTAATGACCTAATTAGATGGGACCTTTTGTGAACTAAGGAATCTTTGATCAACACCATGGCAAAGTCTTTCATCAACAGGGTCAGTAAAGCAGCACCTATACTACTCTCCTGGAATCAACTAAATATTTAAGTTTATGAAATTCGTTACTATCGAACAAGTTTTGTAACTAAAACTCACCTCTGGAATTAATAGCATGAAGACAAACAGAAATATACCATTTCTCAGTTACCGCTTAGGTACACTGTGCATCTTTGATTTTCTATAACATTCACATTTCAGCACATTTCACTGTTGTGCAATTTTGTTCTAATAGACTTTTCAAAAGGAGTCAATTAATTAAACACTAACTACCTTTGAAAAACTTCATTTAGACCAATCTGAAATTTGCTGCTTTTGGGGGGTTTTTTTTTTGGTCTTTAAACTTATCTGCCATGTTAATAGAACAAGCAGAATTTAGGTTACTATTCCCCAAAGGTATTTATGCCATTTTACGCTAACTAATCCCAGTGTCTTCTACACACCTTGATCAAATAAGCATAAAGTAACTAATTATCCATGCACAGCAGCTACTTCATTTTGACTGCTCAGAGCAATTGGAAGAACACAGTCAGCAGTAGGCAGATATACAATATTGTAAAGTATATCAATTGTGCTAAAAAGTAATATGCTCAAAAAGCTTTGCTGTGAAATGGTTCCATTAAAAGCTGCCTACTCGTCTCAGCGATCACTACTTTTTGATAAACCCAGGTCTAAAAAGACTGCCTTGAAGAACCGCTGAGCTTATTGTATCAATAGGTCAGCATGTAGAGGGGCAATTCCTTGAAATCCTTATTTCAGGCTGCATGATCTGTGTTTAACGTATCCGATTTTGATAAAAGTGTTTTCTTAACAATTGACCTTTGAGTTCCTGGAAAGTCTTCTAAAACGCAGTGCTTGAAGAGATTGTGTTCAAGTCATACCAAAGGTTAGATCAATGAGTTCTATCAAGTTAAGAAAACAAGAAAATTATTGTTTGTGGAAACTGACTGATGCAGCTCTAAGACATTAGCACATTTTTCTCTTCACTCCCAGCATTATGGCATATATTTTATCAGTCTGTTGTGGGAAACGATTTCTAAAAATTTCTATTTTGAATGCTTAGTGCTTTTTAAAAAGGAAAATTTACAGAATATTAATATTAAAGTGGATGATTTAGGTGATCTGGTTTACAGGGAGAAAATGCAAACTAATATGTGTAACAAGTCTACAGTTTTACAGTGAAATCTGTTTGTGTGTTACTTTAATTTTTCTTCATTTACTTTTGTAAGCCATATTAATGGGTTGGACAAAAAAGGGAACCAAGTTTGTTGCCAGGTAGATGAGAGATGGGGAAGACTGTGTGCTCACCTCACCAAGGGTGTTGAGCCTTGTGATTGGGTGAACCCTGATAGAAGGAAGACTGACTAAGCCAATCAGAGGGGGAATGAGAGGAGAACAGCTCCGCCTGACAGGAGGATGGGTGCCTCAGTTGCCTCCCCCTGCATAAGGTGTTGCCTATTTGTCCTGAATGGGATTTGAGGGAAAGGGCACCTGGTCTCGGAAACACCAGCAAGGCACCTACGCCATGGAGGCTTTTCCCTCAGTGACTAACACCTATTGCTGCTGCACAGAGGTTAGCCCCATGGGAGAATCAGCACCCTCAACCTTACTACACTCAATCATCTTCAGGCCTGCAATGCCTCATCAAGGTCCATGGGTTCCTTCCACACTACAGAGAGTCCACTAGTGTGAAATAACCTAGACTTCACCCTGTGAGTTGTGTTACTTGTGGGTTGTATAATGCTACTGGTGGACCCACTCCAAATCCATTTTCCTCTTCCCCTTATGTGTCTCCTCTATATTTTCCCTTGCAAATAAAGTGTACATTGATAGTTGGGTCAGAAGAGTATACATATGACATAACTGGTTAGTTATAGAGGTAAGTACTGGGTCAGAAATAGTTGAAACCACATAGGGAGGTAGGGTTCCTGACTACCTTTAACAGTCTGGTGGAGACACCACCAGTTAATAGCTAAGAACCCAGACCACTGAAACCCACTGTGGGCAAAGCAGAGCAACACCAGGTAAGGGCTCCTGTTGATGATTAACTGCCCTTAGGTGTAGAGCGACTAGTAAACCCCCTTACACATTTATATGTTTCAATGTGCAGAAAGAATTGAGGCAAATCGAGGTTATTATTTAAGCTCTTGTTGAAAAGACCACACATCTTGCATGACATGTGTCTAACTGATTGTTGGAAGCCTCTATCATATTTGCATCAAACTAGGAGTATTTACTTCATTTGCAGGGATCTTGGCAGCTAAGGAGTTTACTTAATATGTATTTTGCATTAGCAGTTTCATTGCCTTAAAAGTACTTGTATTATTCTTGCTGCTGAAAGCAGAAGATTCCAAAAATGAAGAAATTTTGTGGTTGGAAAGAACACCAGCTGTTTTTAGTATCCTTGCACCCTAATGACTGTGTTTAATGAGAAGAAGTCCAGGTTTAATTTGTGCACGTCAATGCAATTATTCTACAATACTCAATATGAATGAGACTTGGAATGTAGATGGGCTTTGGAAGCAAGTTGGCTTTATGGTAAATATTAATACAGAAAGTCTGAACTGTGGAAAACAACAATAAAACTTAAGTGACAGTCACAATTATAAATAGATTTTCCTCCTTCCACTAGAGACAGTCTGAACCACAGACTTCCATCATTGTCTTAACAGGAACTTTGCAGCCTTGAACTTCTCTGCTTTGTTGCAGTAGCTAGTTTATTCAATTCAAATGAATTTTGTATAAAATATTATTTCTTCCACTCCGATCTTGAGAAAAACAGCAGCTGTCCCATCAAAGCTTCAACCACGCAAACCGCCATGATTAGAAGAGCACATTAGAAGAGTTAGGGACAGGAAGCAGGGCTTCTGGTTCCTTCCTATTCCACCCAAAAAAAATCTCAGTGGTACAATCCTGGATGGTTTCTCAAAGCAACCCCTTGTTCAGATGCTCTCCTCTGCACTCTGTGAATGAATTTGGTGGCACTGTACACAATATTTTAAATAAACTGGTTTTCCAATAGGCTACACTTTACTTCAGTTCATAAGACATTGAAATGCTCATTAATATTCTTTCTAAAGCCCGCAATAATACATTTACATTACTAAAGAAGGAAAGCAGTCTCAACAAGTTAGTGGTAAATAACTGGAATTAGCACACCATCTCATGAAAGGTTAGGATCACAGCAGAACATTTCCTCTGATAAGTGGATTTCTTGTTGTCAAGAAAATTGAATAGCAGTAGTCCACGCAACTTTCGATTTGCTACATTACAAGAAATATTTGAAACTCTGTTTCTGTTAGTGAAATCATCATTTGGTAAGAAACCCTCCTTAGAGCCAAGAACTCCTCAACAGAGCCAAGACCATTTATCATTTGAGAAAGCAGACACAAAATGCATTATTTCTGCAGCTTCTATTTTACCAGATCATTTCACACAAGCACAAGGAAAAGAAAAACACTATTTCACTGTCAGAACTTTTAATGTTACTCATGTATTTAGGTCATTTTTTAAACCTTGCCTAACTGAACATCTAGGAATAAAGCACCAGATATCAACCTACACAAAGTTGAAGTTTGAAGTGGTCTGTACAATCCAAATAATTGGTAGTGGAGTGTTAACAAATAAAAGGTAGCCCGGGTGGGCAGAGCAAGAAGAAATACCCTTTCGAAGCAGGACAGCTCTGGAAAGAAGCTTCATATTAGTCAAAGCTACGTTATTTTTCAATAGGGAAACGGATTGCTGTACAGGCACACATTCATCTCTCTCTCTCTACTATCTCTCATTGAAAGAAAGAATTGTCTCAAATAGTTTTGATTAAAAAGACAAGTAAATAATGAAATAGTCACAAAACATTTTTAAAGGTGTACACAATCTTTAGATTATGAGCACTAAATGAATGTGCTTTAAATTTGCTCCATCTAATATTCTACAAAACACTTCTTTTTTTTTTTTTTGCTACTTCCTTATTTGGGATTGGTGATTTTATTAGCCTTCTTCAACAGCTCATGACCATATGCCAGGCTGTCATGCAGATTAGCCTCTTTGAGGTCTGCTGATATCCATCTTGGTACCAAGACTTTGGACTCTGCCATGGTCATCTTTCCATTTCCATTCTTGTGGCTGGCCAAGTCTCTGTTCATTAAGATGGGTCAAATTACAGTTTTATATACTATCTTCTAATTTTATTGGCATGTTTTTGTCACAGAGAATTGGGGTCAGCTCATCCACTTACACAAAGCAGCTTTAGCATGATGACAAGCATCACTCAGGAGGGCACCATCATCAGCAGCAGCCATTGATCCTAGGTATTTAAATTTTTTCATTCTTTTAAACTCTCTGCCTGAGAAGTCCTTTATGGCAAGTCCTCCTCCCACGGTTACCAAAGACTTCGTTTTAATACTTGTCATACTCTACAAAACTGTTAAGTATAACTACCATCCATGCTGAATGGGAGTATACAATGTCTAGGAACAGAACAATATCCCTTTGAATGGTTTGTGAGAACACCATAAGTGCCATAAGAGAGCTAAATTTTAAAAGCTAGCAGAAACCAGTCAGAACAGAATTACACATGTAGCTAGATCTTGCACGTGTGCGCATATTTTGTAAAATGGTTATCGGGACCCAACTGTGCCCAGGTGGGTTTATACAAGAAGAGTATGTTGGACAACATCAAAAACTTTCTGATCTGTATCTCTGCATACTGTTTCTGATGTCTATGGACAACCAAGACAATACTGTGTCTTTTCAATAATATATTTAAGCTTCTCATGGTTGGTACATATTAGATCATGAAAATCCACAACTGGAATAGTGAGCATTTGAGGAAGCATTTCATGATGTAGTTCAAGTTTCAGACTGGGTAGTTCACCTGTTCTGCATGGACTCCCACATGGCTGATGCCACATTGTATTTTCTCTTGTTCCCCATGTGTTCAGGAGCATTAATATGCTATTTTTACTCAGTTTCCCAGAGGAAGAACATGCATTATTGTGTGCTCGTGGGTTCCCTGTGAACCCTTTTAAAAATTAATTAAAACCCTCAAACATTCTCTTGCCTGTCCTCTGTCTATCAGACTGCAGCAGGAGCTGGCCTCCTAGCCTTTAATATTCTTATAATGCCTCCAATTAGTATCATCCACATTATTTGATATTTCTCCTCAGACTACTGCAGATTTAAAATTAAAATGTAAGAAATTCTCTCTCAAACATGCATGTCTCTGCCAGAGACCCATAGGGTAATTCTACCTGTCTGTATTTTGTCAGTTGCTACTACCTGAGAACTGATTCAGAAACTGAGATTCTAAGCCTCACATTATTTAAAATTTCAATTTTTCAAAGGAACCTCTCTCTACTCCTCAGAAAAATCAGAGTACTATTATGCTGTGCCACACATAAGCCTAGGATCTACTGTCTGTGTATGTTTGACCCACCGGAGACTATTCTTCACCTAAGATTTAGTTGTAGGGTCTGGAATTCTCTCAGTTATTACTATAAGAGAACTGAGTTAATCGGAAGCTCTTTAGGAAGTTTAGTACGAGCAAAAGAGAACTTTCCCCTAGGAAGCAACAATTCAATAGCCAGTGCAAAGCACAGGGGTAGGAACTACATATATTAATCTGCAACAATCACCTACTAAACTAATTTTATCTGCATGTCTCTAAGTTTCTGCTGAAAATCTTAGTTGAAATCCTGCCCCCATAGAATTTTGCCATTGACTTCAATGGGGCTAATATTTCACCCTATATCTTTAATTTATCAAACCTAACTAGGACTAGCAATGATTAGGAGAAGAATACATCAAAGCCTCAGATGGACCACAAATCCCCAAAAACTAACAACAGCACATTTATTGTGAAGAGGAATTAGACCATCCCCACCTAAATGACACATTTGCTGACGCAGTTTGTGACAAGTGGTGTTGCTAGAGATGAGGAACGAAAGTCAGATGAGGAGACTAATGAAGAGGGGTGACAAAATTTTGAGGAGCTTTGAGGATGAGGTGTGACGAGCCACAGACCACATGCCCTGAACTAGGAGGGGATCAAGAGCTCCCAGATTAAAGTTCCATTTTCCATTTCATTGCACACAGGTGCACACACAAATTCATGCTGCATGCCATACCTGGAATTGCAGCAGAGGAGCAGCAGGCAGTGGTAACAAAAGTGATATCAGTTACAACTCTGGTCCCTCTGATGCCCTTTACTTCCTGGCCCCCATTTTTTCCATGATAATTAATTTAATACATGCAAAAATTGACAGTCTGCTAACATAAAAAGTAGGCTGCTAAAATTAATAAGCAATATATACCAATAGGCGTTAGGGCATAAGAAACCAATAGCTCCTAGGAACAATAATAACCATGTACACCCACAAAATTTGAATGTATGGGAAATACTGAAATACAAAACCCAATAGCTGATGTAACTTCATTTACTTTAGTGAAGTTATGGGAGGAATGAAATTTGGCCAAATGTGTTTAGGATGCTTCTCTAGAACCACCTCATCCTAATATGGATGGTTTCTGCTAAGGTTCTGCTGTGAATAAAGTACTTGGTGCTAATTTAAAATGGACATGCATCTCTATTCCCCATTATCTATTACAGTATAGAATTAGCTCTAAATTTCATCATACAGTGAAGTAAATGCCAAAATGCTACTTATAAATTACTGTGGCTTTGTAGCAGTACACCAATAAAAATAATCTGTAATACTCTTTGATGAGATGGGATAAAGCACTATATAATGCAACATAAAGCAACATAAGACTCCAACTAGGTCTCAGGGCTGAATCTGACCCAAACTCTTATATGTACAATTAAACATGGCTTTTGTAGTTAGCAGTCAAGATATTGCTGCCTTATAATCTACAGTAGTGTATCGCTCACTAGATAGGCTGAACTACACAGTATATTTTTGTCTGAACTCTTTAAATTTAGTTCAGATAATCTGCCATTTAAGCACTGTCAGTCACTCACCCTCTCCCCCCCGCCCTCTGGCACAGAGATACTGGTTTGAAGTGCCACACAAGATAATTAACTTATCTGAAGTCTTTTTAATTCTATATTCTGGATGTCCTGACAATCGAACGTAATCAATGAATGAGCCTGCTAGATTGTAACTAGTTTAAAGCTAATACAATTTGCAGCTGCTAATGTGGTTTCTTTACTTACAGAGCAAAAAGCCATGTCAGTGTTAGAAAACAGAACTGTCTCTCAATGAATTCTTAACCCCTAAACCACAGGAGCTATCAAAAAGCAATACCTTTAGGTCCAATTTACCTACTTAAGATCCTCCAGAGAACAACAGTATGCAGAGAACATACTATATGTTTCACAGACTAGGAAAACATTTGATCTCTTTTCCTGCTGACCCATTCACCTGTGATCATGGGAATGATTCACTACCTAGTCTACAAATAAAACTGTCATTGATTTTTTCACACTTCTCATATTTAAAGGGATTTTTTTGCATGCTATTACTTGGTTCCATCACACAAAAATTTAAAATAAATTTTATTTATGATTATACAACCATTTTACAGCTCAATTTTATGATTCAACAGTTGGGGGGGGGAGTTTTAAATAAGAATAGCCTGAGAAATGCTCCTTTAATTACAATGGGCCATATTGTGTTACCTTTGCTCACACTGAATAGACTGCTATATAAGTAGCCCTATTGAAATCAAGGGTACTATATGCAGAATAAGATACCACAAACTATTTTAAGTTAAATATCAATAGTAGTAAATCTCACGTCATATGGCAAAACTACCATAACATTTTGCAAACATGATATTGTTTTAAAACAAAAGAATTGTTCGAACTGATACATAGCAAATTGAAACCAATTCAAAGCTTGTGTCCTAGAACTTACACCGAGTCCTAAAATGCTAGTGAACAACACATCAATTTTACTTGAGAGATTACATCTCTATTCCCAGTAGAGGAACTGTAAAAATACAACCTGGCTTCTAGAGCAACTATACAAGGGTTATTGTTTAAATATGCATCCTTTAAGTAAAGCCAAATTTGAGGTGAAAGAAAAGTGGTTGTCCAGCATTAAGTGTGCATATAGTTGGCATATAGAGTACTTTTTCATTGTGCTGATTCCTTGTCAGAAGACTCTACTGTGAAAGCGATACCAAAATACTGTACATTTAATCTCTTAAAAGATATTTACATCTGACCTATCCTTCTCATTTTCTGTGTTCTAAATGCTACAAAGCCAAGACAATAAAACATTAACTTGACTACAGTTTAAATCAAGATGATTTGGTATTCTATTTTGTATAGGTTCTTATACTGCACTCACCACTGTGGAACTTGAGCACCTGCGACCTGCAATACATGTTTGTACAAGTGCCCCCTTTAACTGTCTGCACAGGCTGCCGTATCAAAGGCTGTAGTCTAGGGAGAGTCTTGATTCTGACCCAGCACTGGAAAGGGAAGTAATCTGCACCAGGTGTATGACTAGCACTGATTACTTCCCCATCTGCAGCAAGGGGAAAACCAGGGTCCATGTTGTGAATATCTGAGTCACAATATGCCTTCTTCAATCAAATAGGAATGTTGCGAGATGTTCATAGGGCCTCAGAAACTTGTTCTTTTAGTTATTTCTATATTTCAAATACTAAATCAGGCTGGCCCCTGGAGGGGCAGTATATTTCGATTCTCTTTCCACACAAAGGAATCAGAAATCTGGGCAGCTGCTCATGATTACCTTTTGCTGATAGCCTCCCTTTTCTCCTTTTCCCCCGTTAGTTGCTAGGGTTTCAGTACTTAGAGTATGATTGCACTGCAACACTCAACAAATCCACTTGCCTGCTCAGCATTTATGAGTTCAAACTCACAGGAGAGAAGTGCTGCGAATACCACCTAACCTCATTCTCTGCCTTAGCCTGTGGTACTTACTAGCATTCCATTCTGCCTCAAAAAGGGCGGGAATTCATGGACTCTGCAGGAGGAGGAAGAATTCTAAGGAAAATTTCAATAGCTTCCATTAGAATCCTTCATCTGGTCTCTTGTCTCTTTTTATTTTCTTTCTTTCTTTCTTTCTGGTGTCTTGATTTCACTGAGGCACCCAGGAACCAGTAGCTCAATAATCCAATTACTCTGTTCTAAAACATGGGGCCACATTGCAGAAACCTTACTGACATTGAGTAGTACTTCTGTCCACAACTGATTCCACTGATTTTGTGAGGCACTACTACTCAGTAGGAGTAAGGCCCTTAGTTGTCAACTGGAAATAGTAGGAAACAAACAATTTAAAAATGGAAATTTGACTAGTGAAGAGGGAGGGAAGGAAGGCAACACACTCCTAGCTATCAGCGTGCTGGATGATTTGTCAGGCGTTGTTATACTGTATTTTGACTAGCTATGCAGACAGCTGCAATCAGATACTAAACAAGGCCCTCCAAGCTTATGATCTCACTGCCTTTTTTTTTTTTTTATTCTTCAATCAATTAGAAAAAAAGCAATTTGAGATAGGCTTCTGCACCTGGAGAACTAAATAATTCAATTCATCTACAAGCTAAGATAAGGGCAATCATGCTTTGGGGTGCCTGATGACCACTCCGTGTCTGAAAGGATCACCTAAAACTTAGTATAATTGGACAGTGGCAATATAGGTACTTTACCCCTCCACAGAAGAATCAGTCGTAGCCCATTGAGAGAGGCAGGATACAAGATTAGATCTGTCCGAACAGATATGGCAAATCCTAGGTTCAGTTTCTTAAGTAGGGTACAGAGTAGTACCGTTGTTAGGAGGGGGCAAGAAATTTGAGGTGATCATTTTCTTAAGCATGACACCTTAACAATAATAATTTGCGTGTTGCCATTAGAATCTAAGGTCCTCTCTGCAGAAAAAAAGCTAGCTCACTGAGCTGCTTTTCTCACATTCTCACAGATCTTACAAAGAGTGAATAATGCACAATCTCTTCATGTATTGTCAGGCTTTGGTATTTGGTAAATGATTGCATCTCCGGTTGCAAGACAAACTGAATTAGTCATTTTAATGTAATCATGGAGTTCTCCTTTCCAGAGATAGACTCAGATTTTGAGCACGCACGTAATTGTGCAAACAAATGTCTTCAGGTACATTTTGTAGTACTTAGACAACCCTGATCCAGCCCATTTTGGTATCAGTATTACCATTTGTACTCACAAAATTGCTACCATAATGACATGCTAAAGCAAAAACGTGGATAAAAAACCCCAAGAAGCCCAGCTGAGACCCTTTTGAAAATCGGAGCCAGAGTTTAAATTTTAAATTGAAGAGTGGCTCTACTTTTTCAGAATAAAGTCAGCGGTGAAGACAGTTTTCAACTATGCAGTCAAAAAAGAAAAACAACAGCATTCTTTGAAATGAAGTTAGAAACATTTCATGGTAAGAGTATAATATCTGAAATTAGGGCAAGAATTAGGTAAGCCTTCCCCCATATACCTAAACCTAATAGGAGTAACTTTTTAAAGGAACATTGGCAATACAACATCTATATTTTTCACTCCTAATACCGTATCAATCCAACTAAGGTTAAACAATTTAATTGATGGGTGTAAAAATGTATACCCTATTTTAACAATAAATACAGAAGAAGGGCAGCATCTGAAAGAAATAGTGTTCAGAGTCTGAAATATGAAGTGCATTGTACCTATTTTTTTGCATTTTTTAAAAGAAATAAATCACCATTAAAGCTGTATTGGACATAGTTCATACTCCACCACTGGTCTGCTTTAATAAAAACCAAACTTATAAAATTTCAATTCTAGGATCTCTCTTCTAAATAAATGTTTTTTTAAACCTTATATACAGTACCTTGATTTGTTAATTTACTCTTCCTACATTCAATTTATTAATTTTATTAATCCTCTTTTTCCTTGGAATTTAGATTTTACATTTATCTGTTGCTGCACATCTTCAATATAAGGAGACAGCAGCCTCTCTAAGGTTTTGAAGAGCTTTCCATTTTAATTCTGGTTTTGAACATACACTCCTTTAACTGCTTCAGAAAGTCTTTTCCACCTCAAATTTGGCACGTGTGGAGCACGAACAGATTTTTTTCCCTGTTCAGATTTTGAGATGAATCAGAGCAGCTGCTTCCAAGATACCCAATATAAACAAATTTGGTATAAATCATGTATGAAAAATTTCTGTGAAGGTTTTTGTCCATTCATATCCCAGAACGTCTTGACCCAGAAACTGCACATTTGGATTTATCCATTCTTCTTGGCTGAGATAGGGAACGGATATTTTTTCTGGAAGGAATGCATATCTTGTTTCCATTTTATAATATATCATGTATATTTACAAATACATTGCAAAACACATAAAGGACTTTAGCACTTCCAAAGTATGGCTGAGCCCATAGTTTTGTAAGAAAAGTTAGGTGGGTCATTTCACTTCCAGGGGATCACATCACAAAACTACCATAAGCAGCTGACACACTTGTTGGTAGTCAAAGAAGGGAAGCAAAGGATACTTCACTCCCTTCTCACCACTTAACATGGTCACTCCAGGCCAGGACTGAAACACAATGACAAGAATATATGAGGAAATTTATACTGTAACTGACAGTGATATTCCTGTACTGTGGATAGAGGACTTCACATTCTGAGGTTGTTAGCCTGGCGCCTTCCACCAACAATAAATTCAATTTAAAAAAAAAAAAAATGAGGGGAAAACAAGGAAAAATATATAGTAAATCCAGAGCTGCTAGGAGTCCCAGATATTTCCAAGATGCCAGTGGTATCTTCTGTAAAAATTAATTATCCCAAACTGCTAGGAAAAGATATTAACAACATATTTAAATGCAGGCCAATATAATCAATTTTGCACTTCTGCTTACATTTAAAAAATAATTTAAAATTGCCTTAGCACTATCAAAGACTGGGTGGGGGCTGGCACTATCTGAGAAACTGCTCCTTCCATGAAGAAATATCTATTATTCTTGCAAACTTACTACAATATTTCACACAAAGTACTTAATGGAACAAATGTATAAGTAGGGGTGTGACAAACTAGGAAAACGTCTATTAATTTTCCTGCTTAATTTTATAGTGCTACCTGACTGAATGCATGGAGTTATATCAAAGGTTTCTGTAAGGAATTCTAGAAGAGTAAAACAATGACAGAAAAGACAGCCTCTAAGCTCCCCATTTCAAAGGAGTTAAGACAACAATGGCTAGGCCACCAACTGGGAAAAGAAGGTATCTGGCAGGCACCAGCAATTAGGATGTTTTTCTCTTCCCAAGCCTAGGGCTGAGAGCCAAAGACTCTGAAGGGTTAAAAAAGTGCCCCTGGAATAAAGAGGTGGGGGGGAGTGGTCAGCTCAGCAGGAATCTGACAGAGACAAAGGATTTGTCTACATTTAAAAACACTACCTTTGGACTTGCTAGGGAAAACCACCAGCAGTCAGGGAGGTTGTAAAGCAGAGACCCAGAGGGTAAATGGTTGGATTGCAGGTTCCCTTCCCATAGAGATGTGAAGACGTGCCTGCTGTGCTGGTGTAGGACTTCAGAATAGACAATACCTACCTTGACAGGAAGGGATTTCCCGTTGGATTAGGTAATCTGCCTCTCTGAGAAGCAGTAACTAGTTTGATAGAAAAATTATTTTGCTGATCTAGCATTTTCTACACAGGCACTTGGCTTGGCTTAACACTGCCACTCAGGGGGTATGGATTTTTCACAGCCCTGACCGATGTAGTTAAACCAACCTAATTTTCTAGTGTGGACCAGGCCACAGAGTCAGCATGCAGTAAGGCTGATGTAGATTGACTTGAGAGCCCGGGTCTGCAACCAGCTAACTGTAACCTGGTGCCCAGAGAGAACAAGGGACACCAAAACTAAGCCATGTCTACTCAGAGGCTTGAGGGGAATGCAAAGCGTAGGTAAGATAACACGTATATAGGTCTCAATTTTAAATCCCCTGGTCTTTAATCTCTGCGTACCATCTGGGCAAATAAATCATTCCTGGTTTTGGAGACACTGCTTCTATGTCACTAAATATTATTACTGATTACAATCCCCTGAAGGAGAATTATGGCAGGCTCCAAGCCCAAGTGGACTTGCTAGGAAACATCGCCAACAGCCAGGCAAGTCGTACTGCAGAGACCCAGTCAGAGTGGCTGGACCGCAGGATCTCATCACAGAGAGATGTGCCTGTTCTCTGAAAGAGGATGCACCTGGAGAACTGGGAAAGGGCACTTCACCTATTTGAAAACACATACCCTTATGTTCAGCAGTGACATTGCTAAACGATATTCCCAAGGGACAGGATGTCTGCTAGGAGCTTCCATCATTCTGAGCGCGTAATCGGTCCAATTTATTCCCACGGAAGTCTCCAAGAAGGGCTGCTCTTTTCCTCCCTCGAATGCAGCTTCTGCTTTGCACAGAAGAGTCACAAGCAGGAAACTGAAAAGTTATCTTTTCATCAATTCCTCAGCTGGAGTATGGTACTGCAGTGTTTTATTTTCCATGCCAAATCACATCTGCCTGCTCTAACTAGGCGCTATTATGTCAATAGGAAACAACGAAGACCAAAAGTGATAACTTGCTGTGGACTGTAAGGTCATGGGGCACATCCACAGACTAATTCTTTCAATCAGCTTTTCTTTGTTATGTCTCTCACATTACCCTCCTTCTTATAATTGTCTGTCTCCCTATTCTTCCAGCTTCATAGATCTCTGTCAAACTGTTCTGCTTTGTATCTGCTTAGTGTACTGGGACTCAGTAGTTCAGTATAGTTTTCATCACACAATACCTATTTTCGTTCCCAATTAACTGGATCAGCCATAACTACCTTCCTACACTTCAAAACTCCTTCAGAACCAGCAATAAAATAAACTGAATCTCTCTTTCCTCTACTCTGTGCCTAAGAAAGGGCTCAGGAGTGTTCTTGGTGGATAAAGATGGCCATTCATTGTATCACTGCATATCTTGATAATCTGAAGCATTCCAAAGGCAAATAGTCACTCATCAAAAAGCTCATGATGAAGCAGGGGTAAAAATCACTAGTTTATAATAGTTAACAGTAACTATCCGTCAGAAGCAGCAACTTGCTTCATCAGCTCAGCCCCTGTGTCAGTGGGTGAAACGCCGATATTGCTGCCAGGTGAACTTTTACCGATGAAAAGGCTAAGCCTTCCTGCTTTAAATGAAGCAAATAGTCCAGAATCACCTGTAAGGGAGACTTCATGGGTGATGATTCACCTGCTGGGTAGCCTAGCAGAATGTACTTCCACTGTGCTAGGTCAGATGCCTTGGTGGAAGGCTTCCTGCTTTCCAACAGCACTCTGTGGACCTGGGTTGAACAGTGGCACTCTTCCCTGTTCAGCCATGCAAGAGTCACACCATCCAATGCAGGGATGCTAGGTCTGGGTGAAGTAACCAACCCCTGTCCTGGGAAATGAGGTCTGGGTGCAACAGCAGAGACCAAGGACAAGCCATCGAGAGATCAAACGCATCTCAAACCAGTGCTGGCGAGGCCACCCTGGGGCTATCAGAATGACTCGTGCTTTGTTTCTTTTGATTTTCACCAGAACTCTTTGAACAAGAGGTATTGGGAGAAATGCCTACATGAGACCTCTCGACCACGAGGGGAGGAAAATGTCCGTCAGGGAGCCGTTCTTTAACCTCAGAAGAGAGCAGAAGCAGACATTTCCTGTTTTCCCTGGTGGCAAACAGGTCCTCCCAGGGAGCTCCCCACCTTTGAAGATGCATTCGGCCACCTCCTGATGAAGTGACCACTCTTAGTGAGAGCAAAAGGACCAGCTCAAACGACCTGCTAGGGTATTCTTCAGCCCCGGCAAATGGGCTGCTTCGAGGACAATGTTGTGCTTCAAACAGAAGTCGCAGAGATGTATGGCTTCCCGACACAGGGCTGAGGATCTGGCTCCCCCTTGCTTCTTGATATAGTACACTACTGCTGTGTTGTCCGTGAGGACCCACACCACCTTGTTGGACAGGTCTTCAGAAACATCACGCAGGCCAGCCAGATGGACTCTGAGCTCCTTGACATTTATGTGAACAGTTTACTCCTCTCTGGTGGATAGGCCTTGAGTCCTGAGGGCCCCAAGGTGGGCTCCCCACTCAATATCCAAAGCATCCGAGACCAGGGACGGCATCAGTCTTGGGGCCATGAAGGGTATTCCTGCTAGCATCAATGTCTAAGGCCGGTGCCAGGGCAGGGTCTTTTGAAGAGCACAGCAGCGAAGTTCCTAGAGACAAGAGTGAATTGGGCATTGCGGAATGGGGGAATCCCCAGGGGTTCCAGTATTGCCAAGGTTCAGTCCATTGTCCTTGAGGCCATCCCCCCAACTGAGGTGGCATGGGGAAGACTGAGGGGGGCTCTGCAGCCTGCCCCTTCGGCAGGACTATAACTTACTCCCCCGAATCTGAGGAGGTATATCCCGGTGACCAGAGGGGGGGGGGTGTCGCTGCTGCCTGCTTCTCTGAATCTGAGTCCCGGCATCAGGGAGCGGTGTCTGGAGCCGGATTATTGGCCACATCTCGACCACGATTTGTCCTTTGGCTTCCTGTAAGGACTTGAGCGGTGCAAGGGCTCCAGTGATCTGCTGCATGCCAGCGATTCACGACACCGTGGACTTGGCAAACTTGGGGGCTCTGAAGATCAATGCCGACGTTTGGTGGATCGGTGCCAATGCTCTGGGGATCGGTGCCTAGCACCCGGCAACCATCGCCCAGAACCTAGTCTGTCCCAGCGTAGTTCCAGCAACCTGTACCGAGAACCCGAACAGCACTTTGAGGTTGGTGAATGGCAACCACTGGATGGGATAAGGTTGATGCGCCCACATTGGTGTCCCTTTCAATGAACTCCCACCCAGAGCATCCACTCTCAGTGTGTAGGCCTACCCACTTGAGATGCAGGTGGCACTGGTATCGTCAACAGGTCCTTCATTGCCTGGAACACCTCAGATGGGGAAGGGACCAATAGGTGGTGCATGCCTCTGCTGTTCCCTGAAGTTGGCTGCGGTGTGGTTGCCGGCCTCGACATCCATCTGGGAAGAGACCCTTTCTGATCTGACTCCAGCTTCCCTGAAGTTTTCTTAGATGGCTTCAGTGCCAGCGAGCACTCCTCCTCCGCGTGCACCTTCTTTTGGTGCTTCCTCAGCACTGGGGATGTCAAGCAGTGCCGGGTTGACTCCGATGCCGGAAGGGAGCTTTTTAATGATGCTACAGTACTCAGTTCCAAGTCCAACCTTGGCTCTGATGCCAATCTGAGCGCCGCCTCCATCAGAAGGGCCTTAAGACTTATGTCTCGGTCCTTCTTAGTTCTAAGGCAAAAGCTCCTACAGATCTTACACTTCACGGAGAGGTGAGATTCTCCCAAGCATCTTGAACAGCTCTGATGCAGGTAGCTCAGTGGCATAGGCTTTTTGCAAGAAATGCAGGGTTTAAACTTCAGTGAACCGGGCACGTCCCAACCCTGAGAACTTACTTATTAACTAACGGAGTAACTACTAAACAACCAACTTTAAACTACACACACTAGGAAAGATAGAAACCATTAGGAAAACAAAGACTAACAAGAGCAAGAGAGTTGTTCCAGCACCATCAGGGCGGTAAGAAGGCATTGGAAAGGAGACGGGCTGGCAGCACCCTATATATGAGCGCATGCATGAGCCACTGCAGAGGGTGCTAGAGCCAGCCCTACAGGTACCATTAGGGGAAAAACTCCAGCACCAGCGCATGTAGCGTGCACACACCCCTAAATCAGAATGGACATGAACAAGCACTCAAAGAAGATTTGAATTTGGATACCTAGATTTAGGCTCCTTATTTAGGCACCTAAATACAAAGGGACCTTATGTTCAGAAGAGCTAAGCACTCACAAATCACACTGAAAACAATTGCAGCTGCAGGCTATCAGCACCTTTAAAAAAAAAACCAGGCCATTTCCAGATGCCTAAATCAGGATTTAGTAGGCTAAATTAAGAAATCCAGAGTTTGAAGATTTTGACCCATTCTGCTATCAAAATTGTGATATTACATACCTGTGTGAAAACAACCATGTCTGTGTGAAAACATGTATTCTTGTGTCCATGATCTGGCTAACTACAAATTGTTTTCAGAAGAAATCAGGAATAATTTGCTTTTCACCAGCTTCAGAAAGCTGTATCAGAATTATTAATCCCATTGGGTATATGTTAAAATTTAGGCAGAGAGACTACAATGATTTGTCCAAAGTCAAAAAATGCTGGCCATGTCAAGAATAGAAACCAGATTACCTGACTGGTAATGCTATATTCAGTCTACTATTCAATAAGTGTCCTTAAAGAGCAAGATACTAGTTAATATGTTAAATAGCACATCTAATTGAAGATTTGTTTGGTCCACTTAGCTACATGGTGCTTTTTGTTAGTGTGGTATTAGAAATATTTGCCCTTTGTTGATTCCCAACACATTTTTTTCCTTCTCAACAAAAATTTTTCTCTTCCCCTTTTAGTTAAAAATGAAGGGGAGGAAGCTTGAAATCTCATTAAGGAAATGACCTGTGCACAAAGAAAACAGCCAGTGCTCGTTATTCAAGTTGCAGCTCTTGGGGAAATCTGATGAATAATCTACAGCATGATGGCCTTTGTAACACAACACATACATACTGTATTATAAGCAGGTATTACAATCCATCAATATAAACAGTTAACAGACACACTGTTTGGCCAAAACTTAGCAGTTGGGAAAAAACAGTCTCTGCATACCTTGTTTCTGAGACTAACCCCACATGCAACTACATTTGCTAATAGTAAACAACAGTTTAAGGAGGTTTAATCTCCTCTTGCTAAGTGTATATAGCTCTCCACTCGTGCCACCTGGTGTTGCACATGTCAACAGCAGACTAGGAGACAGATCCTGATTTTGCCCATTATTTTAGTTCCAGCTCTGGCCCTTCATTGCAAAATATATTTAAGCAGTCTTCTCCGCTTTTCTCTCAGCAAAAGTGTCCAACAAACAAATGAATTGATAGCAGAGCTAATTGTTTCTGTATGTTTACTTCTAGACATATGGTTAGACTAGAAACATTTCAGCAGCTGGATACTGTACAGCTCATCTTTGGAAGACTTCTGTTAACTGAAACAACCTTTATCTGGGTTTTTAAAAAAAATTAAGAGTGAATAAAATTTGGCTTCATGTTCTACAATGTAAGCCATATTATTGATCTCTAACACATATAGAGATACTGCAGTATAGTTTATTTATAGAACTATGGAAGGCCTTAAAGGAGCTTTTGTTTTGTTCCTGCAGGCCTAGAAAATATGTTTGAAACCCCAGAACTGATTACACCAGGGTCACCGGAGTTCACGTAACCAAAAAATACACTGCAAAACAAAGTAACATGCTAGATTGCCAGCATATGGTACAGAAAAAAACTATTTCATTTCAGTCTAATAGCACTCACAGGCATGAATAGAAGTTATACAGCTGTGTATTTCTCAGAAAAATGTATGGAGCCTTTGCACTGTAAAGTACTTGGAAACATCTTTGTTTTGCTTGGTCAATAAACCATTACTAATGATAATGTAACTATGAATTAAAGATGCATCAATCTGCATGAAGAGAGAACAGAACCCACTAATAATAGTCAAATCAATACTATGAAGTCCTAGCTCTCCTTCAGGCTAACAGTAATTAATTTCCCTTTTTTTCTCCTTATACCAGAAGAACCTAGAGGAAGAATGGTTTGATCACATGAAACAGCTTTCATTTGGATAAGGAGTTGCAGTGCTTTTATGTTTATTTGTTTATGGCACTTCTTAGAAATTATTATTTGGATTGCACACAAATACACAAAATACCAGATGTAATGAGAACAGAAGTGTGTGGAGTGAGATATCTAAATGGAAACAAAGGATTCTCAATAACATTTGAACTATAACCATTTGAAATTGTGTGTGCTTTCAGAAAATACCCTGTTTCAGCTGGGATAGACCTTTACCCAATTAGTTTAATTTCTGCAACACATGGTCCCTGTTTTAAAACTGAGTGTAGGTAGACATACATAAATATTATCATATGCTTATGTATTTCAATGTTATATAATACAGAATATTCATTCTTAAAAATTATGTTCCTGTGTTGATTTTTTTAAATCTGTAGTAGTTAATGAAATATTTTATAATACTGAATAGAAAGATTTAGGTTTAACTGTAATGGGCCTGATCATGGCAGCCCATCTTCTGTTGAAATCAATGAGAGCTGATGGCCCTAAACATCTTTTAGAAGATGCTCAGCATCTTGCAGGACTGGGCCCTTTATATACAAGCAACTAGCCAAGATGGCAGGTCCTCAATGTGCCAGACTATTTTCTGGCTCCAAAAAAGAAAGCCATTACTTTTTAAGAACAGAATCTGTTAATAGTCACTGTGTTTGAACTCTTAAAGATTAATTTCTGCAAAGAGTAAGCTTAAGAATGGATGATGGTACAATTAATAGTAAGTATATCATTGCAATAATGATATTCAGTGAGTAGCTCTTTAAATCATATTTTAATATATTTTTCCTATTATGACAAACAGAAAACATCATAAGCCATTATTTTTCTTTGCTCAAAAACATTTATATGAAGACATGTTTGAGATATCTGCCTCCATTTTGCTAAGCAGCTCTGAATGTAAAAAACCCCCCACCCAATCACTGGATACTGTTGGTCAATCTATCGATAACTCCATTCTGCTGAACATAAAGCAGTTTAATGATAGCTCAGGGTAACTGCACTCAGGCCTCAAATCAGCAAGACATTTAAGCACGGGAGTAGTCCCATTACAGTAAACAGAATAATTTACACATTTAAAGTTATGTAAGTTCTTAAGTATAGTGGGAATCAGGGTCTCTGTGGTTACATCTCACAAACATGTACATATATAACGTTGCCAACCCTAACACCATCAAGCTCCACAAATTTAACAAGATGGAGAATGAGTTTGAGCTTCAACACTTCACCAGACGCTGCCCTGAAGATTCGTAAACTGGAGTCGCATCTTCATTTTGTGGGGCTTTTGTCAACAAGTCAGAGTGATGCACACTGTGCAAGACAATGGCAGGACGCAATCAGTGCCAATACTAGATTTGATCATTTTAACCCAAAAGAAATTATATATAAAAATTCTTCTCAGATTCTCACTTGTCATGTAAACATGCTGAGCTTCATTTGGAAGCTTACTTTCATTCCACAAAATGCAATTTGTTCCTTACTAATGCAGATCTGCAGAGAACCAGGTACCTCAATAAAATATAATTGTGGCAACCGGACATTCAGTTTGCATTTGGAGGCACCGCAGAGCATGTGCAGCACACACAAGACTGCCAGAGGCGTACATCTGTTTGTGCAGTTCTAGTTCAGTAGTTTAAGGAATGAAGTATCACCTCATTATAGAACTGCCATGTATGAGTGAATTTGTGGAGCTTGCCCTCTTCACAGTAAGACAGTTCTAATCTCCTTGCAACCCACAGTGGCAGCACAGAGATGAAGTGTTAAACTTATCAGGCCTCATCTGTACCATCAGCTACTTAGTTAAACCCAGGCCATCTATTACTCTGTCATTTCTTTGTTCCTGAGGTGCCTGAATGCATAATAGCCAATACTGAAAGATACAAGATATCTTGAAGGCTTCAAAAGAGGAGCATCCACCTTTTTTTTTTGTTTTTTAAAAAGGACTTGTATAGCAAAATGAAAACAGTTAACAAATAGTCTTATGTGTGGGTTGCTCTAAATGCATTTTTCCCCCAAACTGAAAATGTTATACTATCATATTCTCTCTTATAATTATTAGACTATTCAAACATTTCAGGGTGTTAACCTTTTAATGTTTGTGTAAGAATTTCTGATTCTAAAACAGTGTATATTGGTTATAATATATATATAACCAAAGTACTATGGCAGGATTTTTTGTATCAATCTGTTTTTAATTTAAGGTTTTATGCCATATTGAAAATAATTTCCATTGGTATATTCAACTGTCTGTGAAAATGAATTACATAAATTATCACCTGAAAACTCTGGTCCCAATCCAAATATAAAAGGGGCAACCCTCAGTGTTAGGTATATAACCAGGGAGCCTGTTAGATAGTAATATGGTCAATATGCCTTTTATTCATCCAAAAGGAGATGGGGTTATATAGCCTTTTATTAACACCACGACCCACCTTGAAAGAATGTCTGATGTGAAATTTAGCCTTGGGGGTGAGGCACAAAATCCTGTATTGAGTTCCAAACACATATCAGCAACAAAGTTAACTGAAGAATTGCAAAAGCTGGAAATGGCTTTGCTGGGAATCCCATCAATGTGTTACCCCAGGAACAGACTGGGAGGCAGACTGTCACTCTCAGAGTCACATTTTGCCTCCCAGTTTCCCTCTTGCTCAGAGGGGGAAGCACCCTCTGCAACGTCGGTTCCTGGTGTAGCATATTTCTTCTGCGGTGCTAGCACAGGTATACTAGCTGGCGTGTTGGGGGAATGGTGCCTGCCTACATATGCAAAGAAAAAAGGATGCAGTAGCTGTTTGGAAACTGTCTCTCCTTGTGCTGTTACCCAGGTAATGCATTCACCAGGCAGGGGAAAAATGTGGATGTATCACACTGCCTTACTCCTCTTCAAGGCTGTGCAACTGGGCCAAAATTTGTGCGAAATGGAAGCCTGATCATTTTCTATATATCCAGTAGAGACTTGTATCACATGCTATTGTTGACAATGGAAAAGGTCACCTAGAGGAATCAGGTGCAACAAGCAATAGCCAAAACTGGTCAGTGTTTTACTAGTTCAAACATAAGCTAATTATTATTCAGTATCTTTTAAGCACGTAGGTGAAGTTGCCATGTTACATTTGTGGATTACTGTCCACAGGTCTGCCCTGAAAGGAACCTAAATTCAATCACGAACATTTATAGAGGCTGTCCGGGGGTTTATTTTAAAGCTTTTTAAATTATTCCAAAAATCAGCAATTAGAAGCTGGCTAATTCTTCAATATTTTGCTGTTACAACCGAAGGTAAGAAGAGTCTGAGAATGCTGCCAATCTCTTCATCATTAGTTCCTCGTAAGTCCGAAACCTAAAATTATACATTTACAAGAGATTATTTATAGCAGTGAATTAGGTCACTTTGCAATAACTGTACATTCAAGTCCGTTAATTTGATTCCTCTCAGCACTGCAACTCCCTGTCAACACTGCATTTAAAAAAAAAAAAAAAGTCCTTAAGAGATCAACATGAAGATATTCTAATCACACTACATCATATTTACATTCTTCTTTGAGCAAAGAACGTATAGTGATAGTTTTAGAAGAGAGGTGCAGTTGATGGAAGTTCATCCCTGATGTTATCCATGTTCAGATAACTGAATGAACCCACTTTTACTGGATTAAGTATCAACTGAAAGTTGGAGCTTACAGCCACCTATATGATATTGATGAGCACATACCACTATAACTTGCCAAGATGCTTATAGATTGTTATTGCATTAATAAGACATTACAACCAAAAACAATACAGATGCAAAAAATTAAGGACAGTGAAGTATATCTGGGTGTATTGTTTTAAGCTTCTGGTACTCAGTATTTTAAAACACTATCCTAGCAAGGAACCTTTCTACAGTGTACTTACGTATTCCACTAAATATGTATTCACTACTTATCAATTTTGGAATCATTCAATCTCTCTGGTATCTGGGCTGATGCTATCTCCATATATAATCTACAAAAATAGGCTGAGCCTACCCAGCCAGTATATTTCTGAAAGGGGTCTAATTTCAAATGTAAATTGTTTATTACATAAGTAGCGGCTAAAGATGTCACCTATGTTTTATCACTTCAGTGATCCATTATCATCCCATGAAGGATGTTAATGGCCAAGCTACTTTCTCCTACTTTCTCCTTCACTGGTTCAGCTGATCCACTGGGTAAGATCACTCCCTGGAAAAGAAAAGCCACAGCAGCATGGCACGCTCAAGTAGGACCCTCATAATAGCTTCTTATTACTGAAGGATCAGGTGACAAGAGGCGATGTGCAAAATCACACAAAAGCACAACTGAAAGGATGATAATGTCCATATGTGACTGCTCCTGGATATTTTACTGTTAATATCTTCTGTAATCCCTATCTATTTGTTCTTTTAGTTAGCATATTGCATTTAAAATTCTACCCTGCAAAAAACCTTTGTTCCCAAATAATAATTTCACTAACAAGCAGACAATTTCTGAATTTTGGTCATCTTTGGTTTTCTCTGGAATACTTTCCCTGTCTAACTTTCTAAGTAATATTAACATATTACATACAGCATATCATCATATTTGGGCGTGGGGGACATGATGTTTTTAAATTATCAGTGAGTTCATTTAAGACAGCCTTTTGGTTCAACTATTCTTATAACAAAACCAAAGCTGTTTTCCATTCAAAGACCTTCTATACATTACACATACAATGTTGGAATTCTCTGTAAGGAGTTCAGATTCCTCTATTTTAAGACGTTCTTTCTTCTGGGGTGCCTCTCCTTTGGAAAGTTCAATGACAAAGAGCAAAAGAGGGAACACTGACTAGCACATGATTAGGAAGACCAGAAGATGTAGGTTCTCTCCCCAGCCACAGACTTACTGGGTTAAGTGAATTCATTTAACTTGTCTATACCGTTGTTTCTGCACTTATCACAATGGATACAAATAACACGTCATCTCACAGGAGCGTTTTGAAGATTAAATCATGTCATGCGCTATGAGATCTTCAGACACAAAGAATGTGTGAAAAGTATCATTACCATATTTCCAACTCAATTTGATCCCTTTGGGGAATCCTTTTTATGCTGCTCCTTCCAATCTAAACCCGCAAAAATATTTTAGTGAGTGAATGCCAACTTTTTTTGGTTGGGGGAGGCAGGGATTAAAATGCATACATATGAATACTCTGCAATTAGCACATTTATTCAAATAATCTCAAAGCACTTTGCAGTAGAATCACTGATCCATATTACAGATAGAAAAACTGAGGCACACAGAAATTAAGTTATTCGGTCACAGCCACATGGTGAATCAGTGGTACGGTAACAGCCCAGATCTTAACTTCAGTCACCTTACGGTAAGCAGAAGACCACACTGCTTCCATTTCCTTATTAAATCATAGAATTTTTTCCATATATAATTTCTATTAGGACATCTATTTCATCCTCTGAGCAGCGAAGAGTAGTCTCCAACAGAATACTGTTTACTGCTTTTCAAAATTATTTTTGTATATCTCAAGCAATGGGACTTATTGCACAATCTAGCAGCTCTCACTCTTAGGAAATTTGTCCTGATATTTCACCTAGATTTTTCCCATTACATCTGAGTATATATCTCCTTGTCCAATCTTCAGTCATTATTTTCCCTCCTTTGTGTTTGTAGCCTTCATATATTTGTAAATACTAATCACGTTTTGTTCCCAATTGTTGGTTAACCTATATATACGTATTAGAAAACACTATTTCTTCTCAATCTTTTCTATACATTTAATACTTCCAGACCGCTAATTATTAGTTTGCCTACATATTCTAATATTAAAGTGCCTAGAAATGAACATTTTATTCCAGGTATCATCTCACCAGTTGTATAGAAAGTGACATATCACCATTGTGCTCCAGGTTATGTTGTTTCTGCATATTCAACACATACTAGGCTTCTAAGTTTCCTTATGAGCCAAAGTCTCCATGATGAGATCTACAAAACAAACCACACCCATAGCAAATGGCTTCTCCACCAACACCGCTTAACTTTCAGGATACTTATAAGCTGCATTGCGTGTTGAGCTCTGCAGACACAATATGTTTGGCAAGAAGTTTGCAGAAGCTATTAAAAATGCCTCTGGGCTGAGAACAGATTTGGGAAAAGTTCAGTCTTCAAGGATTTTGAGTGAGGAAAGTTAGTGTCACTGACACTGAGGTATACAAGAAAAGCTGCGTTTCGGAGAAAAGGTCGGTTTGTTAAGACACTGAAATGAGACTCAGGAGATTTCAGCTCAATTCCCAGCTCTCCCACGTTCTTCTAGTATCTAACCTCAAACAAGTCAGATAATGTCTCTGAATCTTTCAAACCGGCATCCGTAAAATGAGAATACTACTTCCTTCCTCCTAACCTTCAACGATTTTGCCTGTGTGGACTCCAACCCTACATCTACACAGGCAGACTGCAGTATCTGTGCAAAGCCTGACAGATTTCAGCGCATTAGCAGAGCTGGGGTTTTTTGAGCAGTGGAGGACCTTAGGGGGGCAACGGGTGCCCCCTTCAATTACATAAATTGGCTCAAGAGGGCACCACACATACACCTAACGGCTGCTAGAAGGCAGTAAGTCCCCCCTCTCCCTCCATGCACGTTCTTCCCTATGAGCTCTGTAACTGCTTCCGTGGGGCTCTGTGTGTCACAGTGGTCTCCCCACATGATATCAACTGCAGAACTAGGGCCTTAAATTGCAAGGTCTTTGGAAAGTGGCTACCTTTTACTATGTCTGTGTATGTACAGTGCCTAGCATAATAGGACCCAATCTCAGTTAGAAACTTTAGGCAGTACTGTAATACAAACAGTAAATCATACTAGCAATTCCAAGTTAACTGCTTCTCCCTTTGCAATACGTACATCATATATATTCCACGTGTACAAACAGCACTAGCTAATCATTTCAAGTGCTAAACAACTTGGCTAGCTAAATGTGTAAACCTCATTTAAAAATTGCAAAACCATGAACAAAGTATTTTTTTTTATTTAAAAAATGACTGAACTTTTTCCTTGAAACTAGAAAGAATTCCAAGTAAAATTTAACACGTATAGAATAAAAAAATAGTTTTCCTGGCTTGCAACCTCAGCACACAATGAAGATTTGTAACAGCGGAGAAATTACAATGACAGTGGTGTCAGGATAGCTTGATATATTTAGACAAATTAAACAATCCTTTTGCTGCTCATCTACCATGAAATTTGTGTTCATATAATCCATTATGCAGTGTGTGAAAATAACTTTCCCCTTCCCAAATATAAAGTAACTACCTGTCTCAAAACACAATCAAAGCTTCTGTCGCTATCATAATGCATCTTTGGGATAGAGTCAGAAAAAATTTTTTTTTGTCCATCTTAACATCATTTTCATCAGCAAAACTCAAGAAACAAAGACTGGAATGTCTTCAAATGAAGCAGTATTAATTTTAGATAACTAATTCAATGCCCCAATAAGACATACATAGAATTCCAAAAGATGGACAGGTTAGCACCATAGTAATTTCAAATTTTTTTTAATTACACTGTAGTATAAAACCACTAAACTTTAGAATGTTTAATTAATACATGTGCTGAAGGTCACAACACTCCCTCATCCCTCTACGCGGATTGCACTGAATCAAGCAAACCATCCCTTAAAAATCCTCCTAATTTATAATTGACATCAAGCTCATCAATTATGACAATGCAATGATGAACTGACTGGTGAGACATCGCACTCATGATTTTCAAAAGGACCCCACTAAGAACATCCAGTTACAGCTCATGTAAGCAGCTTCTGTGATCTTCAGTTTCTCCTACACTAGCTTGAACACTGAAAACAAAAGGGATTGCTAGCATATGGAAAGAGACAGCTGGAAAACAAAAGGGGGAATGAGACGGTGTAGTTTTAAGAGTGAAGAAGAAGAAAAAGTACAGGCTCGTTTGATGTGAAAAAGGAGATGAGATCCATTTGTTTAACGAAGTTTAGGAAAAAAAATCACAAAATTGGAATTATGTAACCGTAATTCCACTTCACGGTTCTGATGACTGCACATCACAAACTACTCAAGCTTCATTCTTGTGGTTTAGGTCACCAGGACCCTTTGGTGAAATTATGGGTCTGTAATTCACAATTGCCTCTAGTTAGTCTACGTATTATGGTTGCCTGCATTTCATTTGTACATAGTATGTACTCACATACACATTATCCATGGACCATTATGTGCCTGCATAAATCATCAGTTTTTCCTTCAAGAGCCAAGTGTGGAATCCATTCTAATGGGGAAACAACAAAATCTAACTGCATAAGCAATTTTCTCATGTGTCAGATTCTTCCAATCCAAAAATAATATGGAAAGAGGTCTAAACTAACTCCATGTACTTTTTCCTCCTACAAAATTCCTCTTAAAAACACACGCCTGACTTCATCCATTTCTTGGAATTAAAAAACACCACAAGACAGATACATAAACACGGTGCACATAATCCATCCATGTTAGCAGATGGGTTAATACAGGAAATTTTACCCAAAAATTAAAAACAGTCAAAGTGAGGTACAGCAGTGTGTATTGCACTATTTAAAGTAAACAGTATGTATTAATATATTACATTTAGTAGCCTTGGAAAAAGTGTGATGAAAATTTACCAGTCCAGGCACAAAATCTGTTTGCTCACCCTTTGTTGTGATGCTAATAATAAAGAAGATATGTTAATCACTGAGAAAAACAATTACTTATCTGAAGTGTATGGATGAGTAGATGTTTTACAAGACCGGCATGACCTGGTGTATCTATGTGTACAATGAATCACTTTCAGATTGTTCCCCATGCAAACAAAAACAGAATTTAGTAATAACACAGGACCTAGTGCTGTAATCCTTTGCTCCCCAGAGTTGTCACATTGACATCAGTGGGATTCCTTCTTAGGTTAAGATTACTCACATGAGTGAAAACTGCAGGAATGGTTTTTTTAAACAGAAAACGTGTACATAGCATGAAAAATATTTCAAAAACTCTAAATACAAAATGGAAGATAAAAATTTAGGAATCACAAAATAGCATGTAACAGATTCACAAAATTTTAGGAAGTTCATGACTGTTTTAGAACTCTTCAACAGCATTTCTTTGGCTGAAGTGAAGACTGAAAATATTTAGATTTCCACTGTCTTGCTGCAGTAACACTGTTTTCTAATACTTTACTGAGAGATGACAAACATTTCAACTGATTTCTTGTGCACTTACCATATTTAAAGTTTTCATTTACTGCAAATATTGAACAAAAGAAGATGTTTTAAAACATGCAGTTTGCACCTAATGAACAGCCTTGAGCTGTTCTGAACGCAACTGAACAAGGCAATGTTTCTGAAATGCTGCTATACACTGGACAATATTAAACCTACGTTCCTGGAAGTGTTATTTTTCCTAAGTAAGTATATTGAATCCCCATCACTATCTAGAATTATGAAATCTGAAAATAAAAAGACCATAAAAACTCCTACATGCATAAAAATACATGTTTTTTGTTTATTAATTTCATAGATTCTTTTCAGTCAATATCTTAAGACCTAGTCAAGTAACAAAAATCACTGGTGGACAAGATGTTCCAGTTCAGGGCTTCATCTTTCAATCCTCATTCATGCAAATTTCCCATTGTTGCCAGTGGGAGATTTGCCTGAATGAGGACAGAGCTGGAATTTTTCAGGGCCCCTTTTCCCACTAAATCTGTGAGGATATGGACACTCCCTTCATGAAATTCTAGCCCCATGATTGACAGTTGCCTATTGTTTATTCTATATTTGAAATGTGGATCATCAACAGACCGAAAAAAGCCATTACATTTTACCATGCCAATCTGGCTCTCATGCTCACTCCATAAACATATACTTAGGAAACTTTTGTTGGAATCAATGTTGCTGCACATAAACGGTGACCACTTTTCAAAACAGAATAACCAGACTTATTTCTGCATGCTCTTTATTTATATTCTTCTCATATTTCCAAAGTCAATTGTAAATATCATGGATTCACATTCAACATTTTCTATTACAAAAGGAAAAAGAGTTGGTGGGGGTGGAAGCATGTGTTTTTGTTTGTTTGTGAAGTCTTTTTTGGTTTTTTTGCACATTTAGCTAAAAATGACCCAAAGTGATTATTTTAAAATATTATAAAAACAAACCAGAAGTGTCTGTTGCTACACTGACTTGGACCTTTTGTGCCATTATTTTCAAATTAGAGATCATTAACGTGGCTAAATTAAAAATTCAGGAAACCTTTTTAGTCCTGAAATAAAACCAACGGACCAAATTCTGCCTTCAGTTATACACATTCACCACTCCACCAAAGTCAATAGAATTTAGTGCCAAACTTTCTGAGAAAGGGCCTTGAGAGAGAAAAGAGATTCCACTATCACACAAGGTACACATCCTTTTGTTACACCTAACTCCCTTAGCAGCTGACTTGGCTCTTTTTTAACAGTTTCTTGAACCTGTGGCTGCATCAGCAACTCTTCCAGCTGAATGGACTCATCTTCACACCCAGAGGGAAAAAAGCTGTTTATTCCTGCTATTGAGCTACATCACTTATTGGCTCACAGAGAGGTATCCCTATGCCTCTCAAATGTCTTTAGGCTAGTGGCTAACTGCTTTTATAGTAGTGGCACATTAGACTTTCCTGTGTATTATGACGCACTCCAGCATGCCTGCACTTCAAAGCTAGGTGGCTAACAATCTATTCCCAAAACTCTCTGAGAAGAAAGGGCAGAAGAATTGAGAGGAGGAAGACAGGAAAACCTGTCCCTAGGCTAACAAAAATTTAAACAAATAGGCACCTTTTAACTGACATGGACCATTTTGTGGACATTCCAGATTTTCCAGTAGCTCGGTGGGCCAGTTAGATGGTGAGACTGGGATTCAAAATGCATAAATAAGAATAGAATCTGGCCTCAAATCTTTAACTAGAATTAATGATAATATAATGTATACTTGCAATAGCTTCTATTTAATCATCACAAACCCTGTTTTTCCTCCTGCATTGTAGCATTCAGATTTTCTATGTTCCCTGGCTGAAAGCATATTTAAGGAAACAAGCCGCAATACTAAAATGCACAATAAAAGGAGATAACTGAAGTATTACACTCTTTCTAGAAAATGCTATTTCTAGTCTAAAAATGGCTATGAAAATTCAGATCTTCAAACTGCAACATGACCATCTGAAAAAACAGTTGCACAAGATATTTGTGTAGTTTCAACTAGGTCTCTTGATAATTTAGATATGACTGATATGGCAGTTTCCTGCAGTATCTTGACAGGGGGCAAATTAGCATTTTTAAAGGCAGCATTAGGTGTTATATTTGGACCTAGCCGCCAGTGTGGGGATGAGGGAAAAGCAAAAAAGAGTTCTTGAAGATTTAAAGAGACAAGATATCACATTAGATACGTTAGCTTTCATAACTGTATCTTTTTGTCAGAGAACATACATTTAAGTAAAATACCCATGTTGGCAAAGTAACTATTTAAGAGTGGGTATCGTCACAAAAATGACTGTAAAAATGGCACCTTCCTATTCAACAGTTGCTGCAGCTCATGAGACACACCCCCCGATATGTAATAAAAGGCAGAATTATGTTTTATAGAAAGACATTCTGTATATGGCATAAATTCGCTATGCAAAAGCTCTAGACTACAGAATGCAGTTACTCATGATTTGCACCCACGTAACAGAGCAGAACTGGGTACGTAATGTACCACCAAAGATAATACTGCCAACAATAAATAGATGCTTTGAGATAAATAACAGCTCACTCTCTGCAGGTGTAAGTTGCCATAACTCTGCAGGTGTAAGTCAACAGAACTATGATAATTTACAGCTGCTGAAGTTCTCCCCGAGTTCAATCTGATCACTTACTTTAAAAATACTGGGTGAAGTCCTGGATCAAGTGAAGTTATTGGCAGAACTCCCATGTCCTCACTGGAGCCTAGGATTTCCTAGGTAAGGGGTAGGAAATGCAGGTCTCTGCCTGTATGTGTATTGTGAAAATACGAATGAATGGATGTGACATTTTTCTTTTTCTTTTTGTTAATTAGTAGGTTTTTGCTTTTTGCTGTGTCCTGAAATAATCTTGGAACATTGGAGGATATATGGGACAGGGAGTACACTGTGTGAAAAAGATATTTAAATGACTTTGTATCTTTAAGAGGCATGTTTGAGGTTAGGAGGCATGAGTATTCTTTCTTTTTCCTTTGAGAGAAAAAATAAATGTAATTATAAAATTAATGAATTCCAGAGTGGTAGACTTGTTAGTCTGTTTTTAGCAAACCAGCGAGAGTCGAATGCATCCGAGGAAGTGAGTTTTTGCCCATGAAAGCTTATGCCATAATAAATTTGTTAGTCTTTAAAGGTACCACAGGACTCTCGCTGGTTTTTTTCTATAAAATTAATGTTGTGTCATTCATGAAGAGCTGGTGTGTAATATAATGATTCATGTATTGTTCAAGATACCTTATTTTGTTTGTGAATTTTAGGTTTGTTTCTGCAACTGTGATGTCCAGTGAAATGGGAAACTACTTGCATTTGGAGCTCACTATGTTGGAGACACCCTCAAAAGCTTGAGCATCCAGTACCCGGGAGGGTACTGTGAATTTTGAACCTATGCACATGGCTTTTGGATAATATAGTATAATAAATAGCTAGATGGCCAAATTGTTGCAGAAAGTACATGTGAGGAAATTAGGATTTTTTTAAATGAACAAGAATATTTTAGTTCTTTTTGGAAGTGTTACTGGTAATCTAAAAAAAGGCTGAGTTGGACTGGTGAGCTCTTTTCTAGATTAGTTTAGATTTTGTTAGAGGTAAGATAGGACGACAGAGAAGCCCAGATGTAGAAACAACTCCTGGTCTATATATTTACCCTTTGTCTAGTACATTAGATGATCATTCCTTAAACTGAATAACCATAATAAATATTGGTACCACTCCCCTATATACTGTAAAAACACTAATCCAGAACATCATCCTTTTAGGGTTCAGTCCCTTACACGCCTAAAATGGCATATTCGCAAACAAGAACTAGACCAATACATCAGTGTGCTCCCCGTTCCTGCATATGTTTGAACCACAACCTGCAATACGTAATGGAATTATGCTCTCCAACTATGTACTCCAAATAGAGACAGCACCTACCTCCCTCAGATGCCAACTGTTATTGGCAAGAACTACCTGCTGCCGAGAAACTATCTTGCAACAGTGAAGAAATATAGTAGACAAAAACCAGCCAACCCAGCATAAAAACAGATACCCTGATTCATGCTTACATCTAACTACAGATGCAATCAATGAATCCAACTACCTATTATATCCAGATCTCTAGCTGATATTGTCATTAGCTGGAGAAGCTGGGGCAGGGAGGCATGAAATAGGTCTCTGTTTGCTCAGTTATTTTTCTAGCTAGCAAATGGGGAGATACAACACAACTAATCTTGACAGATGCAGAAAGACTTCATTTAGGGTCTCAATACAGGGTCTTTATGTAGTCCATCCAAGTCCAACCCACTATTCAACAGTGATTAAGCTCTCGCTCTCCTCCTCAAGGTCCACCAGTAAAAAAGAAGTCCAGTTAAAGGGATAAGTCCAGGATCCCATGCTAGTGCCCATTAACTCAGACCTTCTTTAGCTGAAGAGAGATGTGTGGCCAAGCATTGCAACATCTGGCAGACCCCACCTCGCCTACTGATCACCAAGCATCTGCTCAGATCACCTGTTTACTAGGCATAACTGGTACTATAGTCTCCAACAGGCTCCAAGAATGTGGAGAGGCTATTATTTATCCACATGAATAGATACTTGCTTCCCTAGAAACGCATCCTGAGGCAGGAGACCAGCAGCAGCCTAAATGAATACCAGGTGGTCATGGCTGGGGAAGGGCAGGAAATACTGCTGAGGTAAGTCATTACCTTAAGTCTCCTTATTGTTCTCCAAAAACCAGCCTGTCTGGGTGCCCTGCCATCACTGCAAAATGCTCAAGAGCCTTCTGTTTCTAATGTGGGGGGCACCTTCTACCTCCACCTTCCCACGCACACTCCTACCTCCCCTCAATTCCCATCCTAGTCTTCGGAAGGTTTAGTTATTCCTTTTCATTCTGTCTCTGCACCAGTCTTCTATTCTCCTCTCATCATAACTGTCACTGATGCACAGAAAACTGAATTGAAAATGGCCACTACTGGACTTCTGGGCTGGGGAAAAAGAATGTTTTGAAAATATTGTTTCAGTATTCCAAATCTAAATGTTTCAGAACATTTTGTTCCATTACATTAAATATTTCCCGATTTTGTCTATTCTGGACAAAAAACAAAGGTTAAAATATTACAATTTCCCATGGGACAGAAATTCCATTTTCCAACCAGCTCTCTCTTTTGGTATCACATCTATTATTATAAATGACAGCCAGCTGATATCCAGATCAAAGGCAAACAGAAATCATTGGGAGCCTTTCCATTCATTTCAATGGACTTCGAATAAGGCCCATTGACTTACAGACAGACAGAAAGGAGGAATACAAGGCACTTTGGATGCTACAAATTAAGTTTATCAAGAAACAGAAGATACGAGGGCCACAGCATCCATTAGATTATAGCTATACATATTTAAACTAAAAAATTAACTGTTCTTATTTCACAAGAAAACTAAACTGAAGACTCACTACTGTATTAGGGCAATTCTGATTAAAACAACCAGTATTCACATTATATTATAAATCATAATGTAATGGATTCCCATTTTTAAAAGAGGATTGCAAAAAAATACAAAACCCACACCTAAGGAAAGTAAAGATAGTAAGCAATCCATAGATCATGTGACCATTTTCAATAGGAAGTCCACAAAAAGCTAGTAATCAGATCCACACCATCTCCAAGGAATTTCAAGTAATGACAATTTCCTTCCAGAACTTAACTTTTTATTTTAGCCACTCAGAAATTGAAAGAGAGAACTGAAATTAAAGAAGTGTATATTTATTCTCTACTTAAAAGATTCTTGCCTGAGATGAAGCTGGCTTCGTAAGTGCCCATTATCATGTGCCTGTATCATTAGTGCAAATACAACATATGTAGCATAGGTCCCACATAGCTATTATTGTACACCCTGTAAACCTGGCTGCAATGATTCCTGAAGAAAAAAAAAATCATATGCTTTGTGATTTTCCTCCTTTACTTTCTTTATGGGGGTGATATTTCCTCATGGTGAGCAGCTAGAGTTTTAAGACATTTATCAAACAAGCAAACCTTTGAATTTCCTTTCCTTACAATTCCATAAAGCAAGCTTAAAAAAAAATCAATAAATGCAGAAACAACCTTAGAACTATAAGTGACTGAGGGTGCACTACATCTGATGCAGTGGATAAAATAAAACCTGTGTGATCACAGATCATATACTGTAACAGCAACAAAGCAGATAAGATTATGGTAATACAGATGTAGACAGATCAATAGAAAATCTGCTATATTTTGGATAGTCAGCAAATAGTGGTACAGTATATTACCTAGGCAAGAGACAGTTTGATCATTTTCTGTTATCTTTGGCATGATCTACGTCTAAGAAAAAAGCTTGTTTGTGTCTGTTGTCCACTGATGAATTCAAGATAAATGTCAGATGATGAGTCACACTGAATTCATTGCAACATACCATGAAAAGTAACTGGTTTCATAAGTAGGCATGAAGTAATGGATAAAAACAGGCGCCTGTGTTTCCCCTCCTGAGGCAAGACCAGGTCCCCACAATATTATAAGATTATTTAAAGGATCTTTATGCTTTGAAAGAAACTGATTGCAGGCCTGCATTTGTATCCCTGACTTTTATATATCTAATATCCAGACAGCCCAGACAGCACTTTCACAACCGCCCTTGCGGTTAGAAGCCATGACTTTCCTGAAATCTATATTGGGCCGGGGACAAACTGTGTCTGGAAACCCCTTTCTTTCTCTCCCCCTTTCCTACGGTATAGATATTTTTGTATACCGATACCTTTGTGCTTTATAAGTGACTATATTAACTGGCCTGTATGTATTCCTTTGACCCTAGTACAACACTATTATAACTAACAAGTTAATAAGCCCCTAGTTGTGCAAGGCCACTGACTTCCCTTAATTCAGCAAATTCTTAAAGAACTTATGTTAACCCCTAGATCAGCAACTCCTCAGCAAGCCCCTTCACCGACTTCCCCCTAGTAACAACAAGTCAGCAATTCTATAAATTACCGATAGACTAATGATCACAAGAGTAAGGCCCACTTCTGGAAAGAGGTGTGATTATGGTTAAGAAATACTAACGAGCCAATCCATGAGTTGCTGATGTATGTATCTCTGAAAAACTACTGATGTAATGTATGAATATTCATGTAAACTTGTAAGGTATATAAGGCTTCGCCCCATCATAATCGGGGCCCAGCCTTTGGAAAAGATTCCGCTGGGACGATTGGTACCAATCAATAAACTGCTGTTTCCTCATATCGGTGTCCATCTCGTAAGTGTTCCTGAGATCTTGCAACACTCCCAAGAAAAGTAACAGCAGATTATTACATACAACGGGGGTGGAGAAGACATGAATTTGTATGATTTGTAAGATTTTTACACAAAAATATAAACCTTTACTATTTCTTGCATACTCATTAATAACATCCTCTGCATATCAGTCAAAATCCCTGGCTCCCAGGAATAGCATAGTGTTGTAACGTATTGGAAACTTTAATAGTAAGCTTCACTCCACTTCTATTAAAATTGATGTTAGAAATTAGTTGAAAACTCTTCAGTTTAATTAACACCATTCATTTAACACTGACAGACATTAGCAATATTAAGCAATTGCAAACAGGCTGTAGATTTTGACGGAAAAATAACTTAGCACATTTATTGTTTTGTCAGATGCCAGACTTAGGAGCCCAGCACACTCAAGTCCTGCTTATTTACAAAAACAAGTACAGAACCTGGAAGGTATCCGTGTGTGTTTTCTTCTATCCTCATCCTAGCATGTTTCAATGATAATTTGGAGAAAGTAGTTGTAGGGGTAAGCAGGTAGTTCTATTTCCACGCTCACTGAAACCTTGGCTTTTCTCTCCTGAGAATGCCAACAACAAGGATGCCAATTAGTGGTCATCATGATGGCAGATTTTGTTACATGGGATACCCAGTCACTTCACGCAGGTTTAGTGATGGGTGAAACTCAAAAGGTTTCAGTCAAACAATTATCTGCCAGGAACTTCCACAGCGAGACTCCTAGAGATGGAGTACAGGCCAAAACTGGATGTACCTGGAGTTTTACAAAACTTTGTAGGGTTTTACTTTACAGATGCCTATGCAACTACTTTGCTTGGTTTTGTTTCACGTATGACCACGTGCCCGTATTACATTTTGAGTTTCAGATTCCAACATACTTCAAAACAAAGTTCAGTCAGAATCAGCACGTTATCACATCAGAACTATAAAGCGACCCAGGCAAAGTCTTTCAAGGATCATAGACTGAGTTTTGAGAAAGCAAATTTCACATGGGCTTTTTTTTTTTTGGGGGGGGGGGGGGGGGGAAGACCGGGGCGGGCTAGAGGGGGGAATCAATTATTTCACACAACACAATCTCCCTCATATTTTTGGTTTGGGGAGCTCATTTGACCAAACTATTTCATCCAGTTCTAAATACTTCCAAATTTTGCTTTATTCATGCAACCTGCTGATATACTACACAACTTAAAGCCTCTGTATAATGAATTTGAATAGTGGTTGGAAGGATATATTTGATCTGAATAGCTCCTGTTACTTGAAAAACTCTGGTCTTAAAAAAAAAAAATCCTTCAGTGCAGTTCCAAAAAATAAGGTGAAATCATTTGTTTTAATTAAATGGACTTTTAATTATGAATGTTCCTTTCACATCACTTTTATGATGTATGCTTATTATGCTCATCATAAAATCACTTTAAAAAGCTCTTCTGTTGAGTGATTATTATGGTTGTGAACAGATTACTGTTCGTGCCATGGGAGCCATGCAAATGAGATTTATCTCAATTGCGTTGTTTACCACGGCAAAGGCTGAGAGCTGTACCACAGAAGGAGGTAGAATTTTCTCTCAACAAACAGGCCCAAATGCTGTTCTCAATTGCACCCATACAACCATAGAGAACTTGGTATTTGTCCCAAAATGTCCTTCAGTATATTCATCACAAAGCTAACCAATTTAGACGAGTAATTGCAGCTGCACGCAGCGTAGGTCAGAGAAAAATCTGGCCTTACGTTCAATAATTTTTACAATAATGTAAACCCCATCAATGCACTTTCATTCCAGTTCATATTTTCCACACATGATTTAATATAAACTACCAGGGGTATCATCTAGGGTATTAGACCAGTGTTCAGTCAATATTTTGCAAACAGTTTCTCAGCTGGGCAGAAATAGTATTTTTCAGTATAAGCAGAAGCACTGTCAGTCACAAATATAAACCTCTCCACTTACTTTGTTAGATCATTTTCCTTGTATCAATCCTTGAGACTACAGAAATCTATAACACTGATTAGCAAAAAAAATAGGATATGCTATTCAAAATGTTGCCTAAATATTGAACAGTAATTGGGAAAGAAAACTTAATATAGATATGTTATACAATAGTAGAAAAGAAATATTAGATGCTTTCCCCTGCTCCCTGAATTCACATACCGTGCAAGGTTAAAAGGCACTTGCTAGCTGTTATCTGCTGTAGTTATGTAAGGCTGAGTGAGACAACAGTAAAAAGAAAAACTGACCAGGATTGCCGCTATTTACAAGGTTTTTAAGATGTGGCCAGTTATTAAAACCTAAGTGAATTTCAAATGTTGAGATGCAGATATGCATTCAAAATTTGGCCTTTTATCCAAAATCTTAGCCAAGCCTCTTGAGTCTACAAATCTCATAAGAAATGTTTTTCCCTGTGATTTCCAGTCTGATAAGAAAAAACCAAAACATTATTTCAATTCAGATAAAGCCTAGATTAGAAGCCTCAGTGATGGATCAGGATCCCATTATGCCAGAAGCTGTTCAAACACAGAAGAAAAACAAAAAACAAAAGATAGCAAAAGGGAGGTTTTTTGAGGCAGGAGCTATCTGGTACCTATTGGTCTAGTTAAGCCAGCACTAGTAAGTACAGAATCAAGAGAGATTGAAAATATGAGTTCTAAAACGTTACCTCTACCTGCAAATCACAATTATTTGTTTTAATCAGAACTAGTAAAGACAGAGAACTGCAGAGGGATGTAACACTAGACAAATAGGCCACACAATGTCAGATGCAATTCAGTGTTGACCACGTAATGCATATTGTAATCTCAACTATTTGTATACGTTGTTGGGAACTGAATTAAGGACCCAGTGCCCCACCTGTCTGTGTGTGGACACAGGTGTTGACCTTAATGTACCCATTCTGGAAGAAAGATTTGAGTGACTGATCAGCTCACTGAAAGTTCTCCTCAATATAACGTCAAAAAAAGTAAAATGGCTAGGCTGTAGGATAAATGAGACAAAAATAAAATAATTATATTATAATGGTTTCATTATTAAATTAATAGGTTGTGCTCTGCAATATTCTGCTCACTTATAAGTCACCTTATTTCAAACAAATATTGTGAAAGCAGAGGCGGTTCAGAGATTGGTTATTTAAAAAGTTCAGAGGCCTCAAAAGATTTCAGTATGATGAAAGATTGAAAAAATTAGAACTGCTTATCATAGAGAGAACACATGTAATATATATGTCTGTCATTTTTATATGCTATGACAAAGTAAATCAAGCCACCCCTATTTATACTCTCTCAATGCAATAAAAGGAGGATATTCTTAGAAACAAAACAAAAATCCAACTTTAAGTTTAAAAATACTTTAAACACCACATCCCTGAACTGTGGAACTCATTAGCACAAGAAATCATTGAGGCCAAGAGCTCATCAGTATTTGAAAACATGGATAATGAGAACAGAGTTACTTTAGATAGGATTCTGAAAAATTAGAAGGAATATAAACCTTCATGCTTGAAGAGCATAAGACAACCAACTTATAAGGAAGAAGCTTCTTTTATGGTCAGGTTTTTCCATAGTTTTGCATCATTATGGTGATTTTAGCACCTTTGTCTAAAGCATCTGGTATTGGCCAGCATCAGAGATAAGATACTGAACTAATGGACCACTAGTCTGATCTGCTAAGGTAATTTCTGTATTTGTTTGCTTTGAGTTTGATTGAAGGTTCAAATTCATTCTTGCAGCATTCAAACAAGGTCACTCAGACCTGGTTATTGTGATAACATCTTTTTTTAAAAAAATAGCTCTGTTGTAGCATTTATAGGAACTTTGTAGGTTATTGAAGTTTCTGCTTTGAAATTTCCAGAAGGCATCAGGAAAGAAAAAAAAAATAGAAGAGGCGCCATTTTTATTTTTTACAATGGTGCTTTAAGCATGCCACTAAAGACATTATAAATAAATCTAAGTAGTCCACCCACTTTATAGCTAACGGCTCTGATGAAGCAGACACTAGACAGATGATTACATAAAAGAACTGGGTAAATTTAAATCCTTGGAGTTCAAACACAGCCTGGTTACTATTTGGAATAATCGCCGTATTATCTAAGCAGAGCTGAAATCTGAAACAGAGTTTAGCCTAAAACAACAAAAACAAAAGCAAAAAAAGAAGTGAGGGAATAATGTGATTTTGTGCAACTTACTGTAATTATCACTACAATATCAACTCACACAATTTAGCTTCCAGCAATCAACAGGCCAATAGTGTCTGATATGCCCATTTCTATGCTTCTAAAAAATTATTTTAGTTGGATCTAATCCTAAAATTTCATTCAATACCAAGCATTTTGCAGATTACAAGTTTTAGTATAAACATTCATGAAATATGTATTTATATGCCACAAATGATGCTGGGATTACACTTCTACGTCCAGACAATGGCTACCCCTCCCATTACGTATATCATATAGGTGTGTGTGTGTGTGTAAATATTAGAATTTTGGTTTTTCTTGCCTCAGTGTTTTGCCCAATATTTTTTATCCATCCTGAATTTTTAAATGTTTCATTTGCTTAGCCTGATAAGATTTTTCTGTTATTGAGACAGACGTTTCCTCTTCCTCTCCCTCGGCCCCTCCAAGAAGGAAAGAATATGGAATCTTGTTGGATCATGTAAGAAAAACTTTTTGATGCTTAAGAGAGTGAAAGAACAACTGGTGGTAAAGAATAAGACAAAGACAAAAAACAAAGAAAAACCCCAAAACCACACACCTAATACAGCAGAGGCTGTACCATTCCCAGGCTACACACAGCAACAAATTACTCTCTCAAAAGAAGAATGCAGGTCCTACATGAAGTGGAACAATTAATTTCACGCTTGTCATCCCAGCCTCAATAGTGTGTTGATTTGAATCAGATATTTGTGGTGCATTACTGCATGCAGTGGACATCCTTGATACCTCCTGAGCAGACATATTGCTATGATGACTACCATTGTAAAACAATCCATCAATAAGAGTAATTACAGTATTGATCAAAATGGCTGGCTGTTTGGTATCAGAATCAATTCTCAGGAGCTGCCAGAAACAGAAATGTCTAATGGACTATTCCATCACTGCAGAAACTGAAACAGCTAATATTCTGGAAAGCTCTTAATAATTACTCATTGACTCTAGATTTCTGCTTCAGTGGTTAACTATACCCTGCTTATTGTTGCTTGAAAGTCAGTCTTAGTGGTTAAAGTAAGATTCCAATGCAAATTTATAAAGTGCTAACGTCTGCAAAAATGTGAAAGACTCCTTAAATAATTTTATTGTGCTCAGCTAAAATCAGAGAAATGTAATTATATTTCTTATGACATTGTTTCTGGGTGAGAAAATGCATTCTGTGTATAGACAGCTCATTTAACAGTGGCTGCTCTTACAGTATTCTGTGACAGGCAGGGTGGAATGCATTAAGGTTAAGATTGTAAACAACAGAATGCATAATCCCACTAACCTGAAATTTTCATGTAAGTGTCACTCACCAGATGATCATGGTGAGACAGCTCCAACATTTAATGCTTCATTATAAACTCTAGAAGACATCTTCATGGTGTCTTCCTGACTGACCTGAGCTCTGCCTTTCCTCTTACCTAAACTGTAATAATATTGAACTACAACTAATTCAGGCCATGTTTTCATATCTTAATTGGAGAACAAAAATTTGATATAAACTTAAATTGCTGATAAAAACATATCTATATTCAAGTATAAATTAAACTATACAAGCTCATGAGAGATAGTATTACACTGTTTTATATAAAGAAACTTTTGCATAATACATTAGCACTGTCATCAATACTTCCTTTGATATTTGCTGAAGTAGCATTAATTATGCTCACTTTCTTTTGGTATTCATGTACCATCGATGTAATTAATTTTGCGTTTATTGGAGCATGAAATGTTCTCTTTTATAATAGATTTCCCAGGACCCCATGCAGTGGTTGACCTTAAATTGTGCCAATTTTGCCTTAGATAAACAGAGACATTTAACTCCGCATTTGCAGTATTCCCAAGAATAAATAGACAAAATTATAGGAAATACCGCAAAGACAGAATTAATCTTCGATACACTGCTGATGAGTGTGGCATGAATGCCTTGATAGCTAACTAGATCAAAAGAGAAAAATGTTAAATTTAAAAAGGAATCCACTGTAAGTTGCATAGGTGAATTCTGGCTTCTGTGTGGCCAGTTTTAATAGAACTAGCAGTTCCTCTGTTTACCTGCCCCAAGAAAGATGTCTTTTGGGATTGATGAAGCTTTAAAATTGGAATTATCACCATGAAAGATTTTAAACCTATATTGGAAGAATAGGTTAAAATTAACATTTTTTTTTTTTTGCAAAGTGAGCAAAGTAACTATTCATGACTTCTGTCTTACATGACAATTCTCATCTGTTTTATTACGCGTGGAAATAATGAATGAGGGCTCCATGGATCGATGCAGCAGAATCGATTGAATGGCCAGTGGTCAATCAATCCTGGAAGTGCTCTCCACTTGATGCAGTAACTCCACACCCCAGAAAAGAATAACGTGCTGTCGACCAGAGGACATTTCGAGTCAGCACAGTGCAGCGAAAACGCCGTGGTTAGGCAGTATAAGTAAGTCAACAGGAGATATGCATTTGGATCACACCCATAACCTATAAATTTCCAGAAATTATGCTACCAGTATAAACCTTGAAATTTTATTGGATATTTATATTACTTAAATAAAGTCGCACAGGTAAAGTGGTTGTATCCCATCCCTTCCAGGCCTAGATTTATGTACCAAGTAACCCTATGTTACTAATGACAACATCCTCACTCTCTCAGAGGTACTGTATTTCTCATCCTATGATATACCATTAAAAATTTAATATCTACCAACCCTTACCACATAATAGCAGCTGAGATGCCCGTTATTTGCTAATTTTACCAATTAGGAAAGTATGGTAACTACTATATTTTAAAAAGCTAGAAATGCTGTGTACATAAGCAATGAGAGAGATCACTGTCAACATCATGGTAAATAAAAATAATTTAAATTAGGCAATAAATGTGGTATTTCAGATACTCCTGAGTATCAACTGTTGATAAATACTGTCTTTTTAATGGTCACTATTGTGTGGTTTTTTTTAGTTACAATACTAAATATTTTTGTGAACAAAGGCAAAATCCTATCAAAAATGGTATTAGAAAATATGTCACTAAATAATATTTATGAAACAGGCAGCTTTGAGTAGGCTGGATGGATTAGATGTTTGTCAGTAAATGTCAATTTCACTCTACATAAACTGACTATGTTTTTTTCACTGATCATAATAAAAATTTACAGATAGGCAAATTAAGAAAAATGCTGCTTGAGAAATTTAGGAGAATTTGATTTAAGGATACTTAATTTTGTGTGTTAACAGTTATAAAGCTTTAACTTTCTGAATCTCAACACCTATTGTCATTAAACAATTGTCTGACCCTCCCCTCATAATTTTCGGCAACTGTGAAAATTTAAATAGGTAAAAATAAAGTGTTTAAAAACCATAATTTTGTGCAAATGTGAAGATTTTTTAAAATGCTTAAAAATAAATGTCAACATTATCCATTTACATTATTTTAAAAAATTGAATTCTGCCAAGCCTGTCATATGTGACAGGCATTTAAAATCTGTAAAAAAAACACTACAGAAGAGGAAAAATACTTGCAACAATGAAAAAGGACATACAACCCAGTGGAACACATTGGATGAAAATGTACTTATGACAAAACTACACCTACAAATGTTAAAATTAACTGTCAGGACACAATTTCAGCACCAGTTCACCAATAAAGATTAGAAGAGAATGCGTTTGAGAGCTTCTGAAGTCAAAAGTCTCTGAAGAAGGGGACCAGTTTAATACTTACTGGTTGCTCCCAAGGATGAAAATCTAAATGTGTACTAAATCAATCAGGTACTTTCTGTTGTTTTTGAAAGTCTACAGAGTTAAATTCATCCCACACATGCATTTGGCATCCACTGATATAAGGGAAAGATGGACAAAGACATTCTGGGGATCTTTTGGTTAATAGTTAATACATTACCAATAGCGTAGTTTAACAACATCCATCGGCAAATTTCTAAACTCCCACTTTACATCATTTCAACACCGTTCTCTTGGAAAAACTAGAGCCCCGTATTGTGTATATAGTGCCATTGGTAGCATAGTGCTTTGCAGACACTTAAAATTAACACCATAACACCAGAGTCACTGTTGAATCTCTAGTGAATTTAAGTTCCCAGGTTTTTTGAAGGTGTTGTGCAGGTTTCCTTTGAGGACAAGAATTAAAAAAAATCAGATATGGAAAGAGTGATCACTTTTCATAAAGTACTCACTCATGGGTGATATGGGGTTTTTGTCTTATTTTTTGCTGTGACCTCATTCAAGAGCGTAGTGATCAGTTTCACCCACAATAGTAGTAGTTGAGGTATTTGATGCACTGGATGCAATACATCACAATCGTGATAAGCATGCGTAGGATCCATGAATTTTGAAAGGTGTGCTATAGCGGGTATTGATCATCATAGCAGTAGAAATACGTCTTGTATTGAGCTCAGACAGTCCTGATTTCTTTCTCCAGACCTGAAGAAGAACTCTGTGAAGTGCAAAAGCTTGTATCTTCTAACAACAGAAGTTGATCCAATCAAAGATATCACCTCACCAACCTCATGTGTCTCCTATCCTGGGATAAACATGGTTACAACACTGCAAATAACCCTGTATTGTCACATTCTCATATTTTTCTATGTTTTTCCCTCTCATGAAATACAGTTGATCTAATTCTGTGCTAGTTTAATAGGTTGCAATTATATTAAAGCCAACAGAGGAATGTCCATTTATGCTACATGCCGATTTTCCTGTAATGCTGACCAATGGACAACATAAGATCTGCAGAAAAAAAAAATCTATACAGCATCATAAAACAAACCACATGCTTCTCTGGTGCTCCACATGTACAACAAATTTCTGACTGTAACAGCAAGACAGCAGGAGTTAAACTTGACACGTTCCTACTGATGTCTCTACAATAAGTACTACTGAGGGGTGAGAAACCTGCTGACACTACAACTGCCAACACTCAGGGAGACTTGATTGCACTCTTCTGCAAATAACCAGAGTAAATTACTGTACTGTAAGCTGGGCACGGACTAGTAGCATTTATGTGGGGGTGAGCAGTGATAAAAGGTTAACGACTTAGCACAGCAGGATATCAAACTGTCAAACGTAAGAAAGAATATTTTCCTTGCTCTTGTTTCAAATGTCTTATATCAAAGCAGACTGGAAATGAGAAAAACCCAGAATGATATTTTAAGGAAGCCAGCTTAAGAAAAAAGATTAATACTAAAACTACTCACATGCTATCCAAATACACACCAGTTCCAACATGCAAAGCAACCAGGATCTTTCAGTGTAACTACCACTGAAACCAAGATGTACCATGGTAACTACTGTGTACAAAATACTAATAGCAGCATTCACCAATGGATGTGTCTCACTTATGACAGCAGGTTCTTTGCATTTAAAAAAAAGAAAAGATACTGGTGGTAAGGTCAGACACTCTAAACAGCACCACTCTGGTGTGTATGGATATATTTACATATGTGCACATATCTGAGCTGCTGCCACATTCATGTACTTCTTCCATACTGGACTTGAAATTTAAATCAAAGTTTCAGATTACTTGTTTATTCAAAAGGGCTACAACTGAGCAACTGATACTGGAATTAAGAGTAGGGATTTACATCATGTGTTTCTCCTCTCCTTCTTCCTTTGAGCTTCAAATTAAATAAATTGTTTTTAGTCAGACCTATCAGTTGCTTCACTGGACTTAAAAAGGAGTGCAATACACGGAAAATATTCTAGGTCATCTGTACTGAAGCCCAAAATGCATGCAGCATTGTTAATAAGAAATAAGCTTGTTCTTTTGACAATTCTAGTATCATATGCAGGCTGTGCTATGATGTATGTTACAACTACACAGATGAACATGAAAAACATGCAGATATTTTTCCCCAAAAAATACATTGGAAGTAAATATAGGAAATACACTAGGCAGCTTTTGCTCTGAATTACAAAAGACCGTGAAAAGCCATTAGCTATCAAGACCTGTGATATTTCATTCTATATTGTGAGTTTGTCTTGATGAACGGTTAACGAATGTCAAGCTGGGGTGCAAAGCTACAGCACACTAGCATGTCACGCATGCACTGTCGGTTTGAACCCTCCTATTAAAAGATCCCTAGTGAGCTTTAATCCACTCTGCTTTGAAACCAGGAGTAGATAAAGTGCACTAGGGAATCTTCAGTGCACAGCAGCAGGGTTCTCTCAGACTGCGTGTGGCACACCAGCGCATTGTCAATTTACACACCAGTTTGCCACACACAAACTGTTCATCTAGACAAGCCTGTGTTTGAGTACAATGGGCAATGAGCCATTTCTGCAAATTTTTCTGCTCTTTTTCTCTGAAAGTGACATGACCAAAATTTACAAGAGCAGTTTATACACAACTCTCATACAACAATCACAGATGGTATGATATGTTTTTCATTTTTTTAATCAGATGATAGCTGTAAACCACTTGCATATATTTTTCACACATGGAGATTTTCCTTGTTTCTTCTGATTTTTTTATTTTTCTGAATCCTTCCCAAATCATCAGACATTACTTAAGGCACTGATCAGATTTCACCATCTCTGTCAAACATGCTATTTGCCAAAATGGCTTTTCTTTTCTTTTTTTTTTTTTTTTTTAAATACGTTGTTGGCCTATTGCTCAACTCTCAACCTGGAGGACTAGCAGACTGCTTTTCAGCTAGTTTCTTTTCTTCGGCTATCTGACTTGGATGGTCCAATCTGGAGTTAAAACTCCTACTAGCATAGCTCTTACATCATTGGAACATACAAGCCTATTGATGAATGCTGTTTTAGGTGCATGTGAGGCTATTGAGAGAGATGGTGCAAATGACACCCAACTCTGTCACCTTTTTGTAAGACCCAGACAGGGTCACATGTTGCCTTTCTGAGAAGAGGTTCAGTTCATGCCATGCATCGCTGCCATGGCGCATGTGACTGGCCTCGCTGCTGCTCGAAACAGACATGGTGCTGCACATGCCCAAGGCCCCAGGCTTCACCCAGATGCTGAAGGAGAGCGCGGAGCATTTTTCTGGATTAGAAGAAGCTGTATGTAGAAATATACAGGCATGTAAGGAGCTTGCCCAAACCTTCCGTACAGCTCTTGGACCAAATGGAACGTGACTCAGACAGGGCCCTGGGCTCTCATTAAGAAAAGCATCCACTTCATGGTGGTATCAAGGTGCAGTTTCCAGGGAAGGATTTTTTGTTTTTATAGACTTCTAATAATGTTCATCCTGGTCTGTTTTGTTGCTACATTACTACCTCATCAATCAAACATCTAAAAACACTTATACTTACCCAGGCACAGGTTTATCACAATTCAGTCTTGAGGTTTGCTACTTCACTTTAAATAAATAAAAGAAGTTCAAAGATCAAGAGGACTTTCAATTTTATCCATTATTCTTCTGGCTACTAAGGCTGTTTGCTAGGCAAGGAAGAGGTTGCTACATTCTGGATTTGAGCAAAAAATCCCCCACAAAATAATAAATCTCTAGGCAAATCTGAATTGAGGATCATATTCATTCCATCAGCTTACCCCAAATTTAACTACACCTTTAAGGCATGCAATGTAATCTGCATTTGTTAAATTTCAATTCTGCAGTGCATCTTCACCCTTAAAAATTCCCCAAACTTTTTTCAAGTTAAATAATCTTTTATTTACTGTGTGTTACCAGCTTTGTAATGGATTACCTTTGAATGCATACATTAAAATCTTCAAAAGTAGATATAAAACTGTGAATCTAACCAGAAGTACAAAATGAATCTCACATCAAAGGGCAATTCATTTTTCTCCTTAAATCATTCTAGTTTTTCCTATGGAGAAACCTCTGCATGTTGAAATCCTTTTAAAATGTGCAGTAGCAAAATGACAATCTAAAATTCAAAATGTTTAAAACTCTGACAAGTGGGTGAGGCAGTATCTTTTATTGGACCAACTTTTGTTGGTGAAAAAGAAGTTGGCCTAAAAAAAGATATTACCTCACCCACCTTGCCACACTCATATCCTGGGACCAACATGTCTACAACAACACTGGATAGCTAAGTAAAACTCTACAAAGCACAAAATACCTCTCTTTCTCTGTTCTTTCACCCCATCAGCATGCACCACATTTTAGATCTGTGAGCAGCAACAGCATTCTTACTCCACTAGCACATTGCCCTGGATTTCCTTGCATCCAATGGTTAAGCCTCTTTTTATGAAAATACCACTTTCAAAATTATGGGAAATTCTGCTCTTGAAATTATGGAAAATTTACCAGAATCACATGATGGATGCCCATAGGAAAAGCCACATACATTTTCACTGTGTCCCTAATCTTCCCCTTTTGGGGGAAGAGAATTGTGAGGAAACCAATGTTCACTGGAGTCCTGAGATCTCCTTGGTCACACTCAGCTTGATTCCAGTCAATGAGGCTCCATTAATTTCCAAAGCCCAAATTCAGGAACATATCCCTTATTCAGAACAACATTGCACATACCTAGAGTTAGAACATGCTTAAAGTGAAGTCCTGAACAGGGGTGAACTTAAGATCATTCTACAGTCATCACTATTTTAGGTGCTTGTGAGGCTACTGGGGGAGATGGAAGTGAATGACCTAGAGCTGGGTATCACCTTTTACAAGACTGAGGCAGGTTGGTGTGTTGCTTTCTGAGAATTTGGCTTATATAAGGACTTGGGCCTCATTAAGAAGAGCATCCCTATTCAGTGAAGCACTGAAGCATCCGCTCAAGGTGCTTTCTTGAATTCAGGCCTTGAATGAGAATAAACTGGCTGATGCTCAGTCCTAATATGGTGGTAAATACAAATAGTCAGAGACTGAGTAAGTGAATAGTTGGTGAATGATCCATAAACTACAATATGTTCATTTTGAGCAATTATAAACAAATAAAAATAAAAGTATATTCATTTTTAGTTTAACGCAAAAAGATGCTAAATTCATTGGATAAATTACTTGGTGAGAACTATGTGCCCAGCTCTAATACAGCCAATCCAAAATAAGATGTAAAATTATATGTATATCAACATTAGGATTGTTTAAAATTAAATGAGAATTTATAAATACTACATATGTTTTAGCAGATTCAATTTTAAAAAATATTATAATAAACATTCGTATTACTTTTGAGGCAAGCCCAGACAAGCCCAAATCTTAGGCTGTGAGCAAGACTAGGCCTGTAACTGCTTGGGCAGCCCCTGCATCAAGAAGTAAAATTAACCTTTGTCTGTTATTCCTACATTAAGTATGTTGGCTGTGCGGAAATTGTCCGAGATAAGCAGTAGACGACTAACCACAAGTCGGCAAAACATCTAACCACAGGATTAAAGCAGACATTGGCAAAGGGCAGCTTCCCTCTTTCTGTTGCCAGCCTAGCTGCCTGCAATTACTAGCCAATAAACTAATAAAAAACAAGAATAAGGTCCAATCCTTAAAGGGAATTGAGAGTGATAATATATGTTGCTAGGTAAACCCCATCGCTGAGCTTAAGAATAGCTACTTGGGCAAGATAAGGAAAAGGTAGCTGCAAGCCAATCATGTTGTGCATCACCATGTATGAAAACTTATGTAACTCTGAAAATGTATTTAAGGCAACACCCCAGTATAATCGGGGCTCAGCCTTTGGAAATGATTCCCCTGAGCCGGTTGCCGGCAACAATAACTGTTACTTCCTCATTTCGGTGTCCGTCTCATAACGCATACCAGAGATCTTGCTACACTTTGACACTTTTTTCTGTATGAAATTCTAGCACACAGACGCTAGGTTTATTTATCATACAATTTTTGATGCATCTACTTCATGTTAGGGAACTGTCTTTCACACACCCACATTCAAAAGGCAACTTCATTATGGTAGCTTGAGTTAAGCTGTATTTTATCAGACAATTATGAAAAAAAATCTGATTTTAATAATCTTTTTCATCTGTGTGTATATCATACACAAAATGTTTCTGCATAAAGTCAAGATGTTTAAAAAGACAAGAATAATTATTATGTATAAATTCTGAAATTGAATGTATTCTATTCACAGCTATCTATGGACCTATAAGATGACACAAACCCTGCCCAACAAGTTTATAGTGCAAACATTTACTAATGCAAGCAGGCCCAGCAAAGCCATGTAAAATACTTGAGCCTGTAGGCTGTCGGCACACTATCAACTTCTACTGCAATAAAAAGCTATTATTTTAGAGTTTAGTTCTCATACTTGCTGTTCAACAAATAGCGGACATCAGAGACCACAACGCAAGGCGTTTACAACCTAATAGTAGTCCATGGTGTCACAATTATATGCCTCCATATGCCTATAATCGATATTTGATTGACCCTCTTTTCATAAAGCTTTTGCAGGAGATTATATATAGATGTCTGCACATTGGGGTTTAAATCAGTTTTGGCCTGAGCGCTCCTGATTCAGGCAAACATGAGTTTTGCCTAAGTCAGGAATGTGAGATTTGGCCAACCAGGTATTACTCAATAGGCATTTGCAAGAATCATTCTAGCCACTGGAAACTGCCACAAGAGATGCGACAACAGCAAAGCTCATTGACAAATTAATTTACAGCTCCTCCCCCCCTTGAATAGGTATGACCTATCTTTGAATAGACTGTTCCATTACATTTAAGTCTACATTTCAACAACAAGTTAGTCCAGTTCTATTGGAGACCATTCTCCTTACCATCCAAAAAAACCTCAAACAACCCAAAAGACACTAGCAGGTTAAATTTGCTAGTTCACAGGATTCCACTATTTTAAAAAAAGTTGGATGAAAAAGCAATTTGTTTTATTCTCATCAACCTAAACTCAGACTCTTCTTTAGTGAGTTTCCAAGATACATTCAATGTCACTTCAGCTGTCAAATCCTTTCTAATTTATCCACCTAAAAAAGTAATAATTTGACTTGTAAGCTTTAGGACCACAAATCAGAAAAGCTAAACTCATGAATACCTAATCCACTTTAAACTTTGCTTCATGTTAGCTATACAGCTGGTGTGCTGTGACCACTGCTTATTACACTAATCATAATCGTCTCCCTGTTATCTAGTGTTGCCATGCCTCTTTGTGGTATCCAGCTATTCTCTCTCATCGTATACTTAGATTGCAAGCTTTTGAGGGCTTGTCTTTTTGTTGTATGAGTGTACCGTGCTTTGCACAATGGGGTACCGATCTCTGATTGGAAACTCTACGGGATACCACAATATGCAAATATTCAATAATAATCTTAACAGCATTGTGGATAGGGTCGAAGGTTTGTAATTTTCATCAAACAGTTGCTGCTTTTAAATTTGTGTTTCTAGTAGTGGTGTTTCTATTACAGGAGTTGGTAGCAATCCCTATATTTAGACTGCCTAACACTTTCCATTACAAAAGATTGTGACCTTTTTCTCTGAGAACCTCTGACACTTCTGCTGTTTGCAACAGGCCTTTGATATTTGGCAAGGGGATGAACTCAGGCTACAAAATTGCTTTTTCTTTGGCCCATGAAATTCCGTTCAGCTTCTGGTTAGATATAGAGAATGGGTTTTTTCCCCTCTTCTTTTAAAACAACTTTTCTTCTTGCGTTTGCATTTGTCAGAAACATTTTGGCAGACTGACAAAGCAATATTGTGAATATCTTAAAGCTGAGCTGACACCAGCACCATCACACCAGGCTGGCAACAGCTGCGAGCTGCCAGAGTAGCTGTAGCAGGGTCAGAAGCAGGAAGAAAGCCAGCCTGGGTTCTCCTTGCTGGATCCAGTTCATGGTGCCAGTGGCCTCTGTCCCCTTCTGAGGGCACCATATGAGACAGGTACCTTCAGGAAAGGGAAGACAGAGCCCATCCAGGTTTGCTCTATTCACCCTCTAAATCACCCCTTTCCAGTCCGAACACTTGGCTATGACAACCCAGTCCTTATCCAGCCGCCAGAGGCAGAACAAGGGAGAGAACTTTCTCAACTCCTGGACTTGGGGGGAGGAAAGAGAGAGAAAGTCCAGCTTCCCCCATCCAACCATCCTGCAGATCTCCAACACATGACATCTGCAGTCCATCCACCCCGCTTTGGGGGCACTACATGGAGCAAGAATTCCCCCAACTTCACAGTGGGGAGAGAAGAAAGCTAGACCGGGTCCTTCTTTCCTACCTTCCCCTCCCCCCTCCAAGTATTCCTCTGTACTGATCTGGCCCCAGCAATCCACCCCCGCCCCGGCTCCAGAATAACAGCTTTCTCCTGCTAGGAGTTAATGTTAGCTCTGTAGCTCAAGTGTTAGCAGTCTGTGCAGCAGGTGCAAGGTTCAAACCACACTGATACTTAGGGAGATGTGATAAAATGTGTGTTCACTTTTTGTCTTTAAAAATACTTAAATAAGATGCAAATAACTACATTAAAAGACCATTATTTAGGTTGCAAAGTCAAGCATTCAAAAGCTAGGAAGAGGTGTATGGGCTACTGTAAAACAAGCATTTCCTATCTTTCAAGTGCTTGACTACGTAACCGAAATAATGTTCTTTTAATGTGATTTTTATATGTACTCTGTATTTATACTAATGTTCTTATGTTGCTATAGTGCTTCAGAGAACCATTTATGAGGCCATACCAACATCATGGTATTGTTACAGCCCTATAGCTAGCACTATGAGTCATTAAAAAAATCCTCAGGAAGACTGACCCTAACCTCCAACATCAGCAAATTCAACACAAATGCAAATTTGTAGTCCCATGTACACCTATTAAATGGTGGGGAACTTTTGCTCCAGGAAGCCTCATCTTTGTTTTGCATAAGAAAAATGTCATACGGCCCTGATCCTAACCATTCCATATAACTCCCAGAGACGTCCACAGGAGTTATGTATGAAAAGAATCCACTTGTATGTTGCTAACTGTTCTCAGTACAAGATTTCAGAGGTTCAGTCCTTGGTTCCAGACATGCAGCATTTGGCAAAACCCCAGATCATGCAAAGGTGACAAAGATTTTTTTTTCCCACTATAATCCTGTAGTCACCGTGAAACATGAGGGTTGATCTAATTGTGCAGCTATCAACAGCCTCTATATTGGCCCTATGCCTTGTGGGAATTCACTCAAACACCAAAGCTGACTTTCTGATAGCTTTACACTGATGGAACCACATAAAGCTGTCCTTATGCAGATGAGAATCTGGCTTTATTCTATTATGGGAAGTAGCACTGAACATAATTCAATTTCTTAAACAAATAAGGATGCTTTCTAGACAATTCTGTACAGGACTAGAAGTATACAGCTGATCACCAGAATTACAAACTGAAGGGTGTGCCATTGCAAGAAAAGTATATAAAAGAAAATGTCTATGATAGTGACCAAGAAAAAAGTCCCCTTTTAAAAGAAAGATACTTGGGTACTCAGAGTCAAACCCCAAGACAGTTAAGATGGTCAAAGAATATGCAAATCACGAAACACTTGAGGGGAGTTGCTCACAACATTAACTTTTAGCCTTGTAGAATAATACTCATTATATGATCCCATGGCTAAAAACTAATGTACTGTGAATTATACACCACTTCATTATATTTAAATGACTTTTTTTTTCCCTCTTATGCTTTTACTGTTTGGTATATTAAATACCTCTATTTACTCTATATATAAAAATAATGATGACAATGTTAGTAAAATAATATTTTAAATACAAAATATTCAATTAACTATTGTGTGTGGTTGAATATTATTCAAATACATGATTCAGCAAACATTGCCATTATGCATATTGAATCACTTCTTGTCTGGCAAGGGGAACAAGCAAAAAAAAAAACCAAACAATATCTTAGGTCTTTAAGGGGCAAAAAATTCTCTACCATCATCATTGTGTGTGTCACTTTGAAAACTGCTTTTCGCTGGAAAGTACTTGAGAAAAAACCCATCATCTCATAGAATATTAGAGTGGGAAGGGACTTCAGGAGGTCATCTAGTCCAACCCCCTGCTCAAACAGGACTATCCTCAGCTAAATCATCCCGGCCAGGGTTTTGTCAAGCCTCAGCTTAAAAACCTCTAACTTTTCCTAATTCTTAGATGTAAATCAAATGCCCAATACCATTAGAAAGCACACACAATAGGTTAGATTATTGTCTTTAGGAAAGTCTGAGGTGTAGATTGACTTCCTTTTTCATTTACAGAACATTCACAAAATAGCTCAGTCCAATACCATATACTAATTTTGAATATCTTCGCTCATCGGCCTCTTCCGATTATTCCCCATCAAGATTACAGTTTGCAATACTCAAAAGTGAAAAGGTCTTTCAAACTGAGTTATCTCCCCCCCACCCCCGGCTCACATCTCCCTTTGTAATACGGATTGTAATTTTCTGTCCACCAAAATATGAGCCTGCAGATTGGAAAAAATACATTTGTTGGGCTAATACACACAATCAAATGAGTCCATCTCAGACAGTCATTTGACATTTTATACAAACAGCGTAAATGCCTGAAGTTTTTCCAATGATATTGAGGAAGTCCATGCTGTGGTATCACTTAGGAAATAACTTTTGAATCAAAGCATGGAATGGAGGCTCACCCTTTATCTACTGCCTCACCCTTTATCTAACAAACTTATCTTACATCTCCTCATGTTTCTCAATAGTAAACTAATGGCCTTTGCCCCCTTCATTCTTTAACTATAAATACCACTAATTATTTCACACTCAGAAAACATTTTTAATTCATAAATATCAAAGCAATTTACAAAGCAAATTAAGTATCATTATCCACTTTTAATAGTCAGGAAAAGAGAGGCATCAATAGCTAAAATGACTTGCCGAATACACCTACCCAAAAATAGAACTTGTGTCTGAAAATGGACCACAGTGTATGCCATGACATATTAAGATCAAAATTATCTTAAATAAATCTACAGTACAAAACACAGACCTATGTCTTAGTCTGCACCCAGACTTTTCTAATTAGATCAAAACCTTTACATCTCATGTAGATAAGCCAAACAAATAACACTCTTCCATCTTTTTATTTATTTCTGATTTTTTTCTCCAAAATATAAGGGCAGAACAGAAAAAAGACAAAACAACAAAAAAGTAAGGGAATGGGAAGGGAGGAAATGAGAGTGATGTCTCAGTTCCCATCCACTAGTAATTAATCAAAGGTTTTTAAAAAGTGAGACCAGATCTTTTCAGTTTTGTCTGCTTTCCCTTTTCTCCCAAACATTAGCTGCCCTTTAGCTGCCAGGTCAGCCAAGTCACAGAGTCAAGCTTCTATCCCTGGAGGCCATCTACTCTTCCAACTAAACAAGATGAGTCATTCGACTACAAATACTGCTCTAGAGAACCAAGCTTTCTGTGAGAGAGAGTTTTGCCATGATAGCTACATCCCAAAACAGTTCTGGAAAATATTTTTTAAAAAGAGGTATCTGTCATCATATTAATCCTCCTACCTATCTCTAGCCAAAAAGATTGTACCCTGGGTCACAGTGCTTAATTTGTGCCAGGACTGAGCCTCAGCACTTTTAAGCTTAGTAGTTCATAGCCCTGGTGCCTCTGAGTTTGCTACGTCAGTTATGAACATAAAAAAATGGCTTGAGCCCTGGCACCTCTTTCATTACAAATTAAGCACCGCTGGGACTGTCCCAAAGCATGTGAGCCAGCGTGGCTCCAGGAGTCCCATATTTCCCGCAGCAATCTGTTTTGACAAGGCCCATGCACTATAACCCAGGCAGAGATCAGTTTGAATGAAATATAATTTTTAGAACCCCATCTGTGCGTTCAACATCAAAGTGTCTGCCTGTACATGAAGTCTTGTCTGTGTAGAAGCCATATAGCTTTATCTTGGGCAGCAACATAAAGAATAATCCTAGTATTTCTTAAATTAACCTGGAATATTTTCTAAACAATTCTGTAGAGAACTAGAAGTATCTAGTTCACTACTGCATTTGCATAATTCTGGGTTTGTCTACACATTACAGCAACTCAGAAGTCCACCTCTCTCAATCAGTAATCCCTTTCTGGTTATTTCCTTTTCCCAGTAAAAGAGTCATTGTACAATATGGATTTTATAGAAGTGCCTTAAATGAATTAAGAATTTAATTCCTATTTTTAAAGCACTTAAGTGATTTAGGAGCCAAAGTCTTATTTACTTTCAATGGGACTTCAGAGTCTAAGTCATTTCAGCCTGTTCTATACACATTTTTGAGCTGATTTCAACTATTTTGGTTAGAGTTGCTATTATATTTATTTATCTATAAGTATTGTGTAGCAAACAGCCAGCTTCCCCCTAGCGGGTCTTGTGCTTTGCCTCTCGTAGTGGGCCAGGGCGCCACCAGTTACCCCCATCTCCCCAGGGAGAGAGGGTAGGGACCCAGGCCTGCCCGGTCTTCCGGGTCCCAGCCCAAGGGCCCTATGAGCAGCAGCTGTGTGCTGCTGGCACCGTACCTGTAGCTGCAGTCTTTTCCTCTGGGCTACTTTTCCCCCTCTGTCCTTCTGGCTTCTTGACAGTACCTGCCTCAGGACTCCGCCACTCCTCCACACAACACTGTACTCCGTTCTGCTCCACTTTGCAACTCCACACACGCCTCTACTCAGTAGCACAACACACCCACCCTTCCAACTTATGCACTGTCTCTCAGGAGTAGAGGGTTTTTTTCAGGCACATGGCTTGGGCCTTAATTGGTGTCAGCTGACCCTAATTACCCTCTAATGACTCTGGCTACTCTACAGGGAATAAAGCCCAGAACATTCTGGCACTTACATACCACCCTTCTACTACTCTGGTGCTATGTTATGGAAATTCTGGAACATGGGGCTCTGAAGAGCTGGTCTCCAAAAGATGCCAGTCACATTGTGTTTGCACATGATTCAAGAGTCCAAGAGATCTGAAAAACATATTCAGAATTCTCTGCTTGAAAGGGCTTTTGTCATTGTAAAATAAACACAACCGGGAAGAAAACAAAAAACTATTCTCCTACTGTCCTCTGTCTTCACTATACCACAATAGATATAGTTAAAATGATACAACCCCTAGTGTGGATGCACTTACACAGTTATAACAGTGCCTTATACCAGTGTAACTTATTCCTGTAATATAACTAATATAACTGCATCCACACTAGCGTTTTATAGGACTTCAACATTACCATTTCAAAACAATGCAGTTAAAGCACTTGGGGGAGGAAAAAGCAAGGTCTTTTGAAATTTTTACCCATTATCTTGTTTAATGAAATCTCTTATTTTCCCTGAAACAGTAAATATTTCCCCCTATCTGCAAGCAATGTAAAAAGTTCCTTTGATCCTATGCAGGTATCAGCCAACAACGCATGGCCCTCTTTGCTTATGCTGACCAATATGTAAAGTTCATTTGCATGTTAATGAATCTCTCAGGGCTGGTTTGAGAATTCTTTGTCTTTTCTGAGACCAGTCCCTTTATACAGCTTCAGATTGACACTGGGTTTTGCAGTCAACTAAAATTTGACTGATTCTCAGTTCTTTGCAGGCCCTCCTAATTCCTTCCCAACATTTATGTTTTACATGTGGATAAATATTGAACAAATTTAATTAATTATTGGTAATACAGATACATGTAAAACCCTGAAACAGACTGACCAACATGGGTCCCAGTCATTACCACGTTTTTCAGGATTCTGGCAATTAACTCAATTTATGGTTTAAAAAGGATGGCAAATTGCATTATTTATTTGATTATGGGGTCCTTCTATGAAGCATTTGACAGATGAATTATTGCACACAGAAATTCTAAGAAAGACACTTTATTATAAATGTTTCCAACTAAAATTATTTTTAAAAAATATGTTCCTAACCCAGATCTCTTTCCTTTATTTCTGAGGGAAAGCATATTGAGGCAATATGATGCCAGGTAACTCTCTCACAAACATGTATCTCACACTTTTATTGTGTTTCCTGTACTCTAAGAAAAACAAGCTTAATGAAGCTAAACATTTGCACCTGCTTTCACAGTCAGATGGGAAGAGGTTTTAAAGCACCCCGGAATGCCATGGCTGTGAAATTATTTAAATATGCTATAAAACTAATATTTACCAAGATCAGACCAGCATCCACAGAACGGTCTTAAAAAATGATCCTTTCAAATTTACAGAGTTTTGTGCTTAAGGAAGCACTTTACCGCATGTGACATGGGCAAGATTGGATTATTAAATTACCGGGTTTTGATTTGTCATGTATGACTTCATTTGGCAGTTTAAAGATTATAAACAAACAAACCCATTTAGTCCTGTTTCAAAGGCAATACATTAAAGGGGGGGAAATAATATTTCAGATTAAATTGTAACCCTTTTCAATTGTCTAAATGTAGCAAAAACTATGTATCCATTCCATCACTCTTGGAGAAAAACATTCTTCTCAGCCAGCATGCAATCTATTTTAAGAGGTCTCCCCACCCCCCCTTTCTTAACTCTCATTTTTTCAGAAAGAATGAACCAGAAGGTTGTTGCCAATCTCACCAGTTCTTTAACATTTTAGAAATGCTAAACAATTTTTTTTTCTCAGGGCAGCTGGAACCCAGTGTCTGTGTGAAATTTAGCAGGGTTCTTTTTGGAATATGAACACAATATGTAGGCAACAATAGTAGTATATAGTAGGGTTTCAGTAGTTTTAAACTAACACAAATGTCCATATTCATTTTTTTGCCTGTATGTCAGTTTGCTGTTTCAAATTCAGTTGATAGTTATCTTTACTATTTGAGATTTTTTCAGGACGTAGGTTGTGCTAGTTGGTTTGATTGAAAAGAAAAGGCTTTTGTTGTAGTTGTTTCAGTGTTCCCACTGGCGTCTGCTGCACATTAGACCATTCCCACAAAGAACTGGGATTGTAGTAAGTGAGGATGAAGGTTTCGATTGCAGGGCAGTTTTATCCTGTCCGCATATAGAATAGTTACAGCAAATTAATGCCGCCCCCCCCCCCAAAAGGCCAATACGTTGTATATGCATACTATTCTATCATTCCAGGAGTAACACCCACTCTCTGCCTGCATAGTTCTGCATGATCTGTCACACTGAAACAATAAAGACAGCTATGAGTATTGGAGCAGAGCTGCGTGGTGCAGAGCCACCATTTAGAAGAGTGTTGTCAGTCCCAGGCAGAGAGTAAGGGCAAATGGTCAACATCTAAGTAAAAGGATACAAGTTCACTACACCCAATGTAATCACAGTGGTTGGGATCAGCTGAAGTGCTCTTGATGACAGACCCCAAGATGTGAACTCTTCAGAACTGGAAACAGATCATTCTCATGAAGTTTCCTCAACCATGGAACTCACTCCCTCTCGTTGTCCATTGGAATCTGTTTGCTGATTACTAGCCTGGGGGGCTAGGCTAATCCTTTTGGTCTACCATTTACACCAGAACTTGATCCAAGTTTTCCTCCCTCTCCCTCCGGCCATCTACTGGGTGGGTATAGTAGGCAGGTATCTCCGGCTGCTATTCCTTGCCCAAAGCACAAAGCATTGCATGATATTTCACTTAGGCATTATATGCTGTATGATTAATTGGATTTGGGGTGGGGTTTTTTTGTTTGTTTGTTTTTTGAATTTAACATAATTTTATGTAAACATTACAGAGATCTAACACAACAGCTGCCAGAGTTTGATGCTGCAAGCTGCACAGCACAATCAACAGTTCAGAGCCCACCTTTCAAAACGGAGGATGATCATTGGTCTCTGCAGGCACTCCTTACGCCCATACACAACAATGGTGCTCCACTCATCCTCCCCTTTTTATTAAAACTATTAAATTAATATTTCTGCACTTGTGAATGTTCTCTAGGTCTCCAGTCTCCATCTCCTTTGCACTAGTACTGCACTGAGGTCTGGAATCAGCATTTGGCTGCAGACAAATGTCTCATAAGGAAAGATGCTGCACCATAGGCGTGCGCAGCACATTTCATTAGCGTGTGCACCCAGGGATTTTTTTTTTTTTAAAGGTAAGTGGAACTCGCAGTGGAGAGTAACAAGCCTTTTACTCTCCACTGTTAAATCCCACGGCAAACTGAAATTCGTCGGCAGAGTAGGAGTCACGGCAGAGAGTAACACTGCGATATCTCGCGTTCCCGCGCGCTGACACAAGATCTTGCAAAATTTTACACCTGTGCGCTGCACATCTGGTTTTAGTTGATAGGAAGTGGGCAGGTGCACAGTAGCTTGATTTATGGGGGAAGATGCCATACTGATGAGGGGCCAAATGCACATAAAGCTCTCTCTGTGAGAAGATGTGCTTTTCTGGCAAATTTTATCCAACATATAAAAAAAGAGTTCATCCACAGACGCTGATGGATAAAATATTCACCAGTTGCAGTTTACCTCCTACTTCCACCCTCCTTCCTTGTCAACCCACATTCAGCATTAAAACTCCTAGGAAATTAAACAAACCCACAAAAGGAAGAGAATGAAAATTTACACCGGCTAACAGCATATACCCTGTACTCCTCCATCCACAAGTACATGCTTACCATTACAATTGCTGTGCACCACAGATCATGGACTGCAGTCTTAGCTCTGCCCCTCTAGGTATGCTATCTTTCCACTACCCTCGTTAACCATCTTTCTGAATGTAACACTTTATTAAACTGCCTTTTCTCAACATAATCAACAACTACACTAATGACACACAACCATTACTATTGCGTGAGGGAGGCAAGGTGGAGTGCTAATAAAGGGATATGTGCAGAAGGATGAAAATGGGGTAGAATTAAAGTTATGACAAATAGTCTCTTATGTGGCTTAATTTTTCATTTCCTTGGCTTTGTGAGTTTATTTCACGCACACTGTGTGGGTAGCCACCCTATCTTCTTCAAAACAAATGTGTGTGTGTATTAATTATAGCCAGATTTTTTTTTAAATCAGGTGACATGTTGGGCTCATAAAATTTGCCAAAATATGAGCAAAAAATGAAAAAAAATCACAATATAATTCTGAATATAAAATGGTATTTTATATAGTGTCTTAGGTCCTGAATCTGCAGCTGATGGCTTACAGGCAAACTTCTGATCCTGTGCAGAGCCCCATGAAGTCAATGAAACTGCAAAGATACAGTAGTCTACTTGCGTGAAGTCAGCTATAGAACTGGGGCCTTTGTTTGTTTGGGAAAGCCTGGATATGAAGATTAACTTTAGTCCCATTGCTAAACAAAATTATATTGTATCCTGTATCATCAGTAAAGTATATCCAGGGGTCAGATATTACTTTACATATAGGACAGTTTTAAATTCAAATATTCTGATTGTGACTATACTTTAGTAGTTTCAAATAACAAAATATCCATTTCCAAGAACATACTGATTTCTGTTAAAATATATTGCTTTAAACAAAAAGAGCTCCGTTGAAAATTAGTTAAAAGATGTAAATATATGCAGGCTTAGTTAAATCTAATCAGTTGTAAAAGAATGATTAGTTACCAGAAACATACTCCATACTAGAAACTGGTTTTTGGAGGGGCGAGGGCAGGAATCCTAATGTAGCAGAGTTAGAATAAACATACTATGGGATGGAGTGTACATAAATTGCATCAAGGGACCATGAACTAGGTTCATAAAACCCTTTTTGGATTTACTATATATATATATATATTGCAGTTTCAGTAGAGATTCAGAAAGCCTTGAAGCTCTTGATAAAAAAAAGAGTTGTAAATCCTATTAAAATGGATTAAGGGAAACAGCACATATTGAAAATACCAAACATAATTTCAAGATTCTTATGGCACCATTACTCTGATAACATATTAGTTAAGAAAAACATATCTAAGGATTGAATATTCCAGTTGGAATATTCAGTTTATATGGATTTTATTGTTGCTCATCTTCCCCAACACATTCTGCATGGACAACTATACTCCATGACAGATAGCCTGGACCTATACAGGATAAACTATCTTCAGGTAGTGCTGGGTTTTCAGATTTCTTTAAGAAACAATGCATCTATGTGGTACTCCACATCCAGCATTCATTTGTATTGATAGGGCAAAAATCGATACCAAGAAATTGGTAACATTTAACCCTTGCAGAAAAATTATGCCTCTAAATCAGAATTGGATTGGTTGTAAATAATGTCCCAGTGCCGTATGTGCCCTTACTTAGAGCTAATGCCAAACATTTCCTTCAACAATCTTTCACTCTCTACGTATTTGCTCAGATACATCACAAAAGTTAAAGGTATTTTGAACCAGGCAACTACAATGTTGCAGGTCTGTTGAATAAAGAAGAAATCTATGTTTCATCCTAAAACCTTTTTGCTTACTAAATTAAGTTAAATTGTTGACACTATTCCAAAGGGCAGCATTTAAATGTGGCAGTCTAGCCCCACATCCTTTATTTTAAATGAAAACTATTGAATCTCAAATGCATGTTAAATAAAAAACTAAATCATATTTCAAATGTAAAATATTGGAATTACTCTAACACAAAATTATCAGAATTAATTATATGCTGTGCAGCTCATTATCCATTGCAATAGTCTTTTGATTAAAAACAAGAACTAATCAAATAGCATGTAAATTAGAAAAGAGAAAAATTACAATTTTTTTTTTATTCCGCTGGACTATAAAAACACAGAAAGGGTCACGTCTTAGGCAAAACACGTACTTGCCCACTTTCATTATAAAAAAGAAACACATATTTGAACTACTGAAATCGAAGAGTTTTCTTATTGAATACAGTGGGAGCAACATCTGACCCCATGTCAGCATTCAGCTAGCTTTGAAAAGAAATGTTTGCCTTTATAGTGCCTATTCTATGGCTCTGAAAATTGATAATCTGCATGGGATGGAGGCAAGATGACTTCTATAATGCACAAAGTAGAGAGTTAAGTAACGATTACATGTTGCTAGACTCTTGCATTAAAACAAACTGCTGCCTCAGTAACAGTAAACAGAAGTAAGATGAGGGGGAAAATACAGTACTTGTAAGAATGACATGAATACCACCAAATGACTCAGTAGCACTAATTTATCATTTTTGATTCATGGTCTATTTTGAGTTTTCAAAATCTATGAGTCAATATTTAGGACCAAATATTACCCTCTAAACTCAATGGGCACTGAATACATATACATAAGTAAACAGTTAATTCATCTCCCATTTCAGATAAAGCCAGTTTTCTACTAACTTCAATGAGAGCAGGAATAGACCATTTGTTTCAAAATCATGGGCCCAATTCTGCAACTCTTACTCATTAGAGTAATCCACTAATTCAAAGGGGCTGCGCATCTGACCAAGGGCAGGTCTGCACTTAAAACACTGCACCGGTGCAGCTGTGCCGCTGTAGTGCTTCAGTGAAGACGCTACTATGCCAACAGGAAAGCTTCTCTGTTGGCGTAGTTAATCCACCTCTGTGGCTTTTTTACTACCCCGAATGACAATCATACCACTGTAAAAAGTGCATGCCTAGCCTAAGGGTTGCATAACTGGGCACCAAGTCAAATAAGGAGATCATTCTCTTAAAGGACAAAAGATGGACAGACTAACAACTGACAAAAACAGCCACTCCGAGGCCTGAATTACAGGAGGACAGGCTCACTCCATTATACCCATTATAATGAAAAGCCTGTGCTGTCCAACAGGCCTCATTTGCGAAGTCATGAGTGTAAAATAGATGAAAGTGGCTGAGAACTTAAAAACTGGACAACAACAGAGTGGGAATCTCAGTGATGACTGAGGCTGGCGATATTCTAAACAAAAAGAGCTCTCACTTCTGCTCATAGACGTTTCTAGACCTTTCACACGGACTCTGACATTCTAGGTTTCAAAGTAATGTTTGGGTTTATGAGGAGTACTGATTGGCATTTGTGTCTAACAGGGTTGTTTTGGGAAGTTTGGGCAGATGGCAAATGAGGGATGTATGCTGTAGTGAGGGGCTTTATGTTCAGGGTTAGTGTGTGCGCTGGATATGGCAGCTGGGTCAAATAATTCATCACCTGTGCCATCTCCCTCATAACTAATGAAACTGGTGCATGCAAATTAGCTGTAAAGTAGTGTGGCAATTGGTTGAGGTACCTCTGATATCACAACAGTCTAGGACTCTTGGCATGGCATAGATCTGAAACTCAGGACAGGTGCAATTCATGGTGTCAAAAGGGCTAAGAACTTGAAATTCGATAGGAATAGACCACAATACCCAGTGATATTTCAACTTGGTGATACAGTATTCTCCCATATATCTGAATTCCCTTTACTGGAAAATCCTAGTTATGTGAATCCACAATGTATCCCTCATATAGACCTATGTTACTCTGTCACATGCTAAGAATTTCTCAATTAGCCTCTTAGCACCTGTTAGAACTCATCAACTGCTTTATCTTTTCAATACTTGTATGTGAACTTTAATAAAGAATATAAACAACGTTGAGTTTATTAAAAACACTGTGGACATAATATTAATACAATTCTGGTGTTTTAATAAATTCAATTAAGCTGGTGTTTTACTCAAAGTTTTAAAAGTACAAAGCCATTGACTAGTGCTAATGGGAGCTAAGATGCATTAGCAGGTGATTAATATAGGGCTACATACAGTGAAACTGCAGCTCGATGCACTTCCATGTATCCCAATGCCCAGCTATTTGAACGTTCTGGAACTCCTCCTGGCTATTCAGATAAACAGGAATATACTATATTCTGAACAAACAGAGCTCTCCAACCATGCTTGTAGCTGCTTCCATTGCTTCATAGTGATTTACAGATATTTTAGGCTTCAGAGTGACATTCCTGGAACTGTATTATATAGCTAGAATGCCTGTCATGATAGCAGCGAGAAAGATACCAGGTATTATGGTAACTATTCTAAGAACTAAACCTGCCTCCTACAAAACGGATCCAATCAAGTTGCTAGGAAGGGTCTAAAGTTATTCGAAGGAGATATAATACAATTTTCTCCATAAGTCAGTGTAAAATTAAAGTTATCAGAAATGTAAACATTGATAACCATAGAGGGATCATGTTAAAGTTTTCAAAAGAAAATACATATTTCCATTCAGTCTCATCATTTTTTCTGTTCTAATATTATGACGCTTTTCATCCCCTCCCCCCACCTCGTTGGGGAACATTGACAATTTAGTGTTAAGGAATAAGACTGCTAGCTAAATAGCCAATCGCTAAATTCAGTACACAGACAAAATATGCTTCTTAGTTTTAGAAGCATGTCACAGTCACCTCCTTAATTCAGCAAAGATTCCTTAAGCAATGCAAGTAAACAAACACATCTGTGATTATGGCCATGGGAACAGAACAGGAAATAGGCTGTTATCTTCTCCAGACAGACTCTTATCAACACATCCATTAAAGCACAGTAAACTGCTACCAAGGATAAAATTACTGAATTTTAAATGTATTATTGATGTAGCAGTGAAGAAAAGCTTTAACCCATGCTGGTAAATATCAAAGTAAATGTTATGCGAACAGGCATGTCACTAACATGACATTTTTCATAAAGATACTAATATTCCTACCTCAACCCACTAACACGGAATGCTTTCTTTATTAGGGGCCAATCCTATGTCGTGTGCCTTTAATTCTCAATTAAGCAAACAGGAGCCGAAGGTGCTCAGCATCTTGCAAGAGATGCTCAGTATCTTTCAGTATGCAGCTCTTATTCAAAACTGGACAAATAAGGAGACTGACAATCCCACCAAGGATTAACTTTGTTTTTATAAACAGCAAAAATATTACACCGCACAGAGGCATTTTCCATTTTCCCCTCCTTTTCCCTTTGCAGCAACTGTCATTTGTCCTCAGGATCTCAAACAAATGGCACATTCAGTTTGCTTTTTGTCCTTTCTCACTATGCTGTTGTTAAAGTGCAAATTAAGCATCCAGGATAAATTACTATTTGTCTAGAACCATAGATATTGATGGCTGTTTAGTTGACGAAACTACTGTAATCGTTACTAGGTTGTTATTTTTTTAAATCACCATGCCTTTTGGGTCCATTACTTCATCAGTTAATTTAAACGCAATTTTCCAGCTAAGGTATATTTTGAATATTGTCATTTTTTTCCTAGATAAATCATTATTCTAATTACCTATCAGAGAGCTGCAGGCTGTCACAGGACCCACAGAAGATGAATATTTAATTTGATCTGATAATTTACAAGAAAACCTAAAGAGATTTGTAGTCACCTAAGCCTTCTAGTGGATTTAGGGTTTTGACCCTCCAGAATCTAAACAATTTCTTGGCATCTTTTTTTTTTAAATTTGTATTCCAGACAGCATGCCAATACTATAAAAAAGTGTGAGCCGTGGGGCTCCCCATAAAATGTGGTTACTGTTACAAAATTAACCACATCTACTTCACTCCTTCTAACCTAACTCTCTTTGCATTCATAATCATATTTGATCATTTATTTACAAAAGAAAGTGCTCACTGCTTTTTATTTTCAGTTCGTTATGGAAGAAATATTTGGATTCCACTCTGATTCATGTATCATTAACAGAACTGATAATGAAATTCCAGCTAAAGAGTCTTCATTAGTGGTAATGATGCATGAACCAGAAACAGCCCAACCTGACCTTCAGACTCCAGGAGGAGCTTGCAGGGCTGCCAAGTGAGGAAAATAATGTTTTATTTGTAAATTGAGCACATTTGCCATGGAAGTCATGAAATACAGGAAGCATCTGTCATTTTTACACTCATGTTCAGACTATAACATTTTACTAGATCTATTTCAAAGGCAATGGTTGAAATGCCTATACAGCTAGTATTTGCTTTTGCTATCTTGTTAGAATCATGCAGGCAGAGCACCTTGGTGCATCTGTGCTTTGCTTCGTGAACAATGTGAACAGCACTGCACAGGATTATAAAAATTAGCCATGGGCAGAGGTCATTAATAAATCTTAAAAAAACAAAACCCACAGTCCAACTTCTCAGCGGAATGCTTGATAATCAACATACAAACATTTGCATTAATACAACGTAGTAGAAACTAAAGTTTCACACAAATCTTTATACTCAGACACCTAAACAAATGGAGTAAATGAAAAATCCTGTGTCATTCTGTCATTTGAGATTGAATTTTAAATATATTTACCACCCCAGACTGCCAATTTTAAGTGACTGCAAATAAAGTAGTGAAACACAATGTTTTTCAAGAGAGTAGTGAAAACATGACAGTGGGAGAATTTGTTTTTAGCTCATTCAATGAAAAACGCTTTCTAGAATTGCTAATGAGAGTCTCCATTTTTGACGAGCTCAGATTTCATAACATTCTCTTTAGTAACTGCTGAAGTTCAAGCACCCCGATTTCTAGTTTATGGAAAAATGACAGACAGTGTGAACAAATCTGACTAAGGCAAGTGATGTGAATACACATGAATGAGTCACTGTCCATTCTTTTCCATTGCATCTAGGGGCAGGGTATAAAAGCAACGTAATAACTGCACAGAAGTTTCTCAACTAGCTCTTCTTGCATCTGATTTGGAGTAACAGATGAACAAGTAAACAGAGAAACTATGCTACTAGATTCTCTCAGAGATTAAGGTATTCCATTCCATATATAGGAACGATCACTATATTTTCCAAATTTCAATTTAAAGCGTGGAAAAGGTATACTTTTATCCTTAGCTGTTTTCTGTTTGTAAATACAGACTCAAATGATCAAAATTTAATTCTTCACCCTCTTACTATAATGAATTTCAAACACTAAAATCATTTACAGAAGCTCTTCAGAAGTAATTATATAGCTAATATTTGTCCCAAAATTAATAATCCCCCTTTGTGTATCTGTTACACTGTGAAGGGAAATTGTTCCCTAATAAAACAGCAAAGAGCAACTTTTTCTTTAATTGTTCCAAACCCAACATATGCAAACACTCCAGTGTAAATACTGTGCATATTACAAGAATGAAAAAGCCCCAACCCCTGAAAAAATGTATATCAGCACCTCAGAGTGTTCTGTAAAATTAAGAAATTAGCATGTGTGAAAACACCTAAAAACTGCAAGTACATACAAGAACATTTCTTCACTTATTTTCCACCTTGCTGTTGTCAGGAAAGATGGACGGAGGGAGAGAGAGAGAGCTCGTACACCAAGTAATTTGAAAGAAAAAGCAGGCATTCAAAATAGCCCAGTTCAGAAGAAAGCTGGCCTTGTGCTTAGTTTAATAAGATAAATTAATTTTAAGGATCTCTGGCAGAATTCCTGGGAATTTACTAGCAAAACTTTTATTTTGAACAAACAAAATAGTCTCATGATATAAAGAATAAAAGCATGTAATGGGGGTGTTCATCCAAAAGTGCTTATAATGTATTAGAACTGCAGAAATGCTACAAAAAAGATTCCATAAATATTTTAATCACAATTTTTTTTTGGAATATGTTTAGTTTAATTGTGTTCACAACTCTTCTATGCGCTTTATGTGACTATGCTAGCAAGCGAGTTTGCAAATAGGCTTACTTAAATGGATTTTCCCCAAACAGCCTATATTTTAAGCAAATACTGAAGTAGCCATTGCATGGATTCAGACCAGATGCCAAGAGTTATGCCCAACTGACTACAAACAGCCCAGTCTCATTTCACTATCCAGTCTGACTGAAAGGGAAACATGAAAAGATGAACACAGAATCAGATTTTTAAAATTCTTTTAGTTTTATTACATAAGCGGCTATGTTCTCAGTGAGACAATGAAAACACATTAATATGAATTTTATCACAAGTATAGCTTTAAAATTAGCACATAAGTGCACTGACAATTTGGAAAATAACTGCATTAAAATGAACGAAAAGCAAAATATTTACAAGTCAAATTGCCAGCATGCTCATTGTTGCAAAAGTCAGTCAGACCTCAAACAGATTCTGTTAATTTGATGTTTGAGAACGAAGGCAGTTTAGATCGCACTAATCTCAAAATGTGAACGGGAACGCACAAAAAGTGAAATCCATTAAAATGCAGGTAAAGGGGAGACACACAGTAGAATGATGTTTAATCCAGGAGAGTAATTTCAAAGCCACTGTGATGTTGAACAGAAAGCTAGTGAAGTGATCCGCCAATAGGAGTGGGATACACTCCAGGTCCAGTCCTGCACCATGCTGCATTTCCTTTCAACTTCCAATTACTTAATGCCAGTTGAGAGCACTTGTCATGTAACTTAGGCCACAGTTTAAGTATTTGGCCACATCATCGTTCTCCACCTTTTGTAGACTTGACACATAATGGAAAATATCAGGAAAAAAGTACACTATTAAAAAAAAAAGTTCCTGTCCACTTACACACACAGCTCACCTGATGGGAAGACAACCACCGGGAATTCTACTTGATAAAATACTATTATTGTGACTTCAGAAAACACAGTCAAAACATGCAGAAGTGTATTCTGAAGACCAGATAGTTTTAAGTGAATAACAGAGCCACTTAACCTAATTGTACAATAGCTTTTATACTAACAGAAGGAAAGAAAAAACACATTTACCATTGGTTCTCATAAATAATTCAAAAGGTCTAATACCATAAGCATATCTGGGAGTTACCATTAGTAAATAATGTATTAGGCATATACTATATGCTATTTTCTATAGTAACTATTAAAGAGCGTTAGGAACCCATCTGTGTTCATGGTTTTGTAAATCAGGACAGCTCTTGTGTGCATGCATAAAATGACTGCCAATGAAGACATCTACCTAGGCAACGGATGGAAATGACATCTTTTAATGTGAAATTAAGTAAAAATTATAAAAAGTGCAACACTTTTTTATATAGCATAAATATTCATAACTTGCAAACTGACAAAGCATACCTCAGAAACCATAGGAACCAATCTATGAAAAGAGTTGGGTCTTCCACATTCAATGAGCCACTGACAGGTAAATTTGCATAAATGCAAATTAACATTTCAAAAGCCTGGTCTTTGCTAGCATTTTTCAAGAAATCACCCAGCATGGCAGTATATCCAGTGCAGCTTCACTGATTGTGGCAACGGTGGAAATGTTAGCATAGACCAGGCACAGATGTTCTTACTGCCACTGTGTCATCTAAACCCATCTACATTAGTGCTTCCACTAGTGCTATCACCAAAAAATGCTATTGTAACACAGCCAAAAATAAGTTGTTTTATTATTTTAAAGCGTGGAACTTGCATCGTGTAGTTATAACATACAGGTTTTCCAGAAACAGGCTGTTCAAGGTTACTACAAATATGTCTTCTCATACCAGAGGAATCCTCTGGTCTGACTCATCGGTAAGATTCTGATCAGTAAGATCAGAAAAGAAGATTCCTTCTATGCATGAGAAAAAGGATTACCCTGTTATAATAAAAGCTCATCTCACAGTTATCAAAAATGTTTTTGATATTGTATCTAAACTGTCAGGTGGATAATCAAAATAATTTAAGCAGAGTCCTCAAGAAGTCCATTTACTTTATTTTTATATATGAATTTTAGTGGTGAAAGTGAATTTTAATGCTATACATTTGTGTGCACTTGCCTAAGACCTAGTAATAGCATCATATTCTGAAACAACTATAATATGTGAAGTTTTACATAACTTAATTAACTAGGTCAAACCAAGAGCATGGTTTCTTGTATAATCTCACTTTACAATATTTGATTTAAATGATCTAATAGAAATCACAAAATTATCAAAAGCAGTCCTTCAGAACTCCAAGGAGAACTATGTTGAATATACCAGAGAGTAGACTGAAGGGTTCAATTGTACCAGATTCAATAGAACTTGGCTTACATTATTTTTTTAAATATACTTATTTTAGCTTGTTTATATTCCTTCTCTATTCTTTAGGCTATGTAATACTAGACATGCCTGCATATATCTGGCATATATCTGTAAACTTGCCTCCCAGTCTTACAATACATCCTTGATTGAGAACAGGTTTAATACTAACTAATTCAATTCTCAATCAATCAATCTACATTCTATGCTCACATGTTCCTTTTGTCGAGCCTTGTCACCTGAATGGCAACATCTATTTCATTTTCTCCAAGATCTCCTAGAAAATTATCTGTAGCCAGTTTGTGATTAACAGCTCATGAATAATGTGCTAGGTATTTGGGGAGTTGTGGTTCAATAAACACAATTTCACCTCAGGAGAATTTAATATGAACATTTGTTTCTTTCCCAATATTTCTCTTCAGCAAATAACTGAGGACAGTAAACCATTCCAACGAAAATTGACAGAAACTTAATATTTTAAAGCATATTTTTTATATTTTTAGAGATCTATTTTGATATTTCTAGCACCTGTATGTGGGGCTGCAAGAAAAATGCCTACACAAAATTAAAACAAAAAAGGTTATGAAAAAAGCATGGTTTTATAAAACCCACACGATTCTTCAAGGCTGGTGTGAGAACAATGTTTCCAGATTATTTCAAGGCAACTCAGCCCTAGAACAGTAAGGGGCTGGTAGGACAAGGGCTAGAGAAGTATTGCTTGATCCTGCTTCTAAAAGGTAGGAACAACTATGACTTAGCTGGCAGCTCAGTAGGATGGAGTAGACATTCTTTGCTTCAACTCCTTGAGCCCACAAAAGAATGGGTAGAAGGCATTCTGCTGGCCATCCCTGAGTTTTGGATTCCACATATATCCAAAAAACACAAGCTGTGCCTTATGTTGATCAAACCTGAGCCAAACTCACTCAACACCTGTGTGAAATGTTTCTTGGCCAGTACATTCATTCAGTATTAGCTAAAGTCAGCATCAGTTAAAAGTTAACCTTCACCCAGCACACCGTATATACTGGCCATAGGTAAATCACATCACCCAGAGTTTGTTTTGATGGAAGTTCTATGTATAAAATGGCTACAGCATCAGGCTCAGTATGTGTGGAAAAATGTAACATTCCTACAAAGGTATTGTTTACAATATATTTACTACAGTGACATACCGACAGAAAATGCTGTCCTAAATCCTGGCACACCCATTTTATAGTAGAAAACATCTGCAGCAGAATATACTCACTACAGATTATCCAAGTGCTTAATCCAAGGTATTACAATACTATACATTTGTTAAAGACTTAAAAAAAAGAAGAAACTCCTTCATTGCTTCTGTGGAGCTTACCGTTTCGTTTCATATCTCTGGCCTACTGATGATTAGCCTTTAAAAACGGTTATTAACCTTCTGTTACTGTTGCTCTTCGAGATGTGTTGCTGACATGGAAAGGTCATGAGCAAGCACGTGAAGAAGTACAGATGCAATATCACACTAATCCAAGGCACTGTAGAGGATTACTTTAATTATTTTTAGATGTATGGAAAGGCCTCACAGTGCATAAACATAGAGGTTTAGCCACTTTTTATCAAAGAAAAGAAAAAGGCAGTCCCCAAAACAGAAGACAGCTCCTAAACCCAGTTTCCCCAGCCCATCTCCAGGAAACACTGCGGTATAGAGGTGGGCCTTGCACTGTGCCCTTATGGTCAACAAACTAAGGTACTGATCCTGCAAACACTTTTGCATGTTCTTTAGTGTATGAATAGTATCACACTTACTTCATTTCAGCATGTGCACATGTTTTCACAAAAGCTCTACCACTTAGAGGAAGAAGCAAGTTCCAAAATCCAGGCCCCTTTCCCTCCTGACAGCACCCAGATCAATGACCTCAATGAATCAATTAATTAAATCCAAATCAATGGATCAATTAAATCCAAAACAGGGCAGATAATATTGTTAAATGAAGCAATAACAATTACAGAGTGAGGGGAGTGCAGGTATTATCACTTAGCAGTCATGAGTCAAATGAAACCTCACATCACGAGAGGATAGTTGATATTAAGACCCATTCTGTTACCAGGAAGAAAACTCTAATTCAACTAAAACTAGCAAAACCTTTAGGATATTTAAAAATTTGCAAATAATATCTTTTAGTAACAGAATAAACACAGGTCAAATTAAATGTTTAGCTATAGACTATCTTGTTGGGAATCATATCCACATTAAGAAGTGTGCGGAGAGAGATGCACTCTCCCATTGTGAAAGGAGTATTCTTGGGCACAAGCAGAATGGCATAATTGTAAGAGCTCTAAAAACAGAGCCAAAGCACAGAGGTAATTTTATAGGGAAATTATTAGGGAAAGGGATTCTGGCTATCGTTTTCAATGAGTGTAATCACACACGAAGCTGCGATACAGCTAAGAACAAAACATCTTTTTGAGGTTTTTGGCCTTGTATCTCGGCCAACCAAAAATCCCCTATTAGTTGCAGGCTGTTTCTAAATCATCACTTGCTTGGTTTCTCTTTGGCTATCAATGCTGGCTGGGAATCTGCCACATGGAGTTCAGACTCTAAAGAGTGATGATACAGAAAATATATTTCATCTAGACATATCATCAGCGAAGCCCACATAACAATGCAACAAACAATCTGCAAACTGCTTCACTTAATATGTATTATGATTAACTTAATAAACGCTTTAATTAGCAAAATTAAACTGGAATCCATAGCTGAATCTCAGATCCTCGTTCCTAGCCAAAATGAAATCATATCCGCACAGTAAAAAACCCCTGCTATCAACTTGTCAAAACCAAGAAAAACCTAATTCCATTATTCTATGGAGAAAAGGAAGGCACCACATGATTTCTAATACCAACATATGATATTAACAGACTAATGTCAAGTGTTAAGTAAACATCTCCACAGAAATTTCGCACTGTAGATAGATAACATGGAAGTAATCCAGAGTTATCAACAAAGAACAAAATAGTGACCATTTACTGTTGTTTCTGAGCAAGCCATGAAGATGGTTTGAGAGGAGTGCACTAACAGACATTCCATCACTGTGGGCTTCTGCCAGTAGAGCCCAAGGCACCAAATAGCCTATTATTAATTATGATCTCTCATTTGTCCTGGTATCTGATGATTATTCAACATCTTTAGGCTAACTTTGCGACACCTCCCTCCCCCAAAATCTTCAGATGGCTCAGCAACTGGCCAGCTTTCCAATGCAGATTAAAACATCCTGACTGTATTGAGTCTTTGTTATGCAAGGATTTGGGGTTCAACTGCAAAGAAAGCCATACAACTCTGCAGGAATAAAACAGGCAAAATTGCAAGTGCAAGCTTTCAGAGTGGGAGTCAAGAAACTGTACATATGATTATACAGCAGAATATGAAGGACGGGCCTGGCAGGAAAACATAAGTCAGACAATAAGAGAGGGTGCCAAAGGGTTTCAAGAAACGGACAGCCCAGATGGCAGTATACCTGGTCATATAAGGTTCATGCAACACTGAGACCTAGTACATTTGTTCCCATTCCACCCCATATACAAATAGTCACTTCTCGATTACATATTTCAGAGATGGTCAAAACAATGAAGAAATATATAGGGATTGATGAAAGCCTCCACACATATTCAATCAAAGAGTAAATACATTTCCAAAACTGAGCAGGTAAGTTGAAATCTTCTTTCCTTCAAACATTTAAGTGTGCATGCAGATCTATACAGAATTCAGACCGTATTGCCATCTTCAGAGCAATTTTTATAAAAAAACAGCTTCAGAAGATTTGGAACCATCAGGTTGTGACACAACTAATCTATGCACAAAGAATCTGCTTTAACCCACCTGTTTCCTGTTTGTCACATTCACTTGTGGCATTCTGCCTCAATCTGGGGCCTGATCCTGAAATTCGCTCTGTACAGGTGGACCACTACACTTGTTTGGAGATCACTGCAAGATTAGGAGCGTCTTGGACTGCAAAGCTCCTACAACAATGGGGCTTGATCCTAAAAGGGGTATTAGGGAACTACCACAGTATAGATACATGCACAATAATAACTTCCTCATACGTGGGGACTATGTAGCCTTAGGTTACATTTTATTCCTTTTTAAAGAAATGTTTTCTTTTCAATATTAAATTGAATTCTACCACTTATAATTTCAAGTGGAAATTCTAATCCTGCAGGAAAAAGCAACTCTGAAGCAGAAACACCAATGAACCCAGTTTTTATCATACAACAGAAAAAACAGAAAGCCAAGAACCAGTGTGTATGCTTTTCTTTCCTGCTCTCTCTCTTAATTTTTGTGTTTAATATTTGTATATTTTCAAAATGACAGAGTTAACAGTAACCATAGATCAAAACACAGCCACGTACATTCAAGAAGAGAAAGGGATCCATTATTTTAAAAACCAGCAATGTAATTGTAGTAATCAGGCTACATGAAGAGAAATTACTTGAAAAGATATCTTAAAATCCTGAGAGATAGGATACATTTCTTCTGTGTGTTTTGTAACATGCAACACATACGGACAAAAACGCACAGCTTCAGTTATAAGGTTTAATCCCCATTACTCTCCAGTTAGTTCTTTTGGTTGCCTTTCAGCATCACACACATGCCACACATTCCTTCAGTGTAGTCCACAGATGTCCAGCTTCCCTCAGCAAGCAGCACACATCTCAAAAACAGACTAAGCCACAACCAGACACATTTGCAGGTCAAACAAAATCTAACATATCTATGGGCTACTTCTACGATCCCACAGCTTCCTTCTTCCAAGCCAGCTCCTCCAGCAGCAGCGTGGCTACCTCCTTTGTTTCCTCCCTGCCTGGAACCCCACTAATTCTCCTGGCTGTCTTCACCTGCTTCAAAACAATCTTCACCATCAGCTCAAAAATTCTCTCCAAATTTTTCAGGAGTAATTTGATTACTCTACTGTAAATAGCTGGTGTTAAAAGTGATTACATATATTTCAGCTTGTCCAAATTTACAGAGGTCTATAGAAGCATTGCCTTGTAAATGTGAACTAAAGTCTTTTCTTCCAAGAAACTGTTAGACAAAAATACATATATATACACACATTCACCCCTTTGGAACAGTTTTGACACTTGCATTTCCAACCAATCTGAAAAGTTGTCACCTTTCTTCTCCTGGCCCTAAAAGTCACTAAGGATATGTCTACACTGCAATTAGACACCATTGGCTGGCCCATGCCAGCTGACTTAGCCTCAGGGGGCTTTGGCTAAGGGGCTATTTAATTGGAGTAGGAAAAAGAAACAAGGAGGTAAGGGCAATAAGATCATGTGTCTGCTTCATCTGGTAATGCAAACATCATGACGATTACAAAAATTCAAGTTAATTAATGGTAGTAAGCATTATATTCACTAAGCATTTGCCGGTTTGGATCCTTAATTTCAAAGCTCTCCTGCGGAAGAATAGTGTCTTACTTGCCTCATAAGCACCATGCGTTTTTATGGTGCTCTATGGGTTTTACACATATTAATGAATGTTCCCACAAATTTTAGAAAAAATTAGAGTGACCCACTGAAAACCTGTGACAGTATCTTGAGACATTGGATTAGAGCAACCTAGTGCATTTCTTGCTCTTGAACACCTGTGCAAAGGGTGGGGTAGATGAGAACACCTTGTGTCTTTGGCACCAGATAGTGTCCCTTCAACCTCTTATTCCATCCATGTAAAATCCTAGGTAGCAAACACACTGCACATTTTCATATATAATGACTCGTATTTTATAGAGGATAGAGCAGGGAGGAGAGGGTGAGTTAGATAGCTTGTTTTTCTAGATTAACATTTTTTAGTATTCTTTCCTGGCTTTTTTAATTGAAAAAGGATAACAATATCTAAATGAAGAGGCTGGCCTTAGCTCTATTCATGTGACAGTACAACTTAGCACAGACAGATGTTAGACAGTTGGGCATGCACAGTCCTCTAGGAAGACACCATAAGCAAGAAAACAGTTCCTTATCTTGTAACTGTTGCTCTTCAAGATGCGTTGCTCATGTCCATTCCCAATTTAGGTGTGTGCATGCGCCACATGCACCGGTGCCAGCAAACATTTTCCCCTAGTGGTACCTGTAGGAACTGACTTAGCGCCCCCCCGCAGCAGCACATACATATGCCCGCATATAGGCATTACTGGCTTCCCTTCCTTCTTGCTGGAACTCCGACTGAGGGGAAGGAGGGCGGGTGTGGAATGGACACGAGCAACGCACACTGAAGAACAACAGTTACAAGATAAGTAACCCTTCTTTCTTCTTCAAGTACTTGCTCACATCCATTCCCAATTTAGGTGCCTCAGCAGCAGTGTCTCCGGTGACCAGCAGGAGTTCATGGACATGACATTTGAAGCACCTCTCTACCAAAGCCAGCATTGTCCCAAGCTTGCTGCGTCAAGGTATAGTGGGATGCAAAGATATGTACCTATGACCAGATAGTTGCCCTGTAGATGTTCAGTATGGGGGCATATGCTTGGAAGGCTGCAGATGATGCCTGAATTCTAGTTGAGTGGGCTGTCAAGGACACCAGAGGCATGACGCCAGCCTGCTCATAACAAGCTCGGATGCAGGCCATGATCCACTTCAAAATACGCTGCGAGGAAACCTTCATCCGGTCCCCAACCACCAAGAAGAGCTGCGTAGAATGATGAAAGCGTTTGGTTTTGTCAATGTAAAATGCTAGGGCACTTCTCAGATAAAAAGAACATAAGCACCTCTCTTCACTGGAGCTGTGCAGTTCAGGGCAAAAGACATATAGGAAAATCTTTTAATTAAAGTGAAAATGGGAAACCACCTTAGGCACAAAGGCTGGGTGCGGATGTAGCTGGACCTTGTCCTTATAAAACACTGTATAGGGTGGTTCTGATGTTAATACCCTGATCTCCAACACTTGACTGGTGGACATAATAGCCACCAGAAAGGTGATCTTCCAGGACAGGTAGATAGGAGGGCATGAAGCCATGGGTTCAAAGGTTCCCCAGTGAGTCTGGAGAGGACCAAGTTCAAATCCCACTGAGGAAAAGCTTTTCTAATCCCTTAAGAAACCTAACCTAACCATCATTTTGTGAGAAAAAACTTTTCTACCTTCCATCAAAGGATGGAAAGCAGATATGGCTGATACATGAACCTTGATTGACAAGAAAGCCAATCCCCCTTGTTTCAAGTGAAGCAGATATTTCACAATCGTTAGGATCCGTGCCTCCATTGTGGAAACAGCATGCTCGGCGATCCAGCAGGCAAAGCACTTCACTTGGCCCTGTAGGCTGATCTGGTTGATGGCTTCCTGCTCTCCAAGAGCACGTGTTGGACTGGGTTGAGTAGTCTTGTCCCTCCTGACACAGCCTCCATGCCATCAGATGTAGGGAGGCCAACTCCAGGGGAAGCAGGTGACCTTGATCCAGGTACAGGAGGTCGGAGAGTCCATTGCCTGGGTCGACCAGTTCTAGAAGCATCACAAACCAATGCTGTCATGGTCATGTGGCGCTATGAGGATGACCCGTGCCTTGTCTCTCTCTACTTTCAGTAAGACTTTAGGGATTGAAGGTATCGGTGGGAAGGCGTACAAGAGGTTCCCTGACCAGGAGAGGAGAAAGGCATCTGTGAAGGACACTGCACTGAGTCCCTCATGAGAAAAGGAACAATGGCACTTCCTGTTGGCCCTGGTGGCAAAGAGATCCACTTGGGGATTGCCCCAATTTTGGAAGATATGGATTACTACCTCCAAACGGACGGGCCACTTGTGGTGACTGAGATGGTCCGCCAAAGAGTTGTTAACTTCCAGGAGATGTACTGTATTGAGCAAATGTTGTGAGTGACGCAAAAGTCCCAGAAACTCACGGCCTCCTTGTACAAGGCTGGGGACCAGGCCCTATCATCAGTTGATATAGTACATGGAGACTGTATTGTCCATGAGAATCTGCACCACTTTGTTGGTAAGATGTGGCAGGAAGACTGTACAGGCTAGATGATTTGCCCTGAGCGCCTTGATATTGATGTATAGCCACAGCTCCTCTAAGGTCCACATGCCTTGGGTCTTTAAATCAAGAGCAGCATACCAGTTGCCTGGATTCAAAGTGGGGATAATGGTGGCTAGGGAAACCATACAAAACTTCAGCTTTCTGAGGTACTTTTGGAGGCACCTTCAGTCTAGAATAGGTTTCAGGCCTCCCATTGCCTTTGGAATCACGAAATAATGGGAGTAAAAACCTTAGCCCTGTAGGCCCCGGGGAACCTCTTCCACTGCACTCACCTTCAAAAGTGCTCACATCTTCTGCTTGAGGAGTTGCTCATGAGACGGGTCCCTGAAGAGGGACGGGGAGGGAGGATGGGAAGGCTCAAGCTCACTTTCCCATCTGTCCCTTTCATTGGAGACGGTGACCAACAGAGATCCCGGTGTGGAGTGGTATTCGTGGCGTAAAGGTATTCAAACAACTTCACCGGTACGTAGTATTTCCTCTCTGCCCTTTTTGACATGGGGGGCAAGGATGCTGGGGTTTGTCACAGAGCCTTCACTAATTTAACCACCCCTTCATGGAACAGGAAGGCCACTCTACTGGGAGCCACTGAGGCTAGTATCCCAAAGAGCTCATCCACTGGCTCGTCCAACTCGTCCAAGTTGGAGGCAACCCTTTTCAGCAGATTCAGGTGCACCCTAAAATCATCCAGCGGTACTGCCAATGAAAGACCCGTAACTGCCTCATCTGGTGACGATGATAAGGAGGCTGGTAGCTGACGTGGGGGAGGGGCCTCTGTTCTGTGATCCCGAACTCTGAGGAATGAAAGACCCCGGTACTGAGGTTCCTCTCACTGAACCAGACCATAGGATCCCCAAGGGAACCCCCACCAGTGTGGCCATGCCCCTACTGGCAGGACTGTAGGGAAGCTGGGTATCGGGGCTGTGGTTTACCTATTATGAATAACTCCTCGCTGTCCAAGGAGATGGTGCCACTGTCCGATGGCCAGGGTGGCACTGCATCCAAGTATCTCATGGTGCCATGTAGAACACACTGATAAACCAGCACCAGTGAGTGGTAGAGAAAGCCCGAACGATAGGCGTGATGGGACTGGCTCTTGTCTTTTGGCTTCTTGTGTGGACTAGGTGAGTGGGCTCGTGATGCCAGGGAAATGTGTCATAAGTCCAGTCACCAGCATTGCTCCGTAGCTCCATGGCGGTGCTCTCCTCAATGCCAGTCCTCCGGAGACCGGTGGCAGAAACCCAGTCTGACACTATCCTGGAGGGTGTAGTCTCAACTCCAGGGACTGCACCTCGAAGTCGGGGACTCTCAGGCAGATCTGTCTTTCGATCGGTTGCCTGTTGGTGCTAGTGCTGAATCTCGGTGCAGTGGCCTGCCGTCCCTCAGTGTCGGCGGCTTGGGCAATGCCAGGAGGTCCTTCATCACCTGGAAAGCTTCCCAAGTCGATGGCACCATCAGGGGTGAGGGCCTCTACCATTACCTGGAGTCGGTGGAGGGCCTGGTGGCGGCTTCGATCCTCACAGCAGCAAGCAACCCTTCTGAGGCAGGGAGGATTGGCGGCCCAACAGGTCTCGCCTGGTTCCCCTTAGCCTTCTCTATAGAGGAGCGTTGCCACACAAAGTGAGAGTCTTCTTCAGCCTCTTCTTCGGTACCAGAGATAGTGAACAGTTCCAAGAGGAGGAATAGGGTGCTGGAGGGGCACTGCACGCCAAGGCCATTGTGGTCGGTTCCGAGTCCGATCTGCTGGGCTCTGACACTGGTTTAAGTGCCAACTCCATCAGGATGGCCTTGAGACAAATATCTCAGTCTTCCTTAGTCCGTGGGCAAAAACTTTTACAGATTTTGCATCTCTCATGGATGTGCACTTTCCCCAGACACTTCAAACAACTTTGATGCTGGTTACTCCTTGGCATAGGCTTCTTACACAGAACGCAGGGTTTAAATCCTGGAGAATGGGGCATGCCCCAACCCTGGGACTCTAACAACTAACAAACTAGTACTAACTATAAGCAAACTATTAACTATGTACACAAGAACAAAGAATAAACCACTAGGTTTTAGCGAGAGAACTTGCGAAAACAAGAGACATTCCAAGCACTGTCACTGGTGGCAAGAAGGAAGTGAGAGGAAGGGGGAGCTGACGGCACCTATATGCGAGCACATGTGCACACCACTCCAAAGGGTGCTAGAGTTGGCTCCTACTGGTACCACTAGACAGAAAAGTTTTCTGACATTGGTGGATGTGGCGTGTACACACCTAAATTGGGAATGGACATGAGCAAGCACTCAAAGAAAAACATTTGTTAAGGCTTAGCTTAATTTTATAAAAAATTATGAATCAGAACTAATATCTGCAATATATTTTCACTCATCTGCAGACACTGCTGAAAAATAAGTGCACTTATGATTAAGTCAGTAAAATACATTGTTCATGTGGCATAACATCGACATTCAACAACCTTGAAGACTGACACTGTAGAGAAGACTAACTATTAAATGAGATTTTGCTTGATTGCTCTTATTCTGAAATCTAATTTTATCTCTTTGTTCCATGCAATGCATGGGGATGGGAGGGTTATAAATATTGTCAACATTTATTATAAGTTTAAAGGAAAATATAACAAAGGGTTTCTTCAACAGCACAGAGCAGTAAATGAAATTACACATCACATGCTGAGATTCCTACTTGATATTTTCAACTAAATGAGAACCTCCTGCATTCTTTCTGGCTGTTTTAGGGGAAGGCAGTACTTAATTCAGGCTTTGGGAGTTATTGAATGCTTTTATTAAGTTTGTGAACCCAAGAGCTACAAAGATTCAAAATTTTCATTCATATGTGGTAGTGGGGTAACTAGGGCTTTAGACAGATAATTAAACATCCTAGAAAAAGAACAATTGTAGAAAATGAAACTTAGGAAAGAAAAGCTTGTGAAATATACAGATCTGATACCTCATAGTTCGGAACATTTAACTTTTCCTGATCAGCAGGCTATTTAGGAGTTTGATGTATGAGTTTTCAGAATTGATATTGGATAATAAATTAGGGTTAGTACGTGGCATGCCCTGAAACTGCTGAGTCACCAAAGGAGAGCAATGGTACCAGGTCTCATAGTGTCACTGCAAGTCATTCAATATTTGGAGTTTTTCTTAAGGGCCCAGTCCTGGGAGTCATCTTATTACATGAGAATTTCAGCTTTTGTTTCAAAATACATACAAACATAATTTTTAGCCTTCATGGTTTCAGAGTAAACTTTGAAAAGTGTTAACCCTACTGACTCAGATCAGAGAGCAAAAAAGATAATCCCAAATTTATTTATTATATTCATGATTTTTAAGCCAATATGATGTTGGAGGACCTGATTCATGATTTTTAAATGCTTGGGGCTGATAATACTGGGCTATGGGGTGAATAGCCATTCTCCTTTATTGTTTGTGGGTTTGGAGATCCTATGCGGAACAGGATAAGAATCACTGCATTTAGGTAGCAATGTTAAAGTTATGTTTTGTTTTAATTATTTTACTTTCAAAGAAGGAATAGATGCAGATGAGGATGCAACAGCTGTTGTGGTCTATTCTCATTCAGAGCAACTGTAATTATATAATTTTAGCAATTAATTCTGACTGGGGTTTGCTCAACAGTAGCTGAATGTTCTGTGGACAACTGGTTGGAAAGTGGCCTCTTGTGATTGGTTTCTTCTCTGCACCCTAACATTCAGACGGTAACATTGCTTACTGCAGCACAGGAAAGGAAAATAACTCCTTAAGACTTAAGTGATCATTTGAAAAGCGCAAGCAAAAGCACTGAGCAGGGGATAAATAAAAGCTATCTGAATACAGATCACTTATCATCGGGTAAAATTAAACCTTGGAGTTTCAGCTCCCAGAACAGAATCCTCTCTCCACAAAAACAGAGAAGAGCTAATCAGCCAGGCTCGAGGGAGCTGGGATCCAGACTTTTGGTTTAGGCCTCTCCTAAATCAAATATGTACACTGGTATACTAAAAGGAAACTGGAGATGGATAACATTAACAGAAGTGAACTGAATTTCCCCATTTTTAGCTCTGTAGAATTGGTTTGTTTTGACACTGGGCAAACCCAAGTTAATTTTATTTTTGGGGTTGAACTGACGGCCACATCAGAGCCTCAAGTAAATCTTATTTCAGGTGGGTAAAACATTTTGCACAGACATACTTAGGAACTGATAGCCTGAATCCTTTTCATGAACAATAATGATCCCACATTGTATGCCATGTTGTTGTAGCCATGCCCCTTTTTATGAGATGGAGTTGCCCTGGCATCCTTTAGCCAAACTTGTATTTCCGATCCCTAATGTACTGCATATTGTGCAGCCAACTAGAAAAGACTACAGGAGCACCAGAGGTGGAAGGAAAACTGGGTGCTCTGCAGGGAAACTGATTACTGACCACCTCAACCAGCTCTACCCCCCACTCGTACAAGTCCCCGACGCATCAAGGCCAAGAATGGGTATGCAGTACTAGCAACAAGAGGAGAGGAGCAGAACCCATTTTGAGGAAGAGGAGCTAACCACCCTCTGGGCTGGGAGGCTCCTGGCCATCCCCCACCGCACCACGAGGAGACCAAGTATGATAGCGACTGGGGACTCCCTTATCAGGGGGACATCTTCCAACTTGAGCTGATGTCCCAGAGGTATGCTGCCTGCCTGGAGCCAGATCTGAGACATTACCGAAAGGATGCCGAAGTTCATCTGGATACCTGGCAGTATCATTAGTGCCCATTATCCAATGCTATTCATCCCTGTGGGCACTAATGATACTGCCAGGTATGACTCTGAATGGATCAATAGTAGTTACAGAGCCTCAGGAGTGAGGGGGTAATAAGACCATTCAGCGACAGACACATTCTAGAGTGAAGCCAGTGCAGTGCAGATGGTATCAACAGGAAAGCTTCCTCGATCATGGGATGCTGTTCCATGAAGGAAGACTACTGGGAAGAGAATGTGGTCCACCTGACAAAGAAAGGGGAGAGCATCTTGAGACACCAACTCACCAACCTAGTGAGGAGCACTTTAAACTAGGTTCAAAGGGGGCAGGTGACAAAAACAAAAATATAACAAAAGATGTTGGCAGTGAGCTGGAAGGTGATGGTGGGGACTGAAAAATTATAACACTCAGAGTAATAAGAGGAAAAACTTGGGGGGTGTCACCTTAATATCTTAGATATCGATACACAAATGCAAGGGGTATGGGGAATAAAACAGGAAGAAATGCACATCTTATTACATAAGATAAATTACAATGTAATTGGCATCATAGAGACTTGATGGGATAAATCTCATGACTGAAATATGAATATAGAGGGGTATAGCTTGCTCAGTAAGGATAGGTGGGGGAGGGAGTTGCATTATACCTCTAGATTATATACATTTGGGTCTGAGATCCAAAAAGAGGTGAGAGGTACACCAACTGAGAGTTTCAGGGTAAAGACAAAAGGGGGGGGGGCAGGGAAAATGTCATGTTAGGGGTCTACTACTGACTACCAAACCAGGAGGAGGTAGTGGAGGACGCATTTCTAGAATAAATGCCAGCAATACCCAAAACACATGACCTTGTAGTAACGGTAGACTTTAACTTAACTCGGGTAACTGTTTGACAACCAATACAGCAAAGCACAAAATGTCCAACAAATTTTTGGCATGTGTTGATGACAACTTCTTGTTTCAACCAGTGAAGGATGTTACCAGGGGCACAGCCATTTTAGATTCGATTCTGACTAATGGAGAATTAGTTGCGAATTTGAAGGTGGAATATAACCTAGTTAAAAGTAATCATGAACTGATAAGCATCATGATTTTAAGGAAAGGAAGGAGGAAGAGCAGCAGAATAAGGACAATGGACTTTTAAAAAAGCAGACTTTAATAAACTCACAACTAGTGGGTAAGGTGCAATGGGAAGAAAATCTAAGGGAAAAATGTTCAGGAGAGCTGGCAGTTTCTCAAAGACAATATTATAGGCACAACAGCAAACTATCCCAACACAATGGAAAGAAAAAGATTAGCAAGACACCAGAATGGTTGCATCAGGAGCTCTTTAATGACCTGAAAAGCAAAGAAGGCATCTTACAAAAAGTGGAAACAGACAAACAGCTAAGGATGAGTGCAAAAGAATAACAAGCTTATAGGATCAAAATCAGAAAAGTTAATGCACAAAGTGAGTTACATTTAACAAAGGATATAAAAGGCTCTAAGAGGTTCTTATAAATACATTAGGAGCATGAGAAAGAAAGGAAAGCATTGGTCCACCAATTGCCAGAGAAGGAAAACTAACAACAGAGGGCACCAAAAATGCTGAGAAGTTTTAATACCTGTTTTGTTTCCGTCTTCTCTAGAAAAAGATAACTGATCAGACATTTAAGATAATCAATATTAACCCGGGGGAATAAAGAAAGAGCAGGTTAAAATATTTAGGGTAATTAGATGTACTCAAGTCAGTAGGTTCTGACAAAATTCAGGTCAGCAGGTTACTTAAGGAACTAACTGAAGCAGTTTTGTAACCATTAGCAATTATCTTTGAGAACTCCTGGAAGAGAAGTGAGGTCCCAGGGAACTGGAGAAGGGCAAACATTGTACCTCTCTTTAAAATGGGGAACAGAGAGGACCTGAGGAATTATAAACTATTCTGCCTAACTTTTATTTCTGGAAAGATTCTGGAACAAATTATTAAATACTCCATTTTAAGTACCTAGAAGATAGTAGGGAGGGTGATAAAATAGCCAACATTTGTCAAGAACATATGCCAAACCAACCTAATTTCTTTCTTTGACAAGGTTAATTGCCTAGTGGATAGCACTAGGCAGTGGGTAGAAGTAGGTATTCATCCTAATTTTAGTAAAACTTTTCACTGTCCCAATGACATTTTCATAAGCAAACTAGGGAAAGGTCGTCTAGACAAAGTTATTATTAAAAAATCCTCGAAGAGAACTTATTAATGTTTTGCTGTCGAACTGGGAGGATGCATCTAGTGGGGTCCCACAGGAGTCTGTCCTGGGTCCAGTGCTGTTCAATATTTTCATTTATGACTTAGTGTGGAGAAAATGCTTATAAAATTTGTGGATAACACTGAAGTAGGTGGGAGTACAAGCACTTTTTAGGACAAGCTCAGAATTCCAAATGGCCTTGACAGATTGGAGAATTGGTCTGATACCAACAAGATGAAATTCAATAAAGACGAGTACAAAGTATTACACTGAGGAAGGAAAAATCAAATGCACAAATACAAAATGGGAAATAACTGGCCAGGTAGTATTACTGCAAAAAGATCTGGAATTATAGCAGATCACAAATTGAATAGGAGTTAACAACGTGATGGAGTTGCCAAAAAAGCTAGTATCATTCTGGGGTGTATGTATGACATTGGAGATAATTGTTCCACTCTTTTTGGTACTGGTGATGCCTCAGCTGTCATACTGTCTCTAGTTTCAGACACAATACTTTTTAAACGATTTAGACAAATTGGAGAGGGAATCGAGAGAAGATCCACAAAAAATGATAAAAGAATTATAAAACCTCATCTATGAGGAAAGGTAAAAACCGGGCATATTTAGTCTTCCGTAAAAATGAATTGGGAGGGGGGGGTGACATCATAATCTTCAAATATGTAAAAGGTAGTTACAGAAAGGATGCTGAACTATTGTTCTCCATATCCAAGGGTAGGACAAGAAGTAATTGACTTAGTTTGCAGCAAGGAAGTTTTACGTTACATAGTAGGAAATACATTCTAACCATAAAAAGTTAAGTACTAGAGCAGGCAGAAGGGAAGTTGAAGAATGCCCTCACTGCAGGTTTTTAAGAACAGGTTAGACAAATACTTGTCTGGAATGGTTTCCTTTGCATAGGGGAAGGGGCTAAATGAAATCTTGAGGTTCCTTCCAGCTCTACATTTCTGTGATTCTATTATTATGACGTTCAAGTTTGTTACCACCTTCTACAAGAATGACTGCATTGCAGTGATGCTTATCTGTAAAGTATCCTGGGATCATTTGAGATGAAGATGCTATATACACGTAACACATTAAACTGTTCATATTTACATAATTTCAAACTGAATTATAGACATTACTTTAAAAAGCATGAATAAAAGAGTAAAAATTGTACCAGTCACAGATCTACTGAAAACAAGTTTTCAATAACTACTTAATTAAGGTAGGCAATTGCAATCAGTAACGCTAATTTTCAAACCAGAAAACAGAATTGTTTGCAAATCTATATTAAATTTATTTGAGGAAAAAACAACTTAAATATCCCACACTAAAACAGAAGACAATTTTACAAAGGAGTAATCTTTATTTATTGAATATTTAGTGAATAAGTATTGAGTTTTAATAACAAAGAAAATTAAAGACAAAATCAGCACTATATATATGCATATGGTCAAGGTTTATATAGATAGGTAATTTCTCAGAGAACACATACTCCATCTCTCACCTAAACTCTTCCCCTTCATCTAACTAACTGGAAAAGAAAGGAAAGTATGAAAGAATATAGGAAAAGGAGTGTATGTTTTATAGTCCTTTACTTTCTCCTATTAGCACATATTCAGGAATTCCATGCTAGCATTATTGAATCAAAATCAGTACTAGCAGGCAGATTACAATAATCTGTTATACATTTTTCTGTCTAAATTAACTTTGCAGTGCTCATTGATTGCAGTCTTTTTAATGATTTTTTTTTATAAAAACTATGGATTTGTAAACAATTTTGTAAGTTCTAAGTGAAAGTGAATAAAATGTGTGCATTTCTTTCAGTTTATTTAAACTTTACAGTCCCCTAATCCCTGTTAAATATGGATATAATGATTAATAGTATCAGAGTAATTGGTGTCCAATGTCTATTCATCACAGGGGTTCCATTTCTTTAGAGAGTTCCTCTTTATGTAATAAAAATAGGACTTTCATGTTGTACCTGACATCTTGATTAATGATACTACAGCTAGAGTCTCTCACATAATAAGCATGGTGTAAGTATTGTAAATGTCAGTTGTTCTGCCCAGTTTCAAGTCGATTTATTTCTGTTCACAATTAATAAAGAAAAATAGATGGAAAACTGTCTATTATTAGAGTTCTTTTAAATTTATTAATTACAGCAGTGCACAGCTTTGCCATTCTAGTTTAAGGTCAGGTGAAAAATCTGAGGAAGCAACTCAAGTCTAATTAGGTAAATAACCTTTTAAATGTTGTATAGAAACATATTTACAAAACAGATTGTAAATTATACTAACACTCTAAACACACCAAGGACAGGAAAGCTATCCACAGCATTTACGAAGCTCAATGTATGAAAATGAAAGAAACGCAGCACTGAGAATAATTCTAAATTAATTTCAGTGCTAACATACAGCTGGGAGAGCTGAAGATCTACCACAATATTAGACAGACATCTAGACCCTTCAAAAGTAAGTATCTCTGAAAGATTCTGGGGATTGATTTGAAAGACTTCATCACCAATGAAGACCTAGGAGAAATCACCAACTAGCAGTTTGCTTTCACCAGAATCAGAAGGAAGTGCTGGACTTTAGGGCATGTAATCCGGATGCCAACACGCAGACTCCAACATGAATTTGTCAAGTGGAAACCACTTGGTATTAGGAAACGAGGGTGCCCAAGAGAAACGGGAAGAACCCTTAGCAAGAAGGGCAGAACTGTCAATCTCAACACTTTACAGCAGATGGAAATAGCAGCAACCAAGAAGAGGAGAATGAAAGAGGCTAGTTTCAACTCGTGCCAGCATTGATACATGAAGAACGTAATGTAATGAATGAGTGAATACTCCAAAGCCTTACGTCAGGTCACATATTTATATTTAGAATTTCTTGTTATAACAAAAACAAAGCTAAAAAACCTCAAGTGATAAAATAGTGAGTAAGGATCTGATGAAAACTAACACAAGTCAAGACATTCAAATTGTAAATTATACTCCATTCAGAATTCAATATATTTTGCCTATATACAATACTTCAGCACACGTAGCAGCTGACAACACCCATTCTTTGCACACCAGATCATCCTGGGGTAGGTTGCTATGGAAGTTGTTTCAATCTTAACCTGCATTTCCAGTTTTGTAAGTTTGAGTCAAACAACTTTATTTTCACTGTTTGTGTGTGAATTGATTTCTCTGTTAATAAATTATTTTCCTCAACCTTTCCAAACAAACAGGTAGATTCTAGCAAATTGTTTTATTGTGAAATGCAAATCTAATTCAAATAATGTGGACGTAATCCACAATTCTGTGGGAAATTATTTGAGGACATAATTATTAGAAATAAATAATTCAGTGTAATTTGTAAAGAAAGTTCAATGTCTGTTTTATTTTACTGTCCACAGACACTGCATAAAAGCCGAGAAGAAACATGAAAATAAATCATCCCTCAAAATCAGGTGTGTAATAGTCATATACAGTGCTTACCAGAATGTTTGTTAATATAAATTACCATGCAATGCCTGAGACATGCAGTTCTTAAATTAAATAACTTGTGCATTAAAGAACATCTTACTAAAATGGAAAACAATCAAACCATCATGTTTTAAATAAAAGATGAAGATTATACACTGGGCATTTTTTAAATTTTTTTTCCCCATTAGGAATTGTTAAGCCCAGTCCATGTATCACTCACCCAACTCAGCTCAATTTAAGCAGTCACCCAGATCAGAGTAACAACCTGTCGTCCTCTTCGCATGCCTTTATGGCTTTGATAGGGTAGTCATTACCTAGGACTCAGGCAGATCACCCCAGGGACTCTTCTCCATGCAGTCTGACACAGACAATAAGTAACGGAAGCATGGTGGAGGGGTGGGAATGGACAAAGACAGGCACAGCTAGTTCTCCCTTTTGCATCATTTATGACCTAAAAGAACGAACTTGCCAGAATCCCTTAACGATGACAGAAATAAAAAGTCAGGGGTCTTCTTTTACCTAACGTTTGAAAAACCTTCTATCTTATATTCGCTAATTTGTGGAGCTGATGTAAAACAAATGCCAGCACCTGATTCCAACTCAGCTCTGAGTTACTGTTTCCATTTTCTTGGGAACATATGTAATATATGTGAAAAGGCAATAAGGTTTGAAAACATGAACTTAGAAAAAGTTTTTTTGTTTTTCTTTAGTGGTGATGAAGTTTTGTTTCATTTTAAATGCTGGTAGCCAGCAACTGAATGAATTCTACTTGTGGTGTAGACAAAGGGTAAAGAAATATAAAAGCACAAAAGAAGATCATAACCTGTGATCACAACAAAGAAGAAGGACAGTGAGAGATGATAATGGGTTAAAAATGGGTTAATACCTGTGTGTGTAACAGCCTAGCATGCACACAGTATTCTGAGTCCTAGGTTCCACTACAGTCCAGGTGTCAGGGTTCAGACATGTTGAGCAAAAGCTGAAGTGTTTGCTTCAACTAAAGGTTATAGACAGCATGAAATATAGGGGAAGCTTTGTAAGAACAGAGTGGTATGTCCTGCTTTAGACTATATTGGACATAGTCTACCATATGTATATTCCTTAAGTTTTCTTGAAACTTAAATCAAGAAGTGAAGATGTAAGAGAAAAAAACCTAAAAACCTACAAAAAAAAATCAGAAAGGAAAAATTCACCCAACTTCTTGACCAGAAAGTTCAGTTTGGTTGGAGTTTTGAAGAGAAAATGGAGGCTGGTTCACCAGTGCTAGACAGTACTTCTTACACCGTTTATTTAAAGTCAGTTTTTAAGATGAGCTTAATATATATATTTTTTTTTATTTTGAAATTATATAAAAAGATTGTCTCAAAGATGAGCTCACAGCACCTCTAGGAAATATTTAGAGTCAGCTGCCTCCACCTGCAAGCAATTTTCAATCCTTAGAAAATTACAATTTTGGATGTTCTGAGGGTATCTTTTATAAAAATCTCTTCACAGATGTTTGCTTTGCTGAAGCTCTATTCTTTTTAGCCAAACACTGAAAGCTTTGTCAGTATACGAAAAACGATACTGTGAGCAGTGATAGGAGCAATTAGTGTAAATATATTTTAAAAACAGACTAATATTTGGAGGGAAAATACTGTTAAGTATAAGATAACAATTATAAAGGAATAAGCCCTACAGACGATGAGCTCCTGGGGCTTCTTCAATCTTCAAACATTTTCTGCATGTGGAAATAAGATTTCTAAAACACTATGCCACATCTGACTAAATTACCTGTACTTTACAAAAGATTAATTGTTTCCACTGAAGTTTGCTCAACCGTGATCTCTAATTATTACAAGCGTACTATCCCTCAGATGTCTGAGCCTATTTCAGTTGCCATAACAACTTGGCATTGAATCATACCTCACTTATGGAAATGCATATGAATATGCACTGTACGTACCTGTCTGGAAAGCATCCTCCCAGTCCCAACCTACCATTTAATTGGCATATCATAGAACACTGACAAATGACAATAATTTCTTTCTAATAGTGTATTTTGATTTATGATTTCAAATTTCATATCTCATAGTATTTTTAAAATATTCATCTTTATTACCAATAGCTTCAGTTCAATTTCCTTGGGTTTTGTCTTGAATGACATTCTGTATCCTATAATGCAACTCTATTATGAGAATGCAGGGCTCAAATCATACACAGTAAATATAACAGACTGGAAAAACTTGTTAAAACATTGGGAGTGTCTGTTCTACAAAGGGATCCCATACACTGATCCTAACATCCATTCTAATACATGGACCCTTTAAAAGATCAGAACTTTGAATTGCACATTCATACTTTCCAATTACATAGAATAATCTGTAAATTTAATTTTCCTATGTTGACACACAGTTCCATGGGGAATTTAAGAACGTTACCATGGCCTATAATGAGACATACCACATTGTGTGGAGTAGGAATAGGAAGATTGGTACAAATTAGAAGTGGTCCCAAGATGTAAAGCTCAGATCCAAACCGGAACTCCACAAAGTACAGACCATGGAAAAATTATTATTCAACATGTAGAATTATTAAATTACCCAAGAAATTGTGTCTGGATCCCAGAGTTTTAGTATGACTCCGTCTGTAGTTCAGATAAAATAAGCAATAGTCCAAATCTTCACCTCAATCAAACCTGGACCTTTGTGAAAATGCAAAGTAATCCAGAAGAAAGAGCTCTTCTCCCAATTTAAACCTCCTGGGATTAACAGAAGGGGTGTCTATTTAATGTCATTTCTGAAGGGCAAGCATGAGTGTCCAAGAGCCAAGGCTTACATAAGAGGACATGTCAAAATTTTGACTTAAAGCAAACTTAAAATCTCTTAAGTAAACAATTTACACGTTGCCAATTCAAATGCATGTCTTTCAACCCTGGTTTATATTGGCAACCAAATTGTAGTAAACAGTGTTACCAGATTTTGAAAAGAAGAGTGAAAGTAAAGGGATACTTTAAGTAAACCACCAAATGAAAATTGCAAAATGCAAGGTAAACATTGTGAAGTGTATTGCTAAGCAACACAAATGCATGATGGCCATGGGAATGCTGTCACTGGTAATTTATTGCTCTGAAAAAGAGCCAATGGAACTGGGAGGGCAGACGTTAATTTAGGGCATTTGTGAAGGTAGCAAAAGGGTGACACAGAGACCTCCTGCCTCCACCTGGGACATAAAGGACCCGACTGGGGTAAGAGGAACCATGCAAACTAATCCTTATTTTTCCTGGTAAGTCTGGGGCATGAGCTGAAGTGCAGCATAAAGTGATATGTGATGATAATTTGCTTTCCACCCTTCCCAAACTGTTGACTATATTCTTTGAACATTATGGCTATTTATTGTAAGGTATTATTTTTCTTAGCTCAACGAAGTATAAAGTAAATCTTTTCTTCTTATTTTACTCCCCTGCCTACTGAAAAGAGATGAATAGACAAATGCTTGCATGCTTTTGGGCATTAACTAACCCTTTATTTATATTTCCAGATGCCTGCTTTTGATACTTTTAGTATACAGAAGCACTTGGAAACTGTAATTCTGCATACTCAAGACCCAACAGACTCCATCCTTACCGCTAAATAATTTATTCAAATCACAACAAAATGTAGAACTCCTATAAGTTACAGAACCTTTTCATTCATGGTAAACCTGAAGATCCATTTAACTGGAAAGATATTATCAAAGTCTAAATAAATCAGAACTGCATTAATTTCTCAGGCCAGAAGAATTTTTTTATACATATAAAAACAATGCTTCAAGCTTTAAAGTGTATGCAGAAAAACAAATCATTGGATTATTAGTCATACTTGAAAAGTAACTTTCGCATTTACATTAATCTCATGTAGTTTGAAAACATTGCATCACTGAGATGACTAGATTTCACTCACTGTACAAACAAACCAGTGAAATCGCATGACAAAGGCCAAATAGACATTTGGGAGTGCACTTTCCCCCTCATAACATCAAAGCAGGGAAGAGGTACCCAGAAACTAAAAGTCACTCAACTGAGGCCACCACCTGCTTTCAACAGAAGACTACTATATTTATACATCTATTTGAAGTTATTCATTGGCTATGTTGACAGTTGTGGTAGCACGTAAAGTAGACGCTCCATGCTCAGCTAGCATCTGTATAAATAGCAGCATAGACAATGAGGCAGTGCTTAGGTGGGTAGAATACGGACATGACAGAACCCTCATCTACACTACTAGGTTTTAGTGTCCTGCTGTCAAAGCTTTTCCCCACTGCACTGGAAGGCCCCGGCAGCTACCAGCTCAAGAGCCTCTCTCTACTGCCTCCCCCGCCAGAGCCTTTCACTGCCAGATGCAGCTACACACCGCAGCGTGGACACAGCCTGCTTGTCACATCAGCGTGTAACTAAATGTACCCTACATTCCAGCACAAGTGTAAACAAGGCAATTGTAGCTATGACAATTTACTCCAGCTGAGGACCTGGCCCTAAGGGTTGGTCTAACCTAGAGCATTTGGGTGACAAAAGTCAGCTTTTGTTGACAAAACAGTGGAGGTATACAGACTAAAATGCTCCTCTGACCAAGGTAACTCCCTTGCTATGCTGACATCATAAAAACACCTCAACGAAAGGTGTAGGGCTTATGTCAGCTTAGTTAGGGCAAAGCAGTGTCAATGTAGATATTTCATCCCTTACATGGGCTGTGGGGCTGTCATCCTTGTCAAAATTGACAAGAAAGCCCCACCAGAGAGTTAAGCAGCTGGTCTCCGCTCACACTGGGAACTGGGAGGGTAGAAACCCTGGGCTCCTTTTCCTAGCTCCCGGTGGACGGGGACTAGGGGGGGTCAAGGCAGCTGAACCCCACTCCCAAGCGGCAAGAAGTCCTAGGTGGCATCCCCCTTGGAACAGGGAGGGGGGAAGCCTCAGGTGGCACACCACCGACCCAAAGAAGGTAGTGTGAACACCAGCCATAGCAATAATTACTGTGGTGGATGTAAGTCAACCTGTTAGGTTGACTTACTTTTCTAGTGTAGATAAGACCTTGGGGTAGCAACCTCCTGCCTCCGTTTATACCAATTTTTACATTTCCTCTGTGTATGCAGAGCCCATTCCTGAACATTAATAAGCATCTTAGCTTTTGGCTACTTGCATGATGGCGACCACACTACATCTCACTTCTCTGTTTGTTTTAAACATAAAAACCGATAAGAGAAATTACATACTCAAACACTGCTTATCGCCGTTATTTTCAAAAAACAAAAAATAATCAGAAATCAATGCAGTTAATATATGCATCTCTATCTTGTTTAGATTTATAGAAAACACTATCACCACACATCTCATAGCACAAATACCTGTTATTTTTCCTCCTTGAAAAACAAACAAACAAACTTAAATGCAGACATTCCAGAATATACACAATCTCCCATAAGCACACGTACCCCGAACAAAAACACAGGGATATATTATATAGGAATTGTAGGGCCCTTAAAGATAGATATTATGCATTAAATGCAAGACTGCCATTCTGACAATATTTAGGCACACACTTAATTTTACTCACGAGACTAAAAGTTAACACATGCCTAATACTTTACAAATCACATAAGTAGCCTTATGGGTAAATATTTACAGAAGTTTGGGATTGCCACATTGCTAAAAAGAGTATATGCATGAGTCAGTTATGCAAGTCATTCCAAACTCACGCTGATAGAAGTTTTATTCCAATTATCATATATTCTGTACATGAAAAACATTACTATTTTGGGGATGTTTTAAATAGTTTTAAAAATTGTATTGGGATTATTTTTGTATCTCTGCCTGTAAAGCCAAGCTCCTTAGTTACCCTGAGTCCCACAAGTGCAGGGCGCAGAACGAAAGGAAAGAATAAAACTAATACATTTTAAACCCTCCAAAAATTGAACTGAAATACCTCTTTTAAATACAAAAGTGTGTCCACTCTGAAGTCAGATATTTTGGACCCTTCAGAGACTAAACAGAGTCCTGGGACCCACCGGGAAACCGAGAATCTCCCTTCATCAATGGTATAAAGCTCCCTAGTTAAACGGAAACTTATACTGGTGCAGAATTAAAAATGATTCAATATGTGCCTCAGCCCAGAGTTATTTTAGGGAAAGGAAACGCCACATTTATGGAACAAAAGGGGAAATATTTCAGTGGCAGGTTGATTTAAAAAGTAAAGGAGTGGGAGCTTTTTAAAGGGGGTTGAAATGATAGAACAGATTGTCACTGTTTTCCTAAAATAGGAGTTAACCACTGAAAACATTGGCAAAACTTGACCATTTACTGGCTTTGAGATCTCATTTTTATTTAGGTTTTCCAAAAGATGAAGCTCCCTTTTCATTTCTAACCCCGTAATAAGCAGCTTGGACAATATACTGCAGGCATTCTGGGTTTTATGGTCTCTTCCTAACCGTCTGCTTATTCTTCAGTGCTGCATAAGCAGCAGTACTAGTCCCCACTGGGACTGATACATTGACAGCTGTACATGAGGAGGAAAATAAATGGTTTCCTCAGATTTTATTTAGATTCTATCAAAAGGTGCAATGCTCAGAAGATTTTCTAAAAGGCAGGGGCACAGCCACACAGATTAAAAGCATAACTGTTGGTCAAAAGTCCACACCTGGTTACCCACAAAGAGGATCCACGTACACATCTAAACAAATACACGGATTTCATGTAATATATGGCCCATAAGTTGCCAACTATCTTCATCACTGGAAATTGCCACACATTTTTCTTACACAGGAAATGCATGTTCTCATAGACTTTAAGGCTAGAAAAGACCATCATAATCACCTAGTATGACCTCTGACACATCACAGGCATAGAACCTCATCTACCCATTCCTGTAGTAGGCCCATAACCTCTAGTTGACTTACTGAAGTCCTCAAATCTTGATTTCAAGACTTCAAGTTACGGAGGACCCACCATTTACTCTAGTTCATACCAGCAAGTGACCTGTGCCCCACATTGCAGAAAAAGATGACCACTCCCCCCACTTCCTTATCCAGGGTCTCTGCCAAATTGACCTGGAAGAAAATTCCTTCCTGACCCCAAACATGGCAATCTGTTCGACCCTGAGCATGTGGGCAAGATCCAGCAGTCAGACACCTGAGAAAGAATTCTCTATTTATGCCATTCCTAATTCCTTAAGATAACAGACGATCATTCCTTGATATTTATGGATCAAACTAACACTTCCACAGAAATGCCAGAAGAGAAGAAATGGTCCACCAAGAATTCTGAGTTTTAACTCAAAGTAACCACTATATTCTCCCAAACGGGGAAGTTTGTGGGTGTGTGGAGAGAGGCAGGGGGCTGGGGCTCTGTCTGCAACACATATATAGGCAAAGGAGCTCAGAGAAACCTGGATTCCTGCAGGAAATCAATCCAGCAGATCTTGGGGCATCTCCATGGCTAAATCAATGTGTGGCTAAATCCTGAGCACCTCTCACTTCCTCCCTTCTTATCCCTGGACTCATGGCTTGCTCAGGAGCTGGGATGTTACTCCTGCCAGCCTGCATCCCATGCTACCCTCTGTGGACAGTTGAATGCAAAGAAGCAGTTCATGATGAGATGACAAACATTCATTTCTGCTGTTTTCAATGAGATACCAAGGGAACACATCATATGCACTAGCTGCTCCCTTGGCTGGGGCCTGCCCAGGCCAGTTTCACCCCTGACTCCCAGCCAAGCCATATTACTACACTAGAGGAGAATACGCTGTGGCTAGGATACTTTCCTTGATTTTTGTGCTCTTTAGGAGAGTCCACTGAAAATTCAGACCCACAAAATTCCAACTAAGATAGCAAAGGAGAGCACTGTCATGTGACAGGACACAGATGCATCCTGACATTTAAAATACCTGTCACTTTTCTATAGTACAGCTTCCACTACAAAAGAATTGCAGGTTGTTTTTCCCAGTGAAGAATCTCCCTCTCTGGCCTGTTTTCTTTAACCCTCTGTTCCTCTTCAAATTGCAGAGACAGAAGTAGTGACCCTGAAAAAGTCATTTCAAAATGGTAAGAAAGAGCATATTGGACCTCTCAAAAAGAGAAATGTTCATTTCTCATAGACGTACACATTGTATATTACTTTTACAACACTTTCCAAAACTGGAGAAACGGGATCACATTGTGAGCCAGGTATCATCTTCTATACCACAGTTTCTCAACCTGTGGTGCGCGTACCCCTGGGGGTACCCAGGGAAAAACAGAGTGAAGGGGAAGCGGGCGGCAGCTGCCAACTTCTGAGGAAGCCGGGCAGCAGCAGCCCGCTTCCCACCTGTTCCCAGCTCGGAGGTGGGCAGCAGCCCCAAGCTTCTGGGGAAGGCGGGTGGCAACCCCCTGCTTCCCGCCCAGTCACAGCTCCCAGCTGGGAGGCGGGCGGCAGCTGCCAGCTTTTGGGGAAGGCGCACGGCAGCCGCCCACTTCCCGCCCAGTCACAGCTCCCAGGTGGGAAGCGAGTGGCAGCCCCCATCTTCTGGGGAAGGCAGGCAGCAGCCTCCCACTGCCTGCCCGGTCCCAGCTCCTAGCTGAGAGGCAGGCAGCAGTTGCTAGCTTCTGGGGGAGGTGAGCGGCAGCCACCTGCATCCCACTGCGTTCCAGCTCCCAGGTGGGAGCCCAGTGGCAGCCTCCTGCATCTCGCAAGCTGGGCTCACAGCTGGGTGGCAGCCAGATTTTACCAGTTACCCTCTTTTCCTATCTCTCTGTCTGCTCCTTCCCTATCTCTCTCTCTCACCCCTTCCTCCTCTCAAATCTATGGCAAAAAATTTGGCACGGCACTTTATATTCCCTAGCATGGGCATGCTATTCAAAGCCTTCTAATTTTGGCCAACATCGCCTCTAGCCCAGGTACATACTTGAATTGTGCACCCCTGGTATAAAATGTGGTAACCCTACCCACACTAGATCTGACATCTGTCATATCACAGCCTTATATACTCAGGCCTTCTTCCAACATATGGCTCACATTAGTCTGTAAATATAAAATCCCATGGAAAATGGAGTGTTGGTGTACTTACTAAGATTTTCAGAAGTTAAGGGGTACTCACTACTTAGAAGGTTCAAAAACACTGTTCTATACAGTATAATCCATCTGGGACACCCCTACCGGAAGTACCAGTGAGGCATAAAGCCAAGATAAAAGTTTATAAAATCCAAATACTAAAAAAAAAAAACCCCAACAAAAATCAAACGCAAAAAAACCCCCATTTTCTGAATTGCCAGAAAATCAGGACAAATGTAACCAAATATAACGAAACTCACACTTTTGTAACAGAAAGATAGAGACAAGTCACTTTTTAAGTTAATTTCAAATGCAGCTGCTGTGGTGTTCAATTTGGAGTAGGAAAAAACCTATCACAAAAACAGACGTTTGGTTTATTTGAAAGAGAATATTTAATCACTGATTTTTATGCCAGTCTTGTTGGTTTTAAATACTGAATCTCAAAACCCTACGTATATTCAAACTATTAAAAAAATCTTTTTATTCACAATATTTCTCTCTCAACTACTCAAGTATAGTTTTTCAAATAATTTACAAAGCTCACAATTGGTGCTTTCAAATAAACCAATAATAGAGAAACAAAGGTTTAAAATAAAATACACTCAATTTCTCCTGCCTTATGAAAGTCAATGATTGGGACAGGTTCTGTAAGAAATGTCTTCAAATGCTGTGATACGGTTAACCCACAAGTTAAAATAAATTACAGCACTACTGAAACATAAATCTGCCCTTACAAGCAGGTCACTGGACTCAACTTTAGAAATCTTTTCTCAATCTCTAAAACTAGGTTAAATTTAAAAATATATATATATTTTAATGCAATTAGTTCAGAAAAGTTAAAGTAACTTGAAAATGAAAATGAAGTGTTCACTTAGCAGGTATAATCATATTATATACTTAGCAGGAGCATGCTGCAATTCTTCTCTATATCTGTCTTCTATAGAAATTCTGCAAGATGCATGTGTGGTTTTTCTTTAGAATGCCCTGGATATTGGAGCATAAAAAAATAGCAGCATATATTACCCTACAGAAGAGATAATGAGAAGATATTCCTTAAAGCAACATTCATTGTAAAGCCACAATCCTACCTCCTTTCTTGTGGCCTGGTAGCAAAGAAAAAATGATTTCTCAAATACAGATTGGAGGCAAATGTGATTCTATAAAATTATGCCGTAATCCCCTACCAGAACATAGTGGGGCAAATTTCTGAATTACCTTGTTCACTGATTTAGAGTGGTGGTTCTTAAACTTTTCCGTACCAGGACTATCCCAGCACACCCATCCCATCTCACAGAGATCCAGCTAGGACCTACCACCCATTTAGCAATGTGGAAAGGACAGAGAAGTTTTGACCTCCAGATTGAGAAAATTTGCTTTAGGGAAATGAGGGAGGGTCCCCATTGGATAGATTGGAATTAGGTGGGGTGTTAGTGATCACAGATTCTTAGGAGTGCTCCTAAATCCAAAACAAGCATTCAGATTGTATAATGCAGAAGAACGTTTTGTGTTCTTTATTCCACCAGAATGCTCAAAAAAAAAAGCATGCTTCAAATTGTGAAAACCACACTGAAGCTCTATACTGCTGTCTCAGTAACAGCAACTGGCTCAGACTATTTTTAAACAGAATCCCTTTCCGAGGCTAAGATACAGTGTGTATAAGGATAATAATACTTGGCACTTCTAGACTATCTTCCATGCAAGACTCAAAGTGTTTTCTACAACATCTCATGGATAAATATCCCAATTTTACAGGTGAGGCAATCAAAGCACACAGACACGAAAGGCCAGATTTTGAAGAGTTCAACTCTCATTTAGGCACTTGAAGAGGCCAGCTTTTCAAAAGAACTCAGTACCTTATGCGCACGATGGGTGCTGAGCACTACTGAAAACCTGGTCTTCAGTTAGGTTCTTAAACAAGAGCGTAACTTTGAAAATCTAGCCCCAACTGTGGGCACTGAGCACTTTTAACTCCAGCCCTGAGCAATTTTGAAAATTCAATCTCACATGGCTTGCCCCAAGTGACCCAGATAGTTGCAGAGTAGGGAATGTGCATGATAGCCTGACCTCCAATCTGAAGATTTAACTATGGAGACTATCTCCTGCCATTATACATCCAACCACATGAGGCATTCTTATACAATACAATAAGGTGAACAATGAACTACTGTTTAGTAGTAATATTTCAAATATCTGACCACATGACATAATTTAGGTCATTGTTACAAATGTTTATATACCTGTCATATGGCAGAAGTCAGCATACATAAACTCCAGTGGCTGCTGTTACACCTTAGCCAAGTGGACCCAGGTGTTTTTCAGTTCCTCTGCCTCATAGATGATTCCAAGGAATCGCGGGGTAGAGGGAGTAGTAATGCAAAGGCTGCAGGGGGAAGCCCCTTAAACTCAGTGACCCACAGACATAGAAGTAAATCCTGCCTCCTTTACCCAGTGGAAGAATCAGAATCCAACTGCAAATTCACAGTTTCCATTCTCTTACACAGTTATTCCAGTGCAAGGATGCATTAGGTCCTACTTGAAAGATGGTTCCCCTGGGGTGAGCTCCATCTACTAATAAATGCCCATGTTTATCACAAAAGCCCTCCTGATGCCTTGGATTAATGGAAACTTGTTGATGTACATCATCAATTCAATCTATTTATCTAAAGTACAGACAATGGCATTCAATAATTTTGCAGAACATTGAATTCTTCTTGTAGCCATACCAAAGCAATGCACAGAATCGTCTATCTTTTTCCATAAGATAGTCTGACAAATTCAGTAAGCTTTTCAGCCTCCAGATTCCAATATATAGTATTACAATGAAGCTGACAGGTTCCACTCCCACCCCACCCCCGTATATTGTGACTTGGCGTACTAGAGGATAACAAGAATGGATAAAAAGAGAGCAAGGACATCTTTCCTAAAGTCACTTCCACAAAATACCGTACACTATTTAACTGGGTTACTGCGCAGGTAACATCTAATGTCAAACTGAAAAAATACGAGAGCGCCTCCATCCAAGAATAAATGACCCTTTCCAAATTTAGCAACTCCTTTTTTCAATTCACACACAGTGCTGGACATCAGGATAATTTTGGTTTCCATTCACAGGTTTCAAGGTGAACAGCTAATAACTTGTAATAAGTTACCTGCTTCACATGAACGGTTTTCAACGTGGGGTACTATAATTTACTGCTGTCGCCCTTAGCAGGACGCACGGATGAATGAACATAATAAAAGAAGCTCCGGCAATGGTCTTCAAGACCACCAGGCACACACAGAACAAAGAAGTGACATTTTTCAACTTTGCCTTTTTAAAACATGGTGACAATATGAAATAAAAGATCATCAGTACAGCATGTATTTATGCATAGAATTTGCATTTGCTTCCGCATAGCAACCCGTCTATCCAGCAGTTGGCAACTGTGGTACTTGTCAATCCACAGACAGCCTAATGACAGCCATTGTTTCAGGGCTAGTGCCTATATAGAGTGCATGGGTTGGGTACCCCACTTTTTAACATTTGACACTTCACGTTTCATTATTTCAACTCAGAATGGATTTTCAGTATTCAATATCCGCTTACATTACAATCAAACAAATCTGTTACAACCCACTAAAATGGTAGGGTTTGGGGACTGACAACTCTGTAAACAGAAGCCCTCTGTTTCAGCCAGCTCTGGTTGTACAGCATAGTCAACTTCAACCATCCCCAACAATGCCATGCATCTCTAGGAGCAAAAAGTTTCCAATCTTCATGCAAGTCATGCTACAGATTATGTCCAAATTCTTAAGGCACAGCCCAGAGCATGGTATGCTCATGTAGGCACCTATGTGCAGTAACAAGAGGCACTGTACCTCTCTAAGGCACAATGCCTCCAGTGCCCCCTGCTGTGCTTTGTGGGTGGGGAGGCAGGGGAAATAAATTGCTACAGCCCTTAAAGGTGCAATGTACTACCCCTCGCACTTCCAACCTGCTCTGCTGGATGACTCATGGTGAGGTCTATAGAGGAATTTACCCACTTAGTTCTATAGAAAATAATTGAAGCTAGCTACCAATTCTTTCTTCTTTTGTGGATATCCCAAAGCAATATTATCACTCTAGTCACAGAAACCAAAAAGGTTGTACAGGTATGCTGTTTGATTTTAGGAAGTTAGCTGTACACACAGCTTAGATGTAGAAAAACACAAATAGAATTTGCACTGATGAAAACATTGTAGAATGATAATCTTTCTTTTTGATGTTTCTAAGTGATGATCTCCAATGCATTTAAACAAACCGTATATAAAAAATGATATTTCCATTTTTCAGCTGAATCAAATGAATTCGGATTCTCCATTTCTAAATTTACTATAGCTGTTTTTCATAATATCATGAAAGAGACGGAGAACTTGTTAGTCATTCCTGTCATTGCAAGACATTCCTGCCTGAGATTCTCTCTCTGTCTAATTTTAAGGTTTTAGTTTTTAAAATTGTAGGTGAACACTAACATTCGAATAAATCATCTTATTTTATAAATAAAATTCCAAAATGTTTCTCATGAATGTTAGGCTTAGTATCTGCATTCATCTGCATTGTGTTGGACATTATCGTCTGCTACAGTTAAATCCCTATCTTCTTCCAGTACTGTTCTTGTTATGGTAATTTTGAAGTTTAATACATTGATCCAAAATCCAGTATTATACAGAAGAAAAGATGAAAAGCCAGATACTAACAAATATCTTAAGACAGATATTACAAAACTACAGGACTATTTTCTTCCATCAACCTCTTTTGAGACTATAGGTTGTGGTAAAGTCAGGCCAGATGGCTACAGGAGGATATGCCAGCGCCGATATGTGAGCCCCAGGATGCTGAAGGCCCCTTTCCCTGCAGACAGGGGAGGGGTTACTCCAGGTCAATTGGAGGCACCTGGACCCCATTAGGAGCCTAACCCAGGTGTATTTAAACCCTGCCTTCCCTAAAGACTGGGAGGAGGACAGGAGAAGGAGAAGGAAATAGTAGCAGTTAGAGGAGGATCACCTGGGACTGGCAATAGCATCTTCCCCTACAGCGGGAAAAGCAGAGCAGGAGAGACTTGGACCCCAGCCTGTAGGAAGGACTGGTGGCCCCCTGAGCCTCCAAGGCTTTGCCGCATACCCTGCAGCCCCTGGGCAGATACACAGACTGGGACTACCCACCCTCCCCACGGGTTGAAGGGTAGCCCTTGGGCCTGAGGCAAGGCCTGCACCCCACAGCTTGGTGAAGGAGGCGCTAGGGGTGGAATCACCTCAGACACTCCCCGCGCCAGAAGAGACTGTAGCCGGCTGGGGAGACCCAGAGGGGGCTTGATTTACCACAAGGTACACAACTGAACATTAGCAATATCTTATAGTAACCATTTCCACATTGATTACGATTAGAATAATAAAATTCAACAACTCATTCTCAGGGGAATTTCATGTGAAAATTTTACCTATTTTGATTGATTTTCCACCTCTAAAATTTTTCTGTATGCATACTTTTTGGCACAATAGTGCATTGAGAAAGAGAGAGAGACACACACACACACACACACACTTACTTCACATGATCCCATATTCAAGTTTGTAACAAAATGTTAAACTTAATTTTGAGTAGTTTTGTATTTCATTGAAAATATTTTGGATATATCTTTAATTAGAACATGCAACTTATTTAACGCTATACAAACTCTCTCTCTCTCTCTCTTCACTTGTTAAGCTATACTGGAATGAAAGAGGGGGTGGCATTATTGCAATCATTTTGATTTACTTTCTCTTTTAAGTCAATCCATACATAAATTCCACTAAAAAAATGGAGAGTGTCAGTATTCTTTGTTCTTCAGGTAATTCATTTTCTGTCCTCCCATTTAAAACGTGAATAAAATTATTCAGCACAGGCAACAAGGTAAAATACCACAACGCATCCTACTCATTTCAGAGATAGGCTTTTAAAACCATAACCTGCACTCAGGGGAAAGAGCCAGAATGTCTCAGCACAGAGAATATCCTGTAGCCTGCCTACTGTACAGCACTGTACTGATACAGCTTTTCAGAAGGTGAAGCACACTCCACCCTGAATCCTCATAGGTCAGCCCTGATCTGACAGCCACTGGTGCTGTATTGCTTGTACAATAAACATAGGTGAGACACCCCCACACACACACACGCACACACTCCCACCCACCCACCCCCTACGTTAAGGGGAATGAGTAGGGAGCGGAGGCATCTTTGGCTCTAAAGTCAGGAGGAACATGGAGCTGGTTCCACAACTAATCCGTTCTCCGCTCCTCCCTACCCAGTATTGTGTTCAATGTGTATCTCAGAGTAGTGTGTGCAAGTGTGCACATGCATGCACATGACCGTATTCATATCTGTACAGCCCACATTCCTGTTTCTCCTTGGACCTTGACTTTGTCGGCTCCCACCACAGGATTCTGTGCTCTTCCCTTTTCTCAAGGTCCTCTTTCCATGCCATTCTCTGTTACATCTCTGCCTATGGTCTTTGTTCCAGGGTATACCCCTCTGTGCTCTGTTTCCTCCATCACCTCAAGTCCAATATGGAATGTGTCTCCTCCACTCAGCAATGTATTCCTTACTTGAGTGTTGGGAAACATCTCCCCTACTATCCAGTGGTTGCAACCATCTGAATAAAGTACGGACTGAGACATATATTTTTAATTCGGGCTCACCATGAACCCTCTTACCGTCAGTGCATCTTTCATTACGCTTGTGAGAAGAATCAACAAAATAGCATTTCAAATATGACAGGAACAAGTTTCTCACCAAAAAAAGGTGAAAATAAAGGATGAGGAAAATATGAGGGCTGACTTTGCGAGGACACACAAAATACATGACAGTAGACGCAAGTAAAAGACCAAAGAAGATGCAAGCCAAGACACACCAGGTAAATCAGAGGGGTATGCTCCAGCCCGAGAATTACATTACTAACATAGAATCTAAGCACTGCAGTCTGAATATGCTAAGGTTACAACGCTTGCCTCAGATACCATAATATTATAGAGAAGACAAGAAAAAGGGACAGTATTCACCACATCAAACATGAAAATGCTACACTCCCAGTATCAAGTTGGTAATTTTCTTTGGAATTGTGGTACTTTTAAATTACATGTTCTACCCAACAAACTTTAGAATATGTTTGTGTGTGTGTACTACAGAAACTGCCAGTAGGAGGTGGGTAAAAGACAAAGTTGTTTGTTTTCAAGTGGAACACTGCTATTTTCACTGCCTCCATCAAAGCCTGTGATACCCACTCTAACTAAATGACTGACTGACTCAAGCAAGTTTCACAGCTGTCAGCTAGCTGAATGGTGAAATGCAATATACAAAAGTTAGACAAGAGCAGTTTGACTTTTCACCTGTATCAAAAGCTGTATGACAAGATTCAGTCTTTATCCACCTGTTTCATCATTTCATATAAAGTTCATCTTCCTATTTTGTATTTGTGTGCTAATTCCTTTTGGCTCCATTTTAAAAAGTCAGAAAGGTTTCCGTAATAGTCAAATGCCTCCTATAGGTCCTAAATTCTTGCTGACAATCATGTCAAGAACTTTGCATTATAGAATTCCCCATATATTGGTTTCGTTTAAATAGTGACATATTAAACATGCCAGCAAAATTATCATGTGCTATGAACATTTCATTTCAGCTAATTTTTGTCCCCTTTTATCACTTTTTAAAGCATTTTAACTATTTCTATGGATAATATAAGCCAACGTTGACTTTTCTTCCCTTCTGGCTTTTTTTTTTTTAATAGTCGAATTTGTTGACATCTTTGAAAAAGGGACCATACTCTAGATCGGTCACCTACTGAACAACTATAAAGGAACTACATAAATGGAACAGCAGTAAAATCAGCCCTCCGACATACGTGTGCAAATCCCTTACAACAGTGGGAAGTGAACACACATATATGAAAAGAGAACCAGGCCCAAAACAGAGCTCCATTCTTGCAGTTAAGTGGAACACAAGTGAAGCAAGCTAAAAATGCCATCAAGGAATTTACTCTCACCTAACATACTGCTAAGCTAGAGAACAATGAGTACAGGTTATGCAGAGACAGTGGGACTCCCACCCACACTGCGAAATCACTTCCCTGCTTTTGAATGTCTTTGGTATTAAAGGAAACACTCCTAAACACAGAAACCGAATGATGATTTCAAGTATTTTGGAGTCTTCAAACATTATTTACTAGTATATAATAATACCAGTCTATCCATTGCCACTAGCTCCTTGTTTCCTCTGTAGCTCCTTTCCAATAGCCCTGCCAGCTGCTGTTGGGGGGAGAGATGTGACTACCTAAACCCAGTCCATGAAATAAGTGCTTAATGGCATTTTTATGTCACTCTCAGAATCACCTCATAGATTGCTCGCTCTCTCTCTGCTTTCCCCCACTGTACTATCACTGAAGCTCAAATGAGCTTCCTAGTACCATCTGGCAAACTGTAGTTTCCAATCTTTTAATCCAGAATTAAGGCTACTGAAAACTGGAGATGCACACATTTTTATCATCTGCTACTCTTGTATCAGAGGTTTCCTGGCATAAATAGTTCAAAGCTGCAATAGCTGTTTTCGATTCTGGTTGCTGCTAGTGCAAATTCAGGTCTCTGAAGTTCCTAGATTCATTTTCATGCTGCCTAAAGCCTCACACAAGAAGGTGGCTACATTATCATTTGAAGAGGCCTAACAATGATTGGAAGATACATTCAAATGCTACTTGTACAGCTAATAGGCATAGTGCAGAGCATCAGTAGATAAAATTGTTCACTTCTTTGTGAATACAAATATACTAACAAGAACATTAAACAAATTAGAGCTGAAATAACATTCAATACACAGAAAATTAATAGGAAGGACATGAACCACTCAGAGAATAAAATGGGTGAAGTAACAGTTTGTACATGTAAATCTGTGTAGTTAAGTTCTCTAAAAATTAGTGGCAGCTGGAAGCACAGCAGAGGAAGTTTGCTCAGATCCTAAATGGTGGCAAGAACAGCTTCATATTGCTCTTCAGAGACTTCTCTAGCTGACTCAGGAATAGCACTGACTGGATCTGGAAGAAGCAACATGCAGCACTCCTCAGCACAACATTAGGTTTGCTGCTGGGTTGGAGATAAAAATAAAAAACTCTGGTGGTTCCTAGAAGGGCCCAGAAAATCCCCAAAAGAAAAGTGGCTGATCAAAGGCATGAAACTGATCAAAGACATCAGTGGCTTTGTGGTTGTTTATTTTTTATGGGAGAGTATATAGCCCAAATCTTCTCTTTAAATGGTCTTCTTTATAGCAGCACTGTCTTTACTTGCTTGTGAAGAGGTAAAAGGTAATAGTCATTCTGTCAAAGATGTCTCTAAGACTCCCAGGGAGAGAAAAAATAGGTCTGTTTTCTCCTTCTTCCAGTTGAAAAACCTAATGGTGGCGTTCCTGCTAGGAGGAGATAAGGAACTTCTTTTCCATTCATTGGATATCCAGGACTGTATATTAAAGTACTTTGAGGGGCTGGGAGAAAAGCAAAGTTAAATTCCCTGCAAGCTGTACTGCTTGTTCTAAGAACTGAGGAGGTAAAGAAAAGTATTTCCCTCACAGCCTCCCTAACATTGGAATGGTGATCTTGGAAAAAGCCTTATTCCAGGAGAAACATGGTGTTTGCTCCTAACCGGAGATTCATTAAATGCAACAATTTCCCCCGCAGTTTCTGCATAAACATTTTTCCTTTCTGCAGAATGTTCCAGCAGTAGTTCCTAAAAGCAGCAGGTAGGTAGGATGTTACCACAGAAGAGTTCAGATGGAAGGATGGCTGTTAAGCCTAACAGGCAACAGTACCTCTAAGTAATAATTGCCTTTACTGAAAGAGAGTGCTGATGAGATGGAAAAGACTTCTGAGTCATCTACTTTCTAAATTTATTTTCTAGCCTTTTTGTAGTCTATATTTTAAAAGGTGAGAGTAACAGATGCTTATGATCTTCCAGTAAAATAAATATTTATGTCCGCAAGAGAGTAATTTATGCCAGCAAACCGAGTGCTTTTTCAGCCAGGTGCCATTTATTGGCAACAAACAGTGGTGCTTCGTTTTCTTTCCTAAAGGGTGCATTTTGCAGATGCAGTCACTGCCCTTGGTATGCTCTACAGGTTCCTCACAGAGGGTCCAGTCTTTGCAGTTCTTACACTGACCTTCCTGGGAGTTCTCTTCTCGTAAAGTTCGCAGCATACGACCCAGATGACAAGCACACATTGAAATCTGAGAAACAAATTCTAATCTGGATCTAAGCTTTCCAAATATTCAGGGATGATGAGATCCAGGCTTATCTATAGATTTTGTGAAATAGATACAAATAACCTTATTTGCAAACATAGATTTCATAAGAGCATATTCAGATCCCACATGAGCATGCTCAAAATGAACATCTGCCTGACTGACTGTTCAAATCTGTGAATTAAAAAACCAGCATATGAAAACTGGATTTACAAATCCAGAACTGATGAGAACTCTTATCTTTCAAATGGAAGGAGGAGGTTTTTCCACTTGTTCCCATCATGACTTCCCCCATTCACATTACATAACCAATGTAAGCATCTTGGAAACTTCAAATCACAGCTTTCAAGATGTAAAATTATGTCTGATCCCTCACCTGAAAGCGCAACAAGCTATCGCTGCAAAAATCTTTAGAACATGTCAACAAAGAGGCCAGGTTCTTTCTTAGTGTCTTACTCATGCTGCCATCCTGTGACAAAAAATGGTAAATGCAAGAATAAAATCCCATAGCACAGACAAACCATAACCTACAAAATACTGTCTTACCGTTGTGAAACAGAAAAAATAGAATAAATCTTATTAAAATAAAATGCACAAAAATTAATATCTTAAAGAGAAATGTAGTTTTACACTGTTCACAATGTATTACTGTTAAATGGGGACTTCTCAACTTTTATGCAGGAGCTTGGCACAAAATGAAGAAATAGTAGGAAATGTGTCAAGTTAATAGAGGCAGACTATGAATCCAGTGAAATTTTTTTCTTTGATACATTGTTATAATGGTTTGGTACTATTTTCCCAAAACACCCACCCTGTTAAGAAACATGGACCCTGCTGGGTTGTCAGGGACAACAGGAGTAAGATAGAGATGCATTGGTCATTGACTATGCCATGAAGAAAGTAACCACAGAAGGAGGCCAAGGAATTTTATGGACAAATGACAAAGTACAACTGATGACCTCATTTTTTCTGATGACATTGTCCCCGCTTAATACAATACACCACTTAGTGAAAGAAAAAGTCCTGCTTTTGGCAGATATAGCAAAACAAACTGGTTTGTTCATCCACAAGGGGAAACCAAAATATATGGATATAAATGTCCCCAAAGTAACCATTAGAGTGAATAAAAACACCAGATGAAGTAAGTCATTTTATCTAAGGAGTAAGATGTGCAATAATGATGACACCATGCAAGATGTCAAGCAACGAATATCAAAAGCAGAAAACTGTCAAACTTTAAAAGATTTGGAAAAAGATGTAGCACTGACATAAAAATATTCATTTTTAACAGCCACATCATGTCTGTCCTCCTTTATGGAGCAGAGTCATGGAAATCTATAAAAGAATTCATTCAAAGGTAAATGCCTATTGCAGACCTTCAGAGTCCATTGCATAGAGTTGCTTGCAACTTAGAAATTCTAAGAGCAAATCAACCTAAAGCATAAAATATGGTAAGACAGTGACAATGGGCATATATAGGGCATGTTAAGGATGGCCAACAAAAATTCCATGACAAGTAATAATATGGACACCATGTAGAAAAAGAGGGCAATGCAGCAAAATATTACACAAAACAATAGAACAAGATACCGAATCCATCAACATGACACTCAGAACAGACCAGCACAAGACTGAAATAAACGTTTGAAACTGGTGGACACTCTAGTCGCTTAAAGGTGCAAGAGGACAAAGAAAAAAAAAAGGCCTTGCTGGGAAAAAGCCAAGAGGCTTCTGCAGACTCACTGAGGCAAGTTACTCCATACCCCATGTTGACATAAGGCAGGCAGAAGTGGATCTGTAGAGAGGATCTAGGCTGTGGACTGAGCAGTCCTGAGAGAGGAATCTATCACAGCAGTCAAGCTCAAGTCAAAGTCTGTACTGAAATTTATCTTATTTTTCAATTCCTTTGTTAATAAAGCCAAGCTATAGGAAGGGGAACAGTTTTTGTCTCCGCACAGAGCTTTTCTGTCTAGAAGAGGACTGGATGATGAACTAGTAAACCACTGTTCTTCAGCTGAAGAATCTCTCTTGGAATGTCCATTTAACTCATCTTACGGCAGACACAGAAGCTTCACGTCAGGCCCTAAATGAGGATCCTTCTACCTCTACAAAGTCATCAAACTTGACTTCCTTAGCTAAATGGGGATAACACAGAAAGTGCAGTCACAGTAGTTTTAGGGGAAGCATCCCTACAACTTGATAACACAATCTTTACCATACATAAAGGAAGACTGGTGTCCACCCTACAGGACTCATGGTTAGCCCAGACACTGATGCACCTCCAGAGATAGCGCATTTGTTGCCCTGGTCATTATTGCAATAAAAGCCTGGGTACGTTTTTGGTCACTCTACAAATCTGGAGGTCACTGAGAGTCAGGGTCAAGGCTATAGAACAGGATAAATCACAGATGGCAGGTGTTCGGATAACTACAGGGCTTATTGACAGTTGAATCCTAAAGGGGATGTACAGTAGAAAGGAAACTAGAAGGAATGCCCTGTGCATAGCTCTAGTAAGGAGCTGAGTGGCTCTAGTCATGTAGCAGAGTGGCAGTGTTTATTTTAAAATTCCCACCCATTTAGCAAGTTTCCTCCTGCTGAGAAAAGGTTAAGTGTGTTCTCTGCTGACTCACCAAGAGACTGGCTGAAATATTAGTCAGGTTTTTTGTTTGTTTGTTTTGTTTTCTATAAACACAAAACTTTGATTTTTTTAAACAAGTTTCTGTAACTTCTAAAAAAGCAAAACAAAACCCAACACATTTTTGTAACAATCTTTACTCCTTAGCCCCATCCAGGTGGGCATGAGAAAGAATCTGGAGTATAAATTGCGCAATCCGGACGAAGGAACCTTCGCAGCAGCCAAGCCCAAGGAAAAAACTTGAGCTGAACTTTAAGTTGCATTATTGTTAATTTCTTTGTTCTTAAAACTAAACCCCATGAAGAAAGCCAGTTTTGACTCCACAGTGCCTGGGCTTTGTTATAAAGACATTGGCAAAAGGACCTTTTCATAGTTACAAATTCACTATGGGCCTGATATGGCTCCTTACTCACACTGATGAACAGTTAATTTCCCAGACAATTAGCCTTATTGATGTCAATGCTAGTAAGGGGTTCCCAATCTGGCCCTATGCCAGTGGTTCTCAGCCGAGAGCTGTGGCCCATGTGACATCAATAGAGGTAGTATATATATTGTATAGATGCCATCCACATAACACACAGACCTCCATATGCAGCCCACAGTAGTAAATAGGTTTAGAACCACTGCCCTATGCTTTCAGAGCCCGGCACTTCCATCTTTTAGTATTAACTGAATAGGATACATGCAGCAACATAAACACATTTTCCTGTGGAAAAAGCAAAGCGCACAGACACAGCCAGATACATGCATAAACAGACATTTATAGACAGACTTATACAGGGGGGAGAGAGAAACCTTTCCAAATATTAAAATGTGTTCAAGAAACCATAATTTCAAATACACAATGAAAGTTAGTCCAAAGACAGAAATTTCTTTCATTTTGGGTGTGTGTGTGTGTGTGTGTGTATTTTGATATTGACATGAGTGGGGAGGATATCAAAGAAAAGTTCAAGCTATTAACTTTTTCCTTTGCACAGCTGATGCCTAAAATATATTACACCATATTTGAGTGATCTCTTGAAACTTCTTTAATTCTTTTGAAACTTACACTTGTCCTCATTTTCACTCCTCTGAAAAGTGTTGAGCTTAGAAAGTTCTGAAGGGGTTTGTTTTCTAATTCCCCTCCTCCCAACTTCATTTCGCAGACATTTTTGCTTACAATATTCTGGCACTGGAAGCAGATCTTAGAGCATAGGTCTGCCGAAACTTAAATATCTCATATCTGCTACTGGAAAGGTGGCTAATGCATACAGACTGCCAGTAGTGGAGAATTGAACCAGCACCCTTCAGAGATTTAAAAAACAAACATTACATTTTATCTTTTACATATTTGCAGACCACTGTAGCAAGTCAGGTTTCAGTGTATTACAGAATATTAACTAGTGATGGGTGAACTTCAAAAGTTGTGGAGTTTGGGTTAAGTTTAGATGTGGCCAAAAATGTGAGATTATCCAATTCAAACAACCCAAACCATGATTTAGGCAGGAAATGTCATGAGAAATGACTTTTCCATTAGACTTTCAGCATACTTCAGTCCCAATTCACAGCAGAAATATAGTAAGATTGCCCTATGCCACATCAGGCTGTCATTTCCAGTTCCAGACAGAAACTAGAAGGAAAACTTCATTTAAAAAAAACTTTACAGAAATGTTCACCTGGAGTTTGGCTATAACAATTGGGAAACTACAGCAAAATGTCTGATGAGACCGTCAGCCTTTGATTTACATAGTCTAACTATAAAAACAAAAAAACCCTCCAAACTCTTTATTATTTGGCATTTACCTAAACTTAAATTTTGTATCCATGGGCTGTTCAGACGCACAGCAAGACTATAGTGAAACTGTCCATATAGAATTGTAAAGACAGAGATGTTGATATCCATGATGCCATCCATCTGTCCTGATGTATGGCTATAATACAATCACTGAAATTTAACAACTCTTCACTTGATATTCATAGCTGTTTCCTCTTTCAGAAGTTGCTCCCCTTGAAGACTGCCACTCATTAGTTTCATGGCCCAATGAAAGACATTTACTTGGGTCAGCTTTTGTTTTCATTTTTGGATTTTAGTATGATTTTCCCCCTTCTAAATTGTTTACCAAACAAGAAGATAATATGAGTATTACATTCTTACACACAGCAGCTAAGTGCTCCTAGATGCTACTTGATGTACATAATAATGGCTTTGTGGTGTTCTATTTTAAGCACCTAACTTCTACTGCAAGCGAGGCTCTAGTAACTGATAAAAATTAAACACTGAAGCAACCACTTCACTGCCCAGGAAAAATGCTCCCCCAGGAAGCTTTTGCAATTTTCTATGTTTTAATATGGGACGGTAATTTAGCCATGTTTTAACTAAGTGCATATTAACCATTTATACAAAAGTTTATATACAACTAGACAAGCCTCATGCAAATGCAAAGAATTCAACCAACATACCTTTCCTGTCTTGAAGGAAGATGAAGGTTTCATAATATGCTTCTGCCATCTCCTCCATATTCAACTATAGACATGCTAGAACACTGTAAACCTCAAAACATCCTAGTCTTTTCTAATAAATGGGGAAGTCAATGTGCTGTCATGCTCCCAAAAGTCACAGATTCTACTATTTTTCATCTCTCTCTTTCAGCTCCAAGGTTTTGTTTTTAGTTTTTGAGCCCACTTTAGGATAGAAATCCCAATAGGCTATGGAAACATAGCTCAGACCTAGGTCCACCCAGTCTATGCTGTCTCTAATGGGACTCTTTAGAGAAAACAAAGCTAAATAGCCAAGGATTAGGAAATACCACCAAAATAAATTCACAAACCTGAACCCCAATCTCGCAATAAGAGCCATCATGTGGATCGATTAGTTTACATTTTGAAGGATAGTTTTGCAACAACATCTGGAATTGTATGTATTTATTCATTCATGCATTCAGTAAAAGTCTAAATGTTTGCACAAGTAATAAAAAACATTATGACACTTAATGAGAAATAATTGCACAGTTTATTCTGTACCATTTCATGACCCAGAATTTTTGTTCCATGAAATTTCCCTAATTTGGCTGATTTTGCATCAGAACTTACTAAATTTAAGTTTTGATTCAGGTAACTAAAACTGGAAGCAAATAAAATGTTTACATGGCAGCTTAGTAAAACTCTTATTGTGCTCAAGTTCTGATTGAGATCTAGTATGCAAAATAAATCAGAAGTTTTTGTATTATGACTGAAAAATGGCCTGAGCTGACAAGAACAATTTTCAAAATGTAGAGTAATCATCACTTTTCAGAGTTTGGAGGGGGAATCACACCTTAGAAATTTTATGTGGAAAGGCTCTTTCCTCAGAAAGTTTAAAAAGAGATAAAAAAAATTATGCCATTAGAATTGAAGACTAACCCAGGGTCTAGATTACAAAACACCCATTAAATCCTCTAGTTCTAATCTCTGTAATTTTAGTTGCAGTTTAAATGTGACAGTTTAAAGTCATTTTAAAGAACTGAGTTGTTTTTCAAGGCTGTTCTATATAGGTTCTTCTACCGGATTCATCACAGTAATATCTGAGTGCATTCAGCAATGTGACTACCCATCTGTCACATGTTTGTTTTTTCATCCTCTCTCCAGGGGGAGAAGCGTGTGCAGCTGTGTGCTTTGTTTTCAATTTTTTAAATAATATATATATATAGCGCACAGAGAGAGAGTGCATTCACATGTATTAGAGAAGCCAAGATCAAAAAATTGCTCCTTGCACTTTGAGCAGAAGGTGGTGAGCTTTGTGATGGCCCATAGTACCCACAATCCTGGGCTAGTTCTTGAGAAAGTTCTGCCTCCTGCCAGAAAAGCATTATCCTTATTATAGACATTCAAATCACCTTAAATATATTACAGATAATCGTTACACTGTGTCCTGATAGCCAACTTCAACTATTGCTTGAATTATTTAATTTGCTGTTAAGTTCCACAACAGGACATCATAAATACTTGTATGAACACAGCAGGGCAGTGATTTTTTCCCCAAGTTCTTGAAAGATGAGAATAGCAAGAGAGAAACACTTCATGCCTGCATTACAACATCTTAAGTAATGTTTTCACTGGAGCTTTGCAGTATTTGTTTAATTTATGCAAGGAATACGCAGAAAAAAAATTCAGAGGAAGCGTCTCCCTCATAGTTTCTTCTACTAATCTTTAATAAATATGGCTATGCCGCTTGCAAAAATAAATAAGCCACAAAGGAATGTGTACTGTTGACATCTTCTAAAATTGAACTATTAGAAAAATCCATCTGCTGTGCAAGTCTATTGGCTATAGTGGTAGAGTAAAAATACAGGCCAAAGTTATCACTTTTCCAGATTATTAGCGAATGTCACGGGTCAGGTCAACCTCACCCAGCTGGACTCTAACCAAGCTGATGTGCTTCGACTCACATGCTGAGTCTGTGTGCTTTTAAGATCCCTTTCATCACTAGGCTGGTTGCAGCCACTATCTCTGTCTCCTGCCTCTCTGGCATACTTCCTGGGCACAGACGCTATCTGGTACCTCTATTGAAAGCAGGATCCTGTCGCCCAACAACTCTGCACGCCAAGATATCCAGTAGCTTAAAACACAACCTTCCCAGAGCTCCATCCTTGGAGGCACTCTGGTTTATACTTTAAGCTTTCAGGGACATGTGACAGTTGCAGGGCCCAAGCATAATTTTTTCAGGCCCAGTACAAACTTGTCACACAGGCCCCCTCCCACACACATACCACAATTCCTCATCCCATACATACAACCTCATGAGCCATGAAAAAATATTTTCCTCATGGTAATGGGGGTTGCATCCTGGGCCGGACCCCCAGGGCCTCCAGGCCCGGGTAAAGTGTACCCTCCCCCCCCCATGTGGGAGCCCTGGACAGTTGAAGCAAATAGACACAGACTTTGGGAAAGAATTTCTAAAAAGAAATCACTCCTTTCTTTAGACAGCACAAGTGATGTGCAAAACCATGCAAAACAAGAAATACCTACATGTGAATCCTTGTCTCAGTTTCCTCCCCACTCAAGCATTCTTTGGGATTTGGTCAGTCTCTTTTCAGGAGATCAGGATCCTTCCCTTCCCAGCCCCTTCTTTTCCTGTACTACTTTGCCTTCTGTTTCTGGTCTCTTCTCTAAAATGGCCACTGAGAAAACTTCACTTCCAGTCCCCAGGTGATGTCCTGCTCAGCCTCAACCCACCCCCACCCTCCAGTCAGCATTCTGTTACTTGGTCACGACCCACCTGGAGTCCAGACCTCAAAAACCATTTCTGCCCTGGATAAAAGGTAGTTCTTTGTCCAAGGATGCTTCTATTAGAATCAATGATGGCCAACGTATAACAATGTTTGTCTGTTAACTGTCTACCCGGAGCAAGAATTTCTCGATACCTCCTGGATGTTCCAGATCAATATGGATGCTACAGAGACAAGGTGAAGGCACAGAATGGTTTTATACTCGAAATGATACTCAGAAAACCAAATGGAGTTTGATAGAGGTATATACAAAGAATTCACAATACCAAACCAAATTCATAAGTTTGTACACAGCCAGGTCCCTCAACTCATCACAGTGATAAAATGCATATTCTCAGAGATACAATAAGGTCAGTTCATTCATCATTTTGGTTAATTCATCCTATTAAGATTATATTATAACTTTTTATAGCTTCTTTCAATCACACTGTATCACAAAATACTTTATACCATTACCTAATATAGGACAGTGAATTATATATAGTATCAATTACCAAATTATTGTGGTATAAAGACACTGTTCAATGAATATATTAAAGCATTCAGTCAAAAGGCCAGTAACAGGGTGAGAGAATTTAAGAGTACATCTATTACACTGCAAAAAAACAAGGCAACAAATCTCCGATCCTGGGTCACCTTCTTCAGTGAAGTTTCACTCAACCCCCAATACTCTAGATGGAGCTGCAAAGCAGAACGTTTTCTTGAAAAAATAGTGTGATTATGGGAAGGAACAGAAAAAAGCAATCCTCAGTCTCATTCCTGCAAACACGAGTGTTTAATTTTACTCCCATGAGTAGTCCCATTTCTGTAAATGTGCTTGAAGTTTAGCGTGTGCTTGTTAGCAGGGTTTACACCTAAATGAACAGAGAGATCAGAGAAAGAAGTAAAGCAAGACAAGATACATGAAGGTGGCCATAGAGAGTTTTAAAAATAAAATAGGAACATTTTGAGCTGGCTCCTGAAATAACTGGAGTAATTTGAGGGTGCAATGATGTGAGTGCTCACTTTACTATGTGGGCCTATGTGTGCAGCAGAATTCTGGACATGAGTCTGAAGAAGTGGGATACATGGCCACTGATGAGACAGTTGTAATAGTCATCATCAGTGAAGATGAAAGCATGAGATTGAGTTGATTCAGTGATGTACATTAATATGCGTGGACAATTATAAAGAGCATGAATTTTCAAAGACAGAATGGATTAGATTTAGCAAGTGAGCGCGTAACAGCAATAAGTGTACATGATTACATAAACTAGCTAGGTAAACTTGGCAGGATGAATCAAATGAACTTCAGTAATTCTTGCTGGCTAACTCCTAAGTCAGTATCAACTAGCAATTTACTGGGGTTTCATGAAAAAATGGGACTTAAAAAGGAACTTTAAGTAAAGGGTGGTAGCTTTATCAGTTGCTTTGGGGGTGGACATTCCATTCATCAAGAAAGCAGAAATATACTTGATAGAAAAGTGGACAAGTGAGCCATCAAAGCTGGCATCATTAACAGAAATGTGGTAAGACAAAAGAGCAGATAGTTGGTGACATTTCTCAATGGTGAGGACAGAGCTTGAATTCGATTTTGTTTTTTTGTTTTTTTTCTGAATGCAATAGACTACATTATGTCCCCCGCGGTGGGGTTAGGGTTTTTGTTTGGTTTTGTCCCACACACACACACACGTCTCCTTTTTCCATATAGCCTGGATTTCTCAAAATGCCTCCAACTTTCGAGACACTACTACAGTGACAAAGTAAAGCACTGTAACCTTGCCTCTCAGTAACTTTTCAAGACAGAGGCTGTGTCTACTCTTTGGGCGCTACAGTGACTCAGCTGCAGCATCACAGCTATGCCATTGTAGTGCTGTACTGTAGATGCTTCCTAAACCAATGGAAGGGGTATTTCCATCAATCCACCACCCTGATCAGCAGTACCTAGTTCAACCGAAAAATTCTTCTATCAACTTAGCCCCATCTACACTGAGGTTTAGATCAGCTTAACTATGGTACTATGGGTTGTGAATTTTTCCCACCCCTGAGTGATGTAGGTCAGGCCTTAGGCCGGGTCTACACTGACGGTGGCAAATTCGCCGCCATCAGATCGATTGCTGTGGATCGACTGAGCGGTCTATGTAGATGCGCTCGGTCGATCCAGCAAGCGATGCAGGAAAACCACCCCCGTAAGTGGCGTAGCGCTGCATCAAAGGGAATGCTGTTCCCTTCGACGCAGCGCAGTGTGGCTGGCGCGCAGAGGAGACGCTGCAAAGTCGATGGGAGATACGCAAGTGATTTACGTCACTTGTGTATCTCCCGTCAACTGCTGCTGAATCGCAAAGGTAAGTGTAGACCAGGCCTTAGTTCATCATATCACAAAAGGAATAAGGATTGCTAGCTCCTTTGGAAGTAAAGGAACAGAAGAAAGTAAGCAGACATGTTGAAATCACTAAGTGAGGGAAAGAAGAGTCTGGTTTTATTTTTCAACTCATCTAACTTGAATGAAAAAACTGTTCACTCTTCCATTTAAGTGATTAAATAGAACAAAAACTGTTTTCCAATTCTAATTTTTCACTGATCCAGGAAAGGATACAATCATCCACAATGCATGCATTTGTACAGTTAAAGTAAGTTACATTTTCATTTAACGTGCAGCAGTCAAATAAATTTGTAATTACTTTCGATATATAAGCCATAGCATTTGATCATTTTTCTATCTAAAGGAATGTTGCATCCTCTAACATATCGCCCATTTTTCTGAAGGAGTAAGCCCTCACTAAAGATAAATCTCATTACTATGTATGTTTATTATGTACATAGAAATACATATAGACTGCAGACCCATTCCTTTTGTAATTTATATAATTACCAGGGTGTTTAAGACTAGTTTAATATCTATAAAAGGTATGCAAGTCATACTACATACAGTAATAGATCTGCTCACATGTTCTTAATGCATCTGCAAGCAATTTTTATTTCAATGTAAAATACTGTGATTTCAGCAATCTCTATTTTCCTGTGGAATAATATTTCCACTTCCTTTTACATACTATTGTTGACATTAACAGTCATGGCATTACCCTTAGGCTGGTGATGTAGAACTAATCTTGACTCCTACAATCAACTATTTTTATAATATTTAGGCTGGCAAACAACTTTAAAAATTTGCATTTAACAGTTTTGTTTGAAAAGCATACAGATATTTGATCAAAAATGTCTGTGTACTTCAGATTTAATAATTTATCAGAAGTGTTGCCGATTTACACCCGTTTAACTGAGATCAACATCTGGCCCAACTTCTTCTATAATGATGAGACATTAAATGTTGAGTTAATTAATTTATCCTTAATAACGATGAACCAGTATTGTTAATTCTCAATTGTCCCACTTTTGCCAAAAATTTTAATTCAAATCCCTAATGCTTTGGAGACTGAAGACACATTGTTCGGACTTCAGACCTACTCAATTCTTGGCTTCTGGCAAGACAGTCACTAAACAGAAAGCCAGTAACTGCCAGTTACAATGGTGGGTTTTGTTAACACTGTTTCATTAGGAACTTGACCTACCTCTGAATCAAATAAATACTTTTTAAAAAGTTATATTTTTGATATAATGTAAACAAGAAAGACTAATAATGGCATGGAATTCTAATGGAGAAAAAAACTATGTTATTTGCATGTAATACAAATTTTAAAAGATAATACAAGGAGATCATAACCCTTTTCAGGAGTATTTTTTGAAACAGCACATTATAAACAATAATATCTTGCATTTAAAGTCCTTCCTCCCACTAGAGAGCAGCTCAATCGGGAAAGTAAGGGCTTCACAATCTGGCCTATAGTACTTGTAATCCCAAAACTATGCTATATGGTTTGCCTGTAATTTGTTATGTGAGTACACAATCTAGGGGTTTTGCTGGATCCCCAGCTGCTGTTGGATTTCATTTAGATGTAGTCCTCACAAGCATGTTCCATGCCTGTCTCCTCAAGACTGCAAGCATTACTGAAATGCACTCAAATTAAGATTACACAAGAAATTTACACTTTCACAGTAAGCAATAGTCAAAGATTCCAGGCAAAAATGTAAGGTGTCAATTTTCATCTATACATGAGGTTTGACAGAATTTGATTTTCATTTTATTTAATAATTTCAACAGCTATCAGTGTTTCTTTCTAAGCATTTTCTTCTAATTTATTTAAATGTTCACAATTGCGGGAAACTGTGAGTCACTAAGAAAATGGAGGGGGTCAGACAATTATTTAATGACAGTAGACATTGAGTTTCAAATGTTAAAGATTTATAACTGTTAAAACACAAATTGTCAGTAACACATGTAAAAATATACCAAGTAAATATCCTTAAATCAAACTCTACATTCTTAAGAAGAACTTTTTATGGTGCCTATCCACAAACATCGATGGCTCTATTTTTCATCAGCGTATGTGTGTTCGGTGAACCCAATGTTGACTAACATAAATCTTATCTTTCCAAGCCTAGCTATAAAGTCCTTTGGGATCTGCCTAATTGAGGGAGAGCCTCCATCTCTGCCCTGTACCATACAGTCATAATTGTGATGAGTAGAAGTGCCTGAGTTGGAACTCTTCCCCCAATTTTCAATATCTTGCATTTATATAAAGGGCCAGATTGTGGAAGAGCACTCTGGGAGGGGCCATCAGCTGTGAACCAGTTTTTAGTCCAATCCAAAGTAGCCTCCTTTGTTGACCTTCCAGGCACACAGCAAGGCTTCTCTTTTACCTAAGTTTTTAAGGAGGGAAGCATCAGGTAAAAACAGAGGCTTTGCATGTGGAGTGGTAATTTTAACTGTTCAAAAGGGTTTTGTTGGGTATGTGTGTTTTAGTGGAGGCTACTGGAAGATGCTGGATCAACTGATGGGTTTAATTGATATATTTTGTTAATATATACAAGGAGTTCCTAGACTTTTCAATTATGTGCCTTTTTTTGTAAGTTTATAAACTGAAATAAATATATTTGGGCCAAGCAAACATTCAACCAAAGGACCTTTACACAGAAAAACAGTCATGTGGAAGTAACTCAGGCTACTCATGTGTGGATGTATTTGCAGGTCTGAGCTCTTAGAGCCTACTCCTGCATTGTTTCCTCAGGCTAAACTTTGATGACTCTCACTAGTGCTGTGGACGTTTTACCTGTACGACACTGCCCTGCTGATTCCTATGAGTAGGAATCTCTTCACCTTCCCCTGAAATACATTCAACTTTTGGAGAATAATCCAGTACCTGTTTCTCAGCACTCAACACAACAATGAAGAGCAGGAAGTCAAGAGTAATGCTGCACCCTATATAAACTGCAGGGAAAATTCAGATAAAATGAATGTAGCTAAATGGACTGGGAAATTTTTCAAGACACTGGTTACCAACAGCTATTCTTATGAAGACTACAATGAATTTTTGTAAGAAGTGCTCAGAAACCTCAATTCTACATCTTATCTAAGGGACGACTGCTCCAGCAGCACAGTGATCCCATCTCCATTCTGAGTCATTTGAGTATCAACTCAGAGAAGAGAATCTTTTGGTGAATACACATCATGACTTCCAGAAGCACTGACATGTTCCTTGGAAGTCTCCTATCCAAGTAGTGAAACAACATAACCCTAGATAATTTTGTAGATTGGACAGGAATACAAACACAAGTTATGGCTGCAGTTAATTCCCGTGCCTGTTCACCAGAGTTTTAAAGAATAAAGAGGACTCTCTGACAAACCCGGTTTAGCATTTAAATTTTAGACGTCTGGACAGACTACAACTTTGCGTACATGCTTCACGCTAGTTAGAAAACTGTCTCCCTACTTTACCACTTTTTTTTTTTAAAACACCACACCAAAATGTCTGACAACTGTCAAACCTAACACCATGTGGGATAAACTAGTGATTCGAAAAGCATATGGGTAAATGAAAGCATACATTGATTTTAGATGATAGTTAATTACTAAAATTAGCAGGATGCTGCAAAATGGTATTTGCAAAACTTTGTTCAGGTTGCAAAAAGCTGTACACTTTGTGCCACCTTTTATTCTCTATTCATAGACATTCATACAATTTTTTGTTTGCATAAACATTTGGGAAATGACAATGGGAAATGGCTGTTTTTGTCCCAAAAACAAGTGTTTTGGGAATAATTATTTGGTATTCTCCTGCTTTACACATCCCAATCAAAGGACACAAACAATATGATGCACCTCAGGTGACCATTGTATTACTATAAATAATGAATAATAAATAAATGATTGGCTCAATTTATTTTTTTGGTAGACTTTTCCCTAGAGGTTTATGTTCTTTCGCAAATTGTTTTTACATGGATGAATAAATAAATATATTAAAAATCTAAATTTGTTCAGAGACCATTTTCAGAGGGCAAAAAGACTACATTCATCACATTCTGTTTCACTCTCAGGCTCTGCTACTTTCCATGTTTACCTCCCAACTGTTTTCAGTACCTTGCGCAAAAAGAAACAGTTGCATATATAGAGAAAAACATTCCCTTGCTATTTAATCTTTTTCTCTGTTTGCATGATTTTTGCTAGACACTGATTTCCCCAGGAATTGCATCTGTCTATATAAAGGAAAACTTAGACCTTCACTTGAAGTCAGCAAGGTATTTTTGATGTCTTTTACATGCTTTGGTGTCACAAGTTGCAACAGAGTTTTGATCTCCAACTTGGGGTGGAAGTTTTCTGAGCCTGCCAGTAGACAGCCTCTGCTCTATGATTTGTCAGTCCCTGCTCATTTGTCTGGATTTCACTGGCTCATCACTGCTGTCTCTTCATTTCTCCTAATATTTTCCCAGGGGTCAGGCCTGAGGATATATGTCCAAACCTATATTATGCTATCATTCTAATTGCCATATTAGTCTTCCCTATTTCCTGCTCCGATATAGACTCGCTTCCCCACAATAATAATTCCCCATTTACATTACAGACTTCCAGTCATAACAAAGCCTCTCCTACTTGCCACTTCAGCATGGATTTTCCCCTAGAGAAATGGTTTTCTCGGCAGGAGTTACAGGTCTCAAGAGCAACTGCCAGCATGTTGGTTTCCTGGACTACAAAACTCCTTTCGGTTTGTGTCATGGGAACGTGGGGGTTCTTCCTTGGCCTTGCTGGTCATTTGTCTTTTCTATGCCCCAGTTGCTTCCCACTCCTTTCACCTTAAGTATACTTTCTTTGCTAACTGCTGTGTTTAAGTAACTCCAGTGCTGTACAGTTATGATTTGTAGGCTGTCTTCCTATTTCTGCTGTTCCATGCTCTCTTCAGTGTAAAACGTCTATAAAAACTGGCAATGAGCGTCTACCTAGGTTTATAGACACTGCTTCAAGGAAGAAGAAACATCAAGTCTGCTCTCCTAAAACAGAGGAATACATCTATATGCTAATTACTTCTCCAGTCTGCTACCTGAAAGTACTTTTTACATTAGCATCCAAAGACATTTACAAACTTTAGCCAGGATTTTACAGTGGGGATGTCCTCCCCTACTGGCAGCAGGTAGTATTTTAATGTTGGGTCACTAATACACCCTGAGATTGCATGTCAAGCCACTTAATATGGTTTAATTAGTGACTTGCTTTCTTAAACAAAAAGGAAGTCTACGTTCTATGTGAAAGAAAGTCTGGCTTGTAGCAGATCACTGTGCTGGGTTTGCAGCAGATTAGATCTTTTACAGTTACCAAGCATCAAAGACGAAAACCAAGAATATTCAAACTTCAGCTGTACCATCCGTGAAGCCAAATGACTATCATTTTATGACAGCTGTGCAAAATCTATGACCGCTGAGCTGTTCGTAGATGATGCTATCATATTACATTAAAAGACATTTTCGCTGATAATGGAAACTAGGAGGAGGCTAGAAGTAAAGCTTTATGTTATGACTTGCAGCCATGAACTATCTGCATCCAACAGATTTATTACCTCCTACACATTGTGCCTTTTACAGTACTTCCTGCCTCTGCCTCAAAGCACAATACAAGAGATGTTCTGTTATAGATGGCATCATAACAAACAGCCTGAGGTACTCACTTCATATTTCAAACTTCCATCAAGCTTTACGAATTACAGTACAATTTTAAAGTAAAAGCATAGGTGAGTTATGTGTCTCCCTGAATTCTCCATGCAAAAATAGGACAGAAAAATATGCATTAATATTCAAAAGGATTTCATTTTCCAAGCATATTTTATAAAACTCTGGCAGAATAATGATGAAATATATCAGTGATTGCAGCAATACAGAAGGTCTCTAGGAATCCCCTCTCCCAGTCCCTCCACATTTCAACACAGAATTGTGCTCCAGCATTTAAACTTTCATTTAAACAAAAATCATAGGCCAAAGTGTTTAAAGGTAGATGCCTAAAATTAGGCTCCTTAATTTGTGTAGGTGTGACTTCCAGTGGACTCAGCTATTCCGAAACTCAGACCATTTATTAATCAGGAACCTAAATACAGATTGTAGGCACACAACTTTGAAAATTTTGGACTGTTTTAGCATTCATGGCTGTAAAACATTGAAAATGTCAATCAGTCGTAAACTGATGCAGTCTTTCCTTCCTGAGTCTGCAGACTGCCTAAAATAATAGCTCTGAGAAGTATGAACTCCCCCATGTACCTTAGTGGTTGTTTACTCTGAAAAGTAAAGAAAAAATAAAATGTTGACATTTATGTTACTTAATATCTTAGTAGAAATATCTAGCTTATGTTTATCTCACGGCCACTCACTCCTCAATAGGTGCCAAATGCCCCAAATTTGGACTTTACTAAAACTTTTATAGTGCAGTTGTAGACTGTTGATGCAGAAATCCTCTGAATGTCAAAAACTGACAACACCATAAAGTAAGTTTAAATGTTTAAAGTTTAAATTAATGCCAAAATAAGTAATGCTGAACAGAGGATAATATTCATTTTCACATAGCATTCAATCAAAAATCTCCATTTCTTTTATTGAATTGAGGCTGCAACACTGGAGAGCTACAGAAGCCAGTTGCATCGATGCTGCACAGTACTGTTTAATTCCTGTTGAGAGGAGGAGAGTCTGCTGACTGGGACTCACTAGAGCTGGGTTCTATTTATGGCTCTGCAATAAACTTTGAGTGGCCTTGCTCTGGTCACTGTGGCCCATATTCAGCAAAGCACCCGAACACATGACTAACTTTAAACACATTCTAAAATCCACAACTGAAATCCCATCCCTATGTAAGTCAGTGGAGTTTTTGTCATTGACTTCAATGGTGCCAGGATCTCATCCAACATACTGAAAGCCCATTAAGTAATCGTGTTGATGTGATATATGAACCTCATAGATATCGAAGGATAACTTGGTACCATATGACATTTTGATTAAAACACCAAAATATAAAATTAACATGACATGCGTTAAATGGATTAAAAGATGGCTAACTGATAGATCTCAATACATGAGTGGGGAATCTTCATTAAGTTGGTATATTTCTAATGGGGCTCTGTAGGGATTGGTTCTTGGCTCTTCGCTATAAAATCATCACTGACAAAGTTTGCAGATGACAAAAATTGGGGGAATAGTAAATAATGAAGAGGACAGGTCACTGATACAGAGCTATCTGGATCACTTGCCTCAGTCAAACAGTGTGTGTTTTTATATGGCTAAGCATAAATCCGTACATCTAGGAACACAGAATGTAGGTCATACTTACAGGATGGGGGATTCTATCTTGAAAAAGAGTGACACTGAAAAAGACTGAGCTCCCACCATGATGTTGTGGCCATAAGGGCTGATAAAATTCTTAGATGCTCAAGTAGGAGCAGAGGGATTATTTTACCCTCTGTACATAGCACTGGTACCACTACTACTGGAAGAGTGGGTCCAGTTCTGATCACCACAGTTCAAGCAGGGAATTGATAAACTGGAGAGGATTCACAGAAGAGCCATCGGAATGATTAAAGCATTAGAAAAGATGCCTTATAGGGATAGACTGGAGGAGCTCAATCTATTTAGGTTAAGAAGTGACTTGCTTACAGTCTGTAAGTATTTATATGGGGAACAAAAGGGCTTCAATCTAGCAGAAAAAGGATAACATGACTCAGTGCCTGAAAGTTGAAGCAAGGCAAATTCAGACTGGCAATAAAGTGTAAATTTTTAACAGTGAGGCTAATTAATCATGGAACAATTTACCAAGGGTCATAGTGGATTCTCCATCACTGACACATTTTTAACTCAAGACTGGATGTTTTTCTAAAAAAATGTACTGTAGGAATTATTTTGGGGGAGTTCTGTGGTCTGTGTTATACAGGGGCATCACAGCAGATAATTACAGTGGTCCCTTCTGGCCTTTGACTCTCTGAATCCATAAAAATGAGAAGTTATGCACATGCATATGCACATGCACATCCGACTCTCCAGTTCAGGAATTCTCACTACATGCTTAAACAGTCCCTAACACAATGGGGCTCCCATTAAAAATGGAAACATACTACCACAAATATGCAAGTGAAACAAGAGACAAAGAGCTGATCAGCTACAAGAATCACAAAAGCATTAATTTGACCTTTTACATAAAATTTCCCACTGCCTTAAGGAGACAAATAACTTACATTTATATAAGAATTAACCATATGCTAAAAGAAATTTAAATGCCTGTTTGTATAGAATTATTTATTTTATAATAAGATGAATGGGTATTTCACCACTTTCTTGCTAGGTATTTAATTTATACTATAGAAATGGGCGAACCCAATTCAAGGTTTACAAACTTTTCCTTCAATTTAAACTTATTCCCCTCTCTCCCCCCCCACACCCCTCACAAGCTTCATTTAAAAACAAACATAGATCTTTCTAGCTAAAATGAAGTCTTATTTATTGGGAGGAAAAACAATTTCACAAAAGCTGGTTGGCACAAGAGACCTAGAGACAAAATATCTAGACTATATTCTCTCCACAGATTCCCCCCTCTTTTCTCACCCACCCCACCCATTTGTTGATCTCTTTTCTAAAAATCTGGGTGTCCATTTCTGTGTGAGTACAGTGCAAAACACAATGGGCTCCTCATTCTGATCAGGACCTCTAAGCACAATTGAATACTAGGCTTTTAATAATGGTATTTTTCTTGACCCTGCTCTATTTGACACCTTCTCTCTGTATTTCTTTTTCACTTCCCATTCTTTGTTATACTTTCAAACTATTTTTCCCTCTGGATTCCTCCTGTGCTCCCTTCCCCCTCAGTGAGACACAAACTGAGTAACATTCAATTTTCAGTTAGATTTATAGTCACACACTTCAAGTGGGGTTGAAATTGGACAAAAATTGCCTTGTTCCTAAATTACAGATAATTTGTTATCATCAATGGGTGGGGGAACTTGATAGTGCTGTAGGTGTAAAGAGACAATCCTCACAGCAAGAGAGGCACTTGCTGAGAGACAGCAAATAGCTCCTTTTCACCCATGGAGTCTCTGGCACCCTTTGGTCAGTTGGATGGAGAGGGGAAGATTGACCAATATTCCTTAGGAACCAGGATTTAACCTAGAACAGGGGCCACATGCAGTCTCTTTCCACTAGGAACAGGACAGCTTGACAGACACTGTGGGTCTAGCCAATCACCCATTTGAGGGTCAGGAAGTACCTTCTCTCCCTCACAGCAAAGGGCAAGGGAATTTTTCATCTTCTTCACAGCACCTTTAAGTCACCTTAAACAATGGGTTAAGTAGGAATGCACTTAGTACCCCTAACAGAGCTACTTGGTTGAGTTCTTAATTAATCACAGTTTGTGGCAAGCTTCCAGTGTGATTAAAAGGATAAAATGAACAGTTAATAAAAGGTAAAATACCTGGGATTTTGCTGATGGTCTTTGGGCTACTGGGAGTTCCCCACCTTCTGTCCCCCTCAGAGGGGTGGGGGAAGGGTGGTAGCTGCGTTGTGGGGGGTAAGCTAAAGAGAGCCTATCCTGAGTTACAGGTAATATAATAGGAGCCCTGTAATGCCCACACTGGAACCAATTAAATGCCTGGTATAGTACAGTATGAGTGAAGGATAGGTAGTGCCCTCCCCCCATGTTAAAGTTTCATAAAAAGTTTCAGCTTGCTGCTTAAAATCCATCCATGTGTCTATCCTCATTCTGCCACTGAGTCCACATCAATATCAGTAATGCTGCTCCTAATGACAATACTGTTTATTTTGTGACTTCTGTGCCCTTGCACAAGAAACCAACTGAAAAGAGTTAAAAAATGTGGCACGCTCCATGTTCCAAAAATCTGTACAATCATTCTGAAACTGTAAAAACATGAGGTTTTCACCACCTTCTCGCCAACCCCATAGTGGATTTCTAGAATAATCTACTAGAACTATATCGGTTACTGTTGAAAAAGCTTTGCCCCGATGGGGAAAATGGGTTTACAGCATCATTCTAACGAAACAAGACGACGTGCCTGGGGCAGTCAGTATCAGAAAGCAATGCAGACTGTTAAAAAAATGATTAAAGACAGCAGGCACACACAAAGGTAGCAAGGTAAACAAGGACAGACTGTATCAGGGGAAAAGAAGTAGACTGGCAGAAGAAAGAGTTCTCATTTTCCTTTGTGCCTTGATACAACTGCAGAATATATTAATGTGCAGTTCAATCAGCATCTGTATTCTTTTTAATTTATTTAAAATCTGGCTAATACTTTGACAAATGTATTCAAAAATTAAAGGTCTGTTCACAGAGCTTAATGTAAGTTAAAGGACGAAGCAAGACTAGTAAAGACCATCTAGTTTGCTATTTTTAGAGGTACAGATACCACAAAATAACTATGACTACAAAACTTTTGCCAAAAGGCTAAGATGTTGAGTAGAAAAATGCTGAGAAACTGGAATTTCAGATTTATTTTGGATACTTTTCCAACGTGTAATCAAATTGAATCTGCTAAAATTTAATGAGAAAATACTATATTGTCATCTTTGCAACACTTCCACTTACAACTATCAGTGGAACTATCATGAAAAACAGCTTTCTTGTAACATTTTAGAAATTCCAGTTCCAGTCCCAGCTATAAAATAGAAGTGAAAAAAATAACTATCATTAGGTTTCTAAACCTTAAGGAAAAGTCAGTTTTGTTGCAGAAGTGAGTACAAGTGGAGTTAGGTGGGAGGTGCAATTTTTTCAGAACCAGTTTGCATAGTTATTGGTACTGAAAGCACACACAAGTCCTGATTATGACTTAGATTCTAATCAGTTTTCATATTCATCAGGATATTCTAAAGAACATTAATGAGAATAGAAGCTACTTAGACATCCTAGCATAACAATACTAACACGGCGAGTATCCCACTATGTACATACACCTCGGGGAAGTCTGCCAAGCTCACCTTTCCAGAGCTCCATCAAGGGAAACCCTTTTAACAAGAGTTTTAAGAAAACTTCTGCCAAAAGGAAACTACTAAGAATTTGTTCAAAAGGAAAAACATCTTTTACAACCATTTGTATAGGCATGCTCACCTCTGAGATAAACTCAAAGAGCAGGCACCATGACTCAAAGTGCTTTAGGGCCATCACATGTAGAAAGATGGAATTATCCACACAGATTTTTTCCAAATCATATGCCCAGGCTATCTTATTATATTAGTAGCAGTATTGTGTGCTCTGCCGTGGGGCACATGAATAGCCTATCCTTATGCCCTTCACTGAAGTCAGATGCATCACAAAGGGGTGATTAATTTCATTCCAATGATAAGGTGATGACTACTCACTGTCTTTCTAAGAGCCTCCTGTCCTGCAAGCTGATCCAGGCAAACACTTAACATCAGCCTCAGAGGAGACTGTTTCTTTCCAGAGGATTCACCTCACTTTAAAACACAGATAAACTTAAGGATTCAGATGGAGAAAAATACAGTAGGGATGAGAAGGAAGCAAATTTTTTAAAAAAAGGAGGGGGTGGTTGGGAGGGAGGGGGGAGAGGTTATAAACTTCCATTCAAAAATAATGGAGTAAGGAATAGATCAACAAATTAATAAAACTAGAACTATTTGTGATAACTTATTACAGGGTGTCTAAATGTTCAACAATACTGTGCGTTGGTCTGATTATTGCGATAGTGTTCACTGTACAAATAAAATGGTTCAATTTAATATGGATCTAGAATACAGACGGGAAGGAAAAGAATGGCTCAGAATAGTCACCTATCAGCAATCACTTAAGAAATGTTAAGGGATAAGGCCAGGCTGTTCACTTCGATGATTCTCTCCAGCTTACAAATGGCCCCAAGCCACAAGGTATCAGAGAAGAAAGAATTCCGGTAGGGTTTAAAAAGAACACGCTTTTCAGGGGAGGGAGTACAAAAGGGGAATCAGACTACAACATGGAAACCTGCTGGAGTTGCCTGGAGAAGCTAGACCTTCTTAGGTAACCAACATGACACAGTGGGACTTCAGGTAAGGGTAGGTCTACTCTCACAGCTGCATATACAGTTACAAATGCTGCACATCCAGCTAGCATGGATATAAAACACCAGTGTAGATGATGAGGCACTAAAGGAAGTAGAGTAGGGACACACCAGAATCCTAGGGTAAATACCCTACATAGCTCTCTCCACACCCAAGCAGTGTCACCCACACCATTTTTAGTAGTAGCATCCTGCTGCATCCCTCCTGCCAGAGCCTTCCCCCCAAAAAAACGATAGGGAAGAGGCTGCAGCAACTCTGTGCTGCCCACCCCCCACCACAGCCTGTCACTGCTGTGTATAGCTACACATCAGTGTGGATGCAGTCTGCCTTTCACTGCAGTGTGTAGACAAGGCTGCTTCAAGTGTCAACAAGGCTTCAGGCAAACAAGCATGTAGACTGTTCATTGTTTTCAAATCCTTATGGCCTAAAGTTATGTTACTACTGCTAAATGAAGAATACTTGCATTTTAAAAAGGCTGTTTGATCACTATATTCCACTGGTTACAGCTTCCTAAAGCAAAGAAACTCAGGTGTCAAGTCGGACCTGCACTCTAATAAGATGTTGGCAGGTGTAGGGTGTTGTATACAGATCCTAATCTAAGAGTAGGTGAATGATCAAATTCCACCCTTAGATGGTAAGGGCACAAGTCCTAACATCTGAGGCCAAAGAGAAGTGGTGACAGCAGTACAACCAGCCTTGTAACCATAACAACTACTTTCTTGACTGAGGGCCTCCACTAATACACCCACAAGGGGTGTTTGTGATGCTCCCAAGGGGTTCCCAGGATTAGTTGTGGATCAGCTCCCTGAAGCCACCAGTCGCTGGTAGCACAAGCACTATCTTCCAAGCCTTGCACACTTCATACAGGTAACAACAGGCACACATCAACCCTTGAATATTCAGAGCATTCCCTGCACCGTCCAGCCCTTTACCCACCGAACACTCATGGAATACCGTGCCTGATATTCCCAAAGAAACAATATACCGCAACTTGTAAGATTCAGCCAGGACCATCATTTTGCTTAACACCACAGCACTTCGATAAATGTATGGTGAAAATAAGAATAAATTTACTATCAAGTGATAGTGTAAGAATACTGGAAATAAATGGTTGCATATAAAAAAAATCATAACACGCTATCTAGATACTATACTTCAACAGAAGGCTAACCTCCTGTCTAAAGAACTTCTCTCCCCCAAATTTCTCTCTCATTTTCAACCACGCCTGGTTGAGATCCCACTTTCATGAAGCAAGTCCACTGTCCATTCTCTTTCTAGGTCAGGGATGCACAGGCGCCTTTGCCTCTTCAAATACAGTGAAGCAAACCCTTTGACGCACACCTCAAGGTAAGTTTCTCTTCACCAGCTGCTGTTCTCTTCCTATTAGTTCCTTCCTGAAATTATTACAATCAATCATTCAGTCTAGAGTGATGCCAGGAGTCCCACTGTGAATGAGACAATACTCAATTTACACAAACAGATGTTGTCGGCAAGAAAACTGGTTTTTCGTCTTTGCTGCTGACCAAACCTCCAGATACCAACCTTAAAAACATATTGTCAGTGTATATGCACCACTCCTACACAACATCTGCACATGCATTTCACTGTAATACTGATGACCATTGGGAAATTGGCTTTTTTTTTTCTTGGAGACCTCACTTGACATCCTTTGGTAAACTAGCATGTACACACCAGAGCCAGGAGCTTCCTGCAATCCCTCCACACCCCCTTGCCAACCAGGTTCTCGGGTCATAGTCATTTGCAGTCATGTGTCCTTACTATAGATTCATCTCTGCTCCTGCATTTCCAAATAGCAACAGTATGATTAAAAATGTGGAGGGGGGACAGGGAGGATCACTTATGAACAAATGTATAGTAGATTGCTTTTGGCCGGCTAAGAGTTTTTATCTTTTCCTCTCAAATGTGAACAGTGCCATGATTATCACTTCCTTTGTCACCTCAAGCCTAGACTTCCCACACCGTGCTCTGTTTGTGGCTACCACTGATGGCTAGGCAGAAGCTCCACTTAGTACAGTATGCAATTACCTGCCTCTGAAACAGGACAGATTTAGGAGATCATAACACATTTGTGTTTTATAGCCTGCACTGGCTGAACATTTGAGATGATATTTGCTACCAATACAATCCTAGAGGTAGGCCCCAATGATCTTAAAAAGTCTGTCTTTCCTCATGCAGTGTCATGACACATGATCCAAGAAGCAATGCATTGTCTGCCCATCCCAGGATGGGTCACTGAGGAGCCTTTTGTCTCTGAGTCCTGTTTGCTCTACACAAAGTAAGACGCATCTCTTTGCTCAGGCATTCTACCAACTGCAGACCTAGCAGTTAGACTGAAATTCATTGTAGTTGGTCTTTTCAGAGTAGGTGGCTAGGTGCTAAAGGGGATCACAGAAAATAGCCACTCTGTTTTGGAAAAAATATTATATATAATCTAAACTACATAAAGTGCTCACAGCTACTACAGTGATGAGGCCTTGTAAGTGCATGTAGTAGCAATCATAACATTTTATGCAGGCCTTTTGGTGAAATTTCTATAGCAACCCAGAGAATAGTTCTTCCCATCAGTACATAATGTCTGTGTTCTACAATGTGTTAACCAGTTATTATTTTAAAATATAGAATGGTATTACCTATAGAATGGTAATGACATTTGCAAGTGTAGAGTATTGATTAGCAGCTGCTTAAAAATGATTCGATATTACAATGCAACATCTGTTCATGGCTGTACCTGTCTTCACTGTCAAAGTAATTTGCATGGGGACTGGCTCTTTTAACCTTGAAAGGTTAGCATTTTCCAACATAGGATGTGAAAACAAGCAACCATAAATGTATTAAGTGAGAAAATTAGCATTCACTTCCTTTCAAGGGCTAATGTTTTCCAGTTGGATTGTCCACTCAAAAATTTATTGAAAGTAGAATGCATGTGCTGTAAACTTACTGAAGCCATCTCATATTTCCATGGTATATCAACATCAGAACACTTTTACCTTTAATAATAAAAGCAATGGGATCATTTTGTGCTTGCAAAACCCATACAGATGCAGACAGTACTGATGTGAATAAGCCATGAATGTAACATGGCTTGAAATGACATTTTCTTTTCAGTTAAAAAAAAAATTTACTATTGAGACTCAGGCAAAAATAGACTTTATGGTAGGTCATTGAAAACATTAAACTATGTTTCACATTCCAGTGCTGTTGGTTTGGAAGGCTAGACACTCCAGGTGTCAGTTTTCTCACTGACTTCAATGGGAGCAGGTTTTCACCTCAAAATGGGAAGAGAGAAAATCCTCTATCTGACTGTGGAGAAAGCATGGAGCTATAGAAAGTGAGTGTATTCATATATTACAACTTTATAACTATAACTGATATTAAAAAAGGACATTTTTCTGAAAAATTTGTAGTCTCCTAAAGCTTCTTCAGTGCAGTAGATTGCAAATTGGTACACGTAAGCAGCTCCGCACTTTGTTTTTTTCTTGAGGAAAGGGATACAAAAAACATTCTTCCAAAGAAATTCTCTTTTATGTCTTTATGTAATATCCAAGCTCATTAAATGCTTGGTAATCAGTTTGGTGTGGAGAGTAGTTTTCTGAGATATGTGGTTCAAATAAATGCAGACTAAAAGGAGACAGAATATCAAGTGATGCACACATAGAAAAAGCAATTTCTTAAAATGACAAGCAAAAACCTAGGATTCAAGTCTTTTACATCCTTGCATTTGTATCTCTATCATTCTGTATTTTTACTTACTCAATACTCAATTTTTATTTTGTTGTATAAGACATCCACAGGTATTGCTCAACAAAAACTTGAAAGCAATATAATTATAATTAACTTAATATGAGTATTGGTAGTATATGATTAATAAAATTTACCTTTTTTTAGAAATCACAAGTTAAACGTAAAATATGTATTATTTTTTGTATTGCACACTTTGTACTAAGAAAACTCAATATTGCTTCTTTGCAAGATCAAAATTATTAATCAACACTGGCGTAAAATTTAAAGCTAAGGTCCAACAAGACAATCATTCATGCCTTTGCATTAATTTGCATTAACATCAACACTACTGACCCTTTCCCCAATACAGACAACAGAGGTCAGAGTACCTTGAATTAAAAAGAAGAAGAAGAAGAAGAAGAAAAACCAAGGTTTTTAAAAAGTGAGCAGCATGGGGGGGAAGAAATACAATTAATGTCAAGATAATTGGACTAAATTTCTCTAAATCAATATAAAGTGAACTTTGAAAGACTTTAAGTCACCATTATGTGTTTTAAAACTAAAGATAGACGTACTGAATGAGTCAGCTCCACCAGCTGAATGCTAATTGATCTAAATCACCCTGTTATAATAATGTTGTACTGACATTTCCATAGTTGTAAGAAGCTAACAAGACACAGCATCAAATCTAGTCAGGAAAACAAAAGGTAATTTTAAAACTTTTAAAATGGGAAGGTTATGCTGAGTGGAAAAAAAAAGCTTTGAGAAAAAGCATTGATATGGGAAGCTCCACTATGGGGAAGAAATACTTTGAAGTAAGGGATTGACACATTCTTACTATACACTGTGAGAATTTAAGGTAGGTTGTTACATAAAAGTAAAGGCTCAGTTCAACTCCTTCCATAAGAAAAAGGGTTTGGATAAAGTCGCATTTAGCACTTCATAGCAAATGCTGAAAAATAAGTGGCTATATTTATATTGCCCCTGTATCAACTGATTAAATGGAATATTGCCAATTCCGGCCTGAAAAAAGGAACCAGTGCATTGTGCATGAAAAAAATGCCTCCCCAATAGAAACCTGAGAAAGCGTAAACCAGGCTAAAGAACCAGCCACTCTACAGGAGCTTTATTGCATAAAACCCACTTATTTTTAACATTAAAGGAAGGTGCATCACCTCTGTTTCATTACCACCATTCTGTTGCAACAGTATTAAATTGGAAATCCCTATTACTACGAATTTTAGAATGTGAAGAGCATTGTTTCCAAACAAAGCTCTTTCAGAATTCTTATTACAGCAGGTGAAATAAGCATCTCCACGGCATTTAAACCCTGATTTGAATCCTGCATGTAAAAAATTCCGGCTATTCCAGCAGACTAGCTAGCAAATCTACTGCAGTTCTAATTAGCCATAATCACAAAATTATAGACATATGGCTTTTAAAAGCATGTCAAGATGAAAAGTAAAGATAATGCTTTCTGAAAGTGTAATAGAAACAATAGTTTCCCCCTCAAAAGTTACACTGTAGCACATATCACACAGGAGAGTTAATTAATTTGAACCAAATCCTAGGACCCAGCAATACTTGCTAACTAGTTGAAGAGCATGCATGTCTCTACAGCAGCATGCAGACAGTTTTCTTCTATGGTGCCAAATCTACATGACAACTGTAAAACCTCCCTAACTTAGAAACATCTAATCTACAATATTTTCCTCTGTGCAGTGTTCTGAATACTCAATAGTGCTCATTTGCTTTAAAGATAAATAATGCAGTATAAAAATCAATTATATTAATAAAAAAAAGCTAATTTGTTTTAAAAGCATCTGTGTCTTGAATTCTGCACGTTAAAAATATATGAACATTCTAGATTTCATCTAGAACAGATTCTGGAAGGAATCATCATCATGTACCCCATTTTTATTTAATTTATTTATTTAGGTATAATGCATAACAATATAAACAATATAGTCAGACTATAGAGGTAGCAATACAACAGAATGTTGAAATGCCCTGTCCACAGATATTTCAATTTAGTTAGATAGCTGTAAGCACAGAGGTATATTTATTTACATAGAGATTGCTTCAGTGTGATGAATAATCATTTCCACATAAGTAGCTACCAAAAATTCAAAAGAATAGTAATGCTTAAATTAACAATTCTTTAGAATTGCTAACTATTAATTGAAATACCTTTGCAAAGTTTCACTTTAGACCTATTTAACTTCCACTGTAAAATTTAATTTAGCAAGTTATCATATGATCCTCAAAATGTAAAACATTTGAGAAGCAGTATATTTAAATAGTCTCAATTTCAAATATAAAAGCAAAGAAGTTTGCTTATTACACAGTAAGACAAAATGAACTGAATAACCTTTCCTATTAATATTTCATTTAGAAAGACTTCAGAATACTTTGTAACTTAGAAATCCATACCAATCAGGTATAGTACCTTTATATATGCTTTATAACTCGATCTGCTAATAGTTTATAATTCCTAATCAGAACGTATCATTTCATCTGCAGATACGATAAAAAACAATGCATATAAACCTTCAACCTTATATTAAAATGTGCTAACTCTTGAAACCCAATTGAATTTGAATAAATTCTAAATGGATTCTTAGATGGTTGGACGGTGAAAAAAAATGTTAATGTTTGGGACACTCATGCATTATTACTTTGTCAAATGTTGTGATTTATTCCACGACTGACTTACGCATACTGAAAATTATTTGCATTTATACTTTTAAATCTTCAAGCTTGATATGTGTTCATTTGCACAAATAAACTGAAGAAAGCTGAAGTATAAAACTTTACAAAAGAATTCTTGTAAAAGCATTGTGCCATCCAGGTTCAGCCGCTACCATCAATGAAGAGAAATGCGAAGTTTTAGAGAATAGGTCCCCCAAATAGAATTTAAAATAAAATTGTAATGCACCAGTGGTATCTTCACACATTATGGCCATGAAGATGCTGTGGCGGATAAAATACCACTGTCTGCAGTACAGCCCTAACTACTTATCATATCATATGAAATGCCAGGATAAAGGCAAAAAATTAAAAACAAATATTTGGAATAAACATGCAATTGTCAAGCTGTAAAAACAACAGACATATTTGCTGGTGAATTAGAAAGGATGCTGAGGCGAAGATAAAAGGAGTATTGTGGGAGCTTCCAATTACCTACAGCATAACAACCACCGGGAAGAAATTTTACTATTTTAGGGGGAAATGAAAAGGAAAATACACTTTTATAGAAGCGATCATATCAGTATCTAAATGAAGAAGAGAAGAATGATTAAAGGATCTATACGGACTCTGTGGCCTTAACAGCTTGGGAATCAAAACATACCCAATCCAATACTGGGCAGTTTATCTTCAGTAGATAAACTTTTTAACTCAGGTTGTGTATGCAGAGGTTTTCACTTATGGACAAAGTTAAATAAGACCACATTAACTAAAACTACATAACTGGTAGTGCTCTATTAAAAATTAACACATTTGAACAACATTAGATCATTTCCAAAACAAACATGGAATATGCTTTGATTAGGTGAGGTTATTGTGTTTGTTTAATGCAAAACTGTTCACGCAGGAAGCGTGATGGCACAAACTAAACAAAGAAGTGTTTAAAGTAAGTGTAAACTATGAAGTAGGACTACAGTGAATGCAGAGTGTCTTGAAGGTAAAATTAAAGTAACTATACCAAACATGCTAAATTCAGATAAAGTAACGGCCTTCAGAAGCACGGACACCAAATACTTTTTTTCCTTAAGATGTATATATTTCAACCTAGTGAAACTCAATTTTTGCAATAGTGGGAACACAATATGAAAACATCAATTCCCTATGCAGCAAATACTCTTACATATATTGAATAATCAGTAAGATATTGCTGCAATTTTAATTATTTTTAGCATAAGCTTTGTGTTTGAATCGCCAATGTAAGACCATACTGTCTGTTACATAATTTCCAAAGGATATAAATACTTTCAAAAATAAGTGCCATAACCAATATGAATAGTTCATTACCACACAGCATGTTCCATGTTACATTGAGCTAAAGTCCTCTCTGAAAAAGTTGCCTGATAAATGGAATCACTGGCATTCACATAATGGAAACTGTTGAATTTCAATATCACACTTTCAGGATCATATTTTAAATGCTGCAGAATTGCAATACTGGTCTTTTAACTTCTATCTCACAATTTTTAATTGAACAACCACTATAGAAGCCAAGTTACCGTGAGATTGAACTTTTATCAGAAGATGCATCTATTCTAATTTAAACATACAACTTTATATTAAAATCTAATAATCAATTCTGCACTCTCATTACTCGTCAGTATTACTTAGACTTAAACCAATTGCTCAAGTTTTTGCATTACTTCACTAGGTTATTACCCAGCTTGTGCAGCTGAGCAAGAAGATAACCGCATTCATTCCCCTTATCTGTAATGATGTAATACATCCCAGCACTGGGTAGAGATGATTGGGGAATAATGGGATTGCAAAAACAGCACAGATGACAAACAATGGTACAGCTTTCCTTCTCCAATACAGGGAACTGCATGCCTACAGCACAGGATACAGAGAATGATAAAATATGCACCAATTCTGCTCCTTGAATGAAGTTAACATTTTTCCATAGAAAAGCAGTTGTTTCATTGCAGAAACATCATCATCACAGGGCAGCAATGAGACAAAATAGCTATGTTCTAGGCTTCACTAGTAAGTAATTTTGTTTGGAACTCAAAGCCATCGAAAAATCACCGGTTAATCAGGAAGTCTTCAGCCAGTACAGTGCAAGAAGACAGCAGGGACTAGGAACTGTGTGCAGAGCAAAAAAAACCCTCTGACCAAAGGATGTGCTGCTCTCCCGTTTGTTTAGAAAACTAAATCTGCCTCCATTTTCTTTGCTAAAACCATTGCTTACTACAACTGGAAAGATCCTTACCTTCTGCAGAAGCTGGGAACCTGAGTATTTAGCTGAGATGGATTTGATCTCCCCACCAAAAGCCGAGGCCCAGAGCTTTACACTGTGGGGGGTGGGAAAAAAAAGAGGGGAAGAAATGTAATACACATATCACAGCAATCAACATACACACACTGTGCTACAGCCCTCCACAACTGCACTCTGAAGAATCCAAGCAACGTTGCATTAAAAAGCACTGTTAGGAAGTGCCACATCAAAAGAACAGAGGAGCTATTCACAAGTGCAAGCCCAAGGTACACGTAGTTCACATCATACACCAAGGTAAAGCTTCCGATTTCAAGCTGCTTAAACTGCGCTTCGTAAACAAACAAACCGACCGGATTTGTAAAGAGCCAGATTTTTGCATAATCTCTAACATACTAATCGGCTGCAAGAAGGAAGATGAAATCGCAGGAGAGCATTGGGGGCTGAGAAATCAGCATATTAGAGCGAGTAAATAGAGCAGCAGCACCTTCAATAAATACAGGCTTTTAACTTTAGTTTCTATACCCCTGTTTGCCACCCAAGCAAGGGAATAAAATGCTCTGAACAGTCAAACATCTGCAACGACCAAACAACAAAAACTTGGGCTCCGGGATGCCAAGTTTTCACCCCTGGAGCGTGGTCGGAGAGCAAAAACCATGTAAAACACTTACACAGACAAGGGGATCTGCTGCTCCGATCCGACCACATCCACTAGGGCTGTGTTAAAAGCTGTCCAGAAAAGAAAGAAGACCCCCCAGAAAGCCCGGAGAAGCTTCAAAATCATGGTTTCTCTCAGAGCCCGAGAAGACTGGGGGGAAATTCGAGCAGAGCTGATCCCAGCAGGAGAGCGGCTCGCTAAAGCCTCTCTCCTCCACCGAGCAACGCTGGGGAGGGAGGGGGGGTAAAAAACCAACCCAAACCAAATCACAGCTCCATCCTCATCCCTCCCAGGAACGGCCCTCTCCGGAGACTGGAAGGAGAGGACCGGAGACTGAGCTCTAAGGACTTGAAAAACTCTTGTGTCCTTGGTAACAGCCAAGCGGTTCCCAGCGCTGCTGCAGCCAGCCGCGTGTAGTTCTGTCCAACTCCGCAGTCAGCCGCGCGCCCGAGTTACTCGCGTGCCTCGCCAGCCCCGCCGGATTCCAAGCGGGGAGGCCGCCTCCTGGCAAGCGCTGCTCACTTTACTAAGGGCGAGCTGCTCGGGGGGCGCCTTTCCCTCGCCGGGAAGCTCCGGCCTCCGTCCCCACGTCAAGTCAGCCGCTGCGGCGGAGCAGCCCTGGGGCGGGAGCAGGCGCAGGAGGAAAGGGAGCGAGGGCGAAGCGCCAGCGCCGTGGCAAAGTCTGGAGGAGGAGCGCGAAGTGTGGCACGGACCTGCCAGGGGGCAGGTGGGAGAGGACAATGCACGGTGCCGGGCTGGGCAGGGCTGGCGAGGGGGGGGAGCCGCGTGCACCCGCCCTGGCCAATTCAAGCCCCGCACAGGAGGTGGCGGGATGGAGCGCGGCCCCTCCACGCCGCCGGAACAGGCGAGGCTCCCGGCCGCGGGGGAGAAGGGGACGGGAGCGAGGAGCCGTTCCGCGCCCCGGGGGGCATGGTGAGACGCGGAGCGGCGGGTTCCCGGGGCCGAGCGCCGGCTCGCGCGTTCCCCGGGGGGGCACGTCCTTGCGCGCCGAGGCACGGCTGCGGCTGCCTCCCGGCCTGAGCGCTGCAGCGAGCCGCTCGCTCTCCGAGAGCGGGACGGGGAAAGGGTTGTGAATGGGAGGGAATGCAGCAGGAGTAAATCGATGCGGGCGCCGCGAGTCGAGCCGGGGAATGAATTATTAATCTGGGCTCGTGGAGGAATCCCCTCAGTGAAGGGGGCATAAGATCACCGAGCTCTTCCGCACGGAGAGCAGCGGGGCGTAGGAAGGATCGGTCCAGGTATTTTTAGGGTGTTTAACCTTCCCCCCCCCGCCCTTGTGTTTCTTCTCTCCCCCCATCGCCGCCTTTGCCTGTGCTCACCCTCTATGGACCACAGCTCCAGCCTTAAAATAGCATTTGAACTTTAACGTAAATAGGCATGCCAGGAATTAAAGATGGGCTGAGTCATCCTTGCACTGCACTCCGGAGATCAGCGCCTGAGACACTAGACCCAGCTCTAGAATTCTAGTTCACCGAGCGCGGCAGCTGGAATTCATGTCTCATTAGACCCTAGTCTTTTGTACACAGTGTACTTTCCGTGTTTAGCGTTTCCTCCCTTGAGGTTTGATCCACAGCACCGCTACTTTGCTTTCACATTAACTTTTACAAGAATGCTGAACAGCTTGCTGTAAATATCACCGGCCCCTTCCACTACCTGATCATCATAACGTATGTCCGGGCCGAAATGCAACTGCTGTTTAGTAAAAACGACCCAAACTCGGGAAAAAAAACTGAAGAGGTAAGAAAAGGTTTAAGGTTTGTACGGTTCTTGGAAAAGCTTGGAGTTTAGCTTTCATTAGCCCCTGCCCATTTCCCCATGTGAAGCAGATTGCCCACTTCTTCATCTTTGGTCTTATCCTGGTTTGTCGGGGTTTTTATGTTTGTTTTTAAGGAAGAGCGGGCTACCCATATGCTTCTGTGCACTAACGATCCCCTTAGTCGTCAAATGTTACAGTCTGTGATATCCAGTGAGCATTTGGTAAGACATGGTTTAAATATACTGCCATATCACCAGGTGCTTACTGAGCGTACCTAGCGGCAAAATGTAAAAACATGTATAGATGACTGACTATGTATAAGGAATTATGCACCCTTTTGAACATGTCCTATAAACAATAAAAGCTTTTCAATATACCACCAGACTATAGGACTACACAGATGCTTCTCCTATACATGTCTGTTGTGCAGTTTTTAAATTTATGTCACAAAGGTAGTTGATATGACTAACCCTAGAACACAAGCATAATTTTTATATGAAAACTGATTTTCCCCCCTCCCTCAGTCCAACATGAATATACAGCTTACCAATTTGATTTAAATATTAACTGGCTTGGTTCTTCAAAACAGTTAGCTGAAGCCCTAAAAACATTTTTCCAAGTATATAATATATTCGCAGATGTTCAACGGATATTTCTAAAATGGCAACATAAAATATGTGAAAACTATTATAGGCTAATATGATAGATGCTTACAATACTACTGAATTACTTAAATCTTGACTATGGATTAATGTTTCTTACATATTTTATACTGTCTTATTCACAATGAATTTTGTGTGGTGGCCATAGTTTAATATTTGTACTGTTCTAACATAGGAAAAACCTACTCCCCCCCACACACAGAATAAAGACTTACTAAACAATATAGCAACAGCCACTTGGTTTTTCAACATCAGGTGTCCATATTCCATTACTATATTGTAAATGGTTTTTAATATCTTATTCACTTATGTACTTTAGAATATTCATGCAGCTTTTTGGAACTTTTGTCATGCAATAAATTGATTGTAAACCTGTATTATAATTGTAGTTTGACGCATACATCATCAACCTAAGCCACCGTAAATACATATCACACAAATGGGAATGCAGATGTATTAACCTGGCCTGATTACTCCTCCTATTCAAGGCACGGGGACAACTCCATTCAATACATTCATCTTCAACACTGTAATGCTATGTTATAGACATTCTAATGGCAATGAAACTGTGTCACAAAGCAGAAATACTTTTCTCTAAACGGGATACATGACGACCATGGAAGGGGAGCAGGGAGAAAAGGGGAGCTAAGCTGTCTACTAAACAGTATTCTGCAGGGAGGGGAAGTTGTTTTGGTTTTAAATTATTTACCTTGATTGTTGTTGGTAAAATGAAAGCTGGAGGTGGAAAGGAAGGATCTTATTCCAGTTTTATGCTAACGATGCCATTTAAAAAATCCTGAGGTGGAAATAGCCAAAAATAGATGACATCACTTTGTGGTTCACAATAAGCATAACCTAGTGATAGTCTGGAATAGGACAGGAGATGAAGTCTCCTGAAATTTAAAATGATGTATAGCTTTTAACTTTTGAAATAATTTGGTATTTATACTGGTTTACTCATTGTGACCCTAGGCACCCCTGTATTCACACCCTACAGGCTACTACAATAGCGTTTGTACAAAATATGCCTTGTGAGGTCCCATATAAAAACTAACAACATGCTGCTTGTTGATATTGTTGTAAAATAAAATGCATGTGTTAATGTAATATGTGAACTTATGAATTCCCCCTGTATGATATTACTAGAATGTGTTTAAGACCAGACAGTGTAGCCAAGGTAAAAGGTGATAAACAGGTCTGCCTTAGGAAAAAGGTGGGTTTATCTCAGTTTACATATTAGCAGTCAAAGCCATCGAGCTAAACCGGCAGGGGTTATCCTGAAAAAGAGGGAATATGGCCCGAGCTCCTGCACCCTAAAGACACACAGGAGACCGAATCCCCAGGAGGCATTCCTGACTTGTAAGACACACACATCCCTTTGGGAATATAAAGAACAGAGAGAGACTCCATCTTTATCCTTCACCTTAGGAGACAAAGGAACCAAGCTATTTGATCTCTTTGATGGATCATGGCCAGGTTGCTCAGTAAAAGCTGGAAAGGAGACTGTAGATGAGAGAGATCATCTTGAACAAAGATTGTAACCTTGCAGATTAAATTTTAGTCTTTGAGATACGTGTTTTCACTTCTGTTTTCTTGTAGCCATTTCTATCTTTATCTCGTCTACTTGGTATCACTTAATCCATGTTGTTTTTGTTAATTTGTTTTACTTTTATAATAAATCATCAGTGCCATATAAGTTCAGTAAAGTGTGTGTTTCTAGAAAGCTAACAGATTAGAGTGTTTTACTGTCTCCATAAACTCAGCGAATTTAACACTTCTTCTGTGAGGGGCCTGTGCCAAGGACTGGTCCCTGTATTAGGATGATTTTGCAATTAATTCAGGACAGGAAGTATATTAAATGTCACCAGGTTGGGCAAAGCCAGGGTGACACTTGTGACCTGCTGGCAGGCTGTTGGGATCAGAGCCGCAGTCACAAGACATCTGGGGTTACAATGCCTATAGTGACAAAACCTCTTATTGGCTTGGGTGACCCCCAAGATGTCACACTCATGTCTTTATCACTGCTGAATCGGAGAGAAGCCTTCAAAAGTGCCATATGCCTCTAGAAAATATGCATATAAACAAAAAATTTAAGCACTGATGCAAGGTGACAAAACTTGCATCATACAATACTGGGCATTTCAGAAGCAAATACTAGTATATTATTTTCTATAGAAATGAAGGCTCTATCTTAACAGGACTTTGAAGCCAGGCTACTTTCACCAAATGGTAGTCTCAGGGAGCATAATTCCCCACGCTGAGCTAAACACTGTAATAAAATGTGGTTCTCCCCTCCTTTTCCGAGGACGTAATGCCATCTCATCTTTTTCTCATTCATAGATCAGACAAAAGTGTACACACTGTCTTACCAACATATGAAAAAGCTCGTACTCCCACAGAGGTTGAAATCTAACTAGAACATGATACTCCAGATGGTTAATCAAATGGCCAGAGAGGAGATGAATGTTGGAAGCCTTTTTAAGGAAGGAACTGAAAGAGTTTACTTGGTGAGCAAGAAATGGAAGATAGTTCAGGGGATAAAGGTGGTCTGAGAGATGATAAATAGGCCAGACTAGAAGATGGTTGTGACCTATTGTGGTAAACAGGTGGAATAAGTAACCATGGGAACCATCCCAATGCCCTTCCCCTCTCTCCTTTCAAATGTATTTGCGCATGTAAAAGGGTGAGATGGGGAGAAAATGAAAGGGCCATTCTCAGCTTTGCAACATACTTTGAGATCTTTGATGAAAAACATGATTTTGAGCCCAAAGAAAGCAATTAAGAGACACACTAAGGAAACATATGGATCAGGGGTGGGAAGTAGGAGGAAATGAAGTAATTAATGCAAATGTTCATTTTATTTCTTTTTTCTGACTTCTTCTCAACCGTGAGCCCTACCCAGATAAGAAAATAAATGCAAAAAAAAAGACTAAGATGGCCAAAGAAACCTTTGCAGAAAAATACAAGGTACAGCTACCTGAAATTATTCCTCCCAAAACACAAGAGTTCATTTTATTTGAGTGTATTCCATAATAGCTGGAAGATGTGTATACCACAAAGCAATGAAAAGATGTGGCCTATTTGGACAGTTCAGCTGCTAACATTCACACTTTGTGGCATATTTCTGGAAAGCTGAAGGCACAGAGATTGTAATTCTGAAATAGGTGTGTCCTGTGTAATGATTCCTTCATTTTATAAGATGAATGATAGCATGATTTTTTTCTTCTCTGAAAAATATCTAACCTAGCAGAAGAGCTCCCAAGTGACCCCTCAAAAGAGAAGTGGGAGGAAAGGAGGAAGAAGCAAAAGAAAGTGAAGGGATATGGTTGCTTTATACAATACAACATAATATGGGGCACTGTATTGAAAGATCTTTCTTGCCTTTAACATGCTTCTGACTTTCAATTCTCCATTCTCTTTCTTCTTTCACATGTTTACACAGGTAAAATGGAAATAAATGAATGAGAGGGATATGCTAAAGATCATATCTCAGCTTCACAAAGCACTTTGAGGCCCTCACATGAAAGGCACCAAATAAATGCTAAGTATTAGTATTTGGAAACACACCAATGGTAGAATGATTAATAAAATAATGCTTTAAAAATCTTTGGCTTGGTTTTATCTGACGTAAAAACACAGCTTTTATTTGTTTCAAGCAAACTAGATGTCTGAGTGCACGTGTGTATGTGTCTACATATTAGACCTGTTCCGTGGCAGACCTAACATATGTATTGTTAGAATTTTATGAAGGTCCCTAGTGGATGAGACTAAGTGTTTTATTGGTACCGGCAAGCTAATTATTGACTGATCCCAATCCACTTAGGACAAAGACTGAGGTCAAGTAACACTACTAATAGGATTCAGTGAATACAATACCACATAATGTGCATGAGTTAGTGCCTTTCAGAATTTTTTTTTTTTAATAAAGATTTATAGCATATTGTAGAGTTCAATTCTAAGAGTGCTCCTGTGTTATGTCTAAAGCTATGTGATGTTACTTTTTTATATGTAATTTTTTGTTTCAATGTAGGTAAGATATTACAATTTTAATTCACAAGAATATTCATAGAATAGAATGCAAGCTATGTTTATAACTGTTGCTTGAGAACAATGGCATTAAAATAAAAAGCTGTATAGAAAAACAAAAACCCCTCAAAATATACTATCAGGTCAATATTTTGATTATACATTATCTTCAGTATATTTCAACCCAAAATAAACCTCACAGTTTGCTCTAAAACCCCAAGGAATGCATAGTTAATTTAGCTTGCACAAAGACTGTGTTCAGCTGGCTTTAGCATCTCCACATGGAGTTAAAATGTAAAAGAGCAGAGCATTATCACATCGCAGCCTATGAGAGCTCATGCTGCCTGGGCAAGCTAGAATGCTTTAAGATAATGATGTTTATAGCTAACCAAATCCAATTTAAGCAGTCCACTGTAGCTCTAGTCTGTTAGTTCCATTTCACATAGGCTTAATTTATTTTAAATTTTCAACTATTGAAAAAGACTGCGTTTTGTTTCTTTTGAGTGCCAGGCTGGAAAATGAACTCTTCTAGCAGCAAATGAATTATCTTTTTACACCTAAGGCTAGTATTACGTTGTACACGTTAATGTTTTCATTGCGTTCTAAATATTTGAAAACAGAGGCTAGTGACTAAAATGAGAAATCAGAACTGAGAAATGAAACAAGACAGATGATGACCAAAAAGGAAAAAAGCTACAATGTAATATTGATGATAAAAATAAAGAGCAAAGGTGATTTAAGTGATGCATTTAAGTGAGGAATCTAGGATTGTCTGTAGATTACAAAAACTAAACTACTAACCTTGCATAGTTTTTCTGATTATGAATCTGAACCATGCAAATTCCTCTAACTAAGTCTCCTTAGAAGGACTATGCTCCAAGATATGCACTTGAAAAATTATTTGAATCATTTCAGATTTGGGAAGCATTACTACAAAATGTTTGCGGTACCACACACGTGGTAGGTAATTCAGCAACGGGGATTGTGATCAACTAAAAATCTGAACTGAGTCACAGGCAAAATATGGCACTAAGATACCTCCATGGGGGGGGGACCCTCACTGACAACAATAGAAAAATCTTATTGACTGCAAGTGAGGGGCACCAACCACCTGTCACAGAGATGTAATCCTAATCCTGGCCCAGCGAGGAAGGAAGGCTGTGGGGAGGGCAGGGCAGACAGCAAGCCTGCCCAACTCTCACCCTGGGCATGGACAATGGCGACTCCTGCATTCTGCACAGCTAGGGCTGGGTCCCTGCTCCAGATATTGCAAATAGGCACATGCAGTCACAGCACCACTCAGGTTTGGACCTGACAACCCTCCATCATGACAGGAGGGCCTCCAGACCATATTTGAGTGAGTGCCACGGCAAAGCTGGCACCAGATCATTCCCCAGAGCAATGAACCGCCCAGCTTACATGACACAGAAGCCAAGCTGTGGAGTGTGGGGTGAGCTTGCTCTCCAACCCTGACTCCGGGCCTTCCCTCCACACCAGGTTGATGGGGCATCCCACCTAGAGCATTCCTGTGGAAAGTCACAGCAAGTAGAAGTAATGGATAAACCAAGAAATCACAGTTCTGGGACTTTTCTGCACTGTGACAAATCAGCAGCCCTAATTATGAACCCTTACTGATCCTAAAAGCCACAGAGAAGTTATCTCAAAATTATACAGGAAAAAGATGCATATAAGGAAACAAGCAAATAAGAGTAATGTTTTCCTCTAAATCATTATGGAATAACATCAACTTGAGAAAAAACAAAGCCAGTGTTTTAAATTCAGGTTTTTAGAATGTTTTAAATATTTGGTTATAGTGGTGTGCAATGGCAACATAATGAAAAACTATAGTATCACACAGTAATAGCCCAAAACAATTATAGTATCACTATTGGAAGCAATAGTGTGTTGCCCAACTAACAGAATACTGGAGTATTTTATTTTTAGATGGACTATCGCAAGTGCAATGACATACCCAGTCATATGCCATCATCTGCCTATGAAACCAAGTTAAGACAAAGGGTGCCGAACAGGTAAGACTTCTAATATCTTTCAAATGAATCTTTCAAATGCAGCCTATAGGATTTTCTTGGCTTTGTTCTTGAATATAGGTGGTTGATTAATGGATTAAATGTCTTGTGATATTATAAATAAACTATTTAAAAACCTTTGTCAAGCAAGAACATTAAAGATTATGTTGCCTCAGGCAAGCCAGCAAATTTCCCCTTCTACCAGCCCATAGTCTAGGGCTGTGTGTGTTAATACTTGGCAATCTTAGAACACTTGTTCAGATGTACAACAGAGAGAGACCTATTGCCTAAAAGGCAGAAACTGATTTATTGCCAATGAACCCTCCTAGCATACGTTCTTTGGGTCAGGACTCTGAGCACCTCACATGGCTGAGCGCTAAGGTAATCATCTTGACTGAAGATTTGTTTGCTCAAAAATGATTGGGCAATTTTTGGCATCACACATAATACATGATGCTGGGTGAACTAGAAAACAGCCACAACATGGAGTTTAGCATTCTGACTCTTGCATACAGTGGGATCCCCACATTCAGTTCCCTACAACGTGTACAATCAATGGCAGCTTGCATAACACAGAATTGCAAAACAATCATGATTTGCTTATTGGAGAATGGCATAGAAAATTTTTACAATTAAAATAAAGTTTTTTTAAAAGATCCATTATGAATAAAAAGAAAATTAATACCATTTTGAGCATATTTATGCTTCAGTAAAATATTTGTCTTAGCATGCATTTCTAAGTTAGACACTATTAACTGCCCCAGTGATACTAAAATTGCAGGAAACATCTGTCAGACCACTATACCTATTACTTTTTAATGGATCACTCCATTTTAAACAATCAGGCTAACAAATTCAGGACCTAACAGTCATCTCACTGGGGCTATGAATCCACAAAGGTATCATGAATGCCATTGTGTGTTATGTCTAGTTACAGGCAACCTACAGTGTGTAAGCAATTGTAAATATAGTAAAGAATCAGGGACGCAGCATTTTCAGGATACACCATCCACCCATCTGAATGGCACAGCTAACGTCCTTCATAATGTCTGTTTATCATGAATTCCAGAAAATACTTTCATGCATCTCAAATCTATCAAAAAACACAGTGCTAATACCTTACATTTGGATGGCAGGTACAATATGGTATTTGATCCAAATGCTTATATTTTAGAATAAGACAAGAAATGCTGGTATCATGACCCAGGTAAGGGGGTGTGATCTCATAAGCCAATATAAGGTTGTGCTAAAAAATGCCAAATGTATTACAAGTTAAGCCTTACATCCATATTAAATAATAAAATGTTCAGGCTCCAGACCAGTAGGATGCATTAAAGATCACTCTCCATAGAAATGGAGAAAGTTAAGTTCTAAAGGTACTCCCAAATAGTTTAGAACTTGTTAATGTGGCATTACACAGAAATCAAAAGGGCATCTCGTCAATGGTGTACGATGAAGTTTAAGAGAAAATGTGTTAAAGGCAGAAGGGAGTCTCTTGGGCAAAAGTATTCTTGCTGAAGCACAACTCAAACCTACTTGAATCGGATTTCCCATTTTCCTTTGTTATCCATAATCATAACCCCAACTTTTATTCTTCCACTGGTATCTTCTATGATTACAAATCTGTCATCACGAGTCCCTAAACTTTAATTTGTCAGTGCCTCAATTCTTTACTCAAAGACATTAAAAGTTAATATTTGTCCATCATTACTACAAATACCACACATCTCCTAGTTCAAAGCATAAAAAAAACTGGTAATCTCCAACATTCTGTTTTAAGTGCTGGAAAATGCCAAGTTGTCAATGGCAATACCATACCTCTACATAAACCATCATTTGTGCCTTTAACTCCCTCTCTCCAAGCCCTAAGTAGCCAGAGTCCAGCACGTGCAGAATGCTGCAGCCCATCTCATGCAAAGTACAGCTGCATCGAGACTCCTCAAACAATCTTACTGCCTTCCTTTCATTTCAGGATCCAGTTCAAAATTGCCCTATTTATAAACACACTCCAGCCTATTTCAGACTTAGATTCTCTAAATCTCCTTCCAGCTCCTTCTGTTCATCTAGCACTGGCCTAATTCTTTGTCACTGTACACAATCCCACCACCATTAATCTGAACGCTTTCTGTTTTGCAGCCCATCACAAGTAACAACTGTCCTCTCTGCTTCACCAGCTCTCCATTTACAGTACTTTCAGCATCTCTTCTGCCTTACCAATAACTTAGTTTTTGTTTTGCTCTTATTTAAAAACAGCTGTTCTTCTCTGGAAAAAGACTTTGTAAAAATGGTATTGAAGGGTTCCACATATATTGTGTCTCTATTTTCAGTGATTTTTTTTTGATATTATGGATATTAGGGATGCTTTAGTTGGGATTGGTCCTGCTTCAAGCAGGGAGCTTGACTAGATGGCCTCCTGAAGTCCTTCCATCTCCAATCTTCTATGATTCTATCATGAGTCTCCACAACGTTAAGTGTGCTTCTTGAAGCCCCTGCTGCTGGAATCAAGAGATTGCATGAGGATCCCAGCTTCTTTTTTATATGAAAGTTTCGAGCCCTCCTGGTTGTGGAGAAGAGCTCAAAAACATGGACTGAGTATACAACAGGCTCAGAAACCAAATATAAAGCACCCCCAAGTATATTTAATCTTAAGATTTTTAAGCCAAGATTTTTTTTTTTTTGGAGTCCTGACTGACAATTTTGGAATGTTTAGGTTTGGAAAATACAATATTGCTATATCAAACTCTCTTATTTTACAAATTATCTTCTGCAAACCTAAGGAAGAGCTCTGTAAAGCTCAAAACATGTCCCTTCCACCAACAGCATTTAGTCCATTAAAAGACATTATCTCACCCACCTTCTCTCTTCTAAGTAATAAGATTTTTCTTATTAGGGCTTGGTTCCACGCAAAAGTTGCATCAATTTAACTAACCCAAAAAACCATTTAGTGCAAATCAGTGCAAACTCTTAAGTCAGGTACTGACAAGCTAAATCAAGATAGGGCACACAAATAGACATAAGAATGTGCACAAAAGGGGTCTGCACTAATTTAACTATCTTGGTTTCTAAATCAGTTTCATTAAAATCTGTGCTCAGGATGCATGTAGACCAGGCCTACCCCCCCAATCCTGCAAACTGAGCCTGGAATCTGAGAGTCAAGCTGAGTTCTTTTTGGCTTGTGTATGCATCACTAGTATTTTAATATACTGCAGGCCACATGCTACCCTCGTCACATTACTGCGATCACACTGTCCATGAACAATGTCCTCAGTTACTATTTAACTATGAAAAGCATAATACTAGAATTGCACTGCATAGTAAAGATGGTAGAAAATGGGTCATAATAAAATGAAAATTAAAACCTCAGGGTGCTTGTTGATCACTTCCTTGGGCAACTAAGAAAACATTGCTACAGTCTTATAAACATGGGAAGAAATGACAAAAATGAGATTTCCAATGGGATCGCATGGAAGGGGGTTCAGCATCCCAGCAGTATCACATTCCCATTGACAAACTCTATATAAGCCCTCCACAAGGCAGGAAATATTCATGTAAGCAGCAGAGTGGGCTGGAGGAAGTGCCCCCTACCCTACCCTTTTTCCAGAAGCCAGGGAAATACAAAGAAAAAAGTCAGAGATGAAAGCTGGGTATCCTTTTTAGACAGGTTCTGGAAGCAGCTGGTGCAAGAAAAGTAATTGAGTCCAGATGACAGAGGTGGCTAGGATTGAGCCACAAAAGGATTGGGAGTGCAGGGCTTCCATGCTGACAGTCCTGGCCTCTGACAGATTCCCTGAGACTGACATCCAAATTTGTATGTTCTTTTGGATGGGAAACCATTACCCATTCCATGAGTAGGATGCGACAAACTCCACCCCTCAGTATAACAAATGAAACTATTAAATTCCCCATTATCTAATTCATTTATCTATGTATGGAGAATGATCTGGGTCATGAGTAGGTCAGTGGAATAATAGTTGGATCCTTGCTGCAATTGAAGAAAAACTTGATGGCAAACATTTTTGTATCAGATAATAGCAGGTCAGGCAAAGAGTTTCCAAATTACACCACCAGTTTTGGAAGACTAAAAATAAACAAACAAAATAAGGATGCCCCTATGAAGTGGGTAATTTCTGTTAATTACAAACACTTGGTGAATTCTATCTGCACCTCCCCACTTCAATACACAGCTACTCACTTAAAAACACATTTTATTCTTATTTCTTTATTCTGGAAACCAGACAGATTCCAAAACAGAAATACCACAGGTTTACAATGGCCTCTCTTATATCAGCTGCACCCATGATCATATGTGATACTTCCTAGTACTCAAGTGGCAAAGCTGCAAGGTCACCAAGCAGAGTACCTATTAACACAGCCATTGATCACACAGCACTGACCTGCTCAACAGTGAAACACTAATTGCTTCTGGCTTTATTTCTACCCAGGGAGCTGCCATTCTAAGGACTTAGTCTAGTTACATAGTTTTAAATTCTCCTCCCAGCTAGAAGCTCTGGGAAGCTACGTGCTTTCTTTCACAAAGTCTAAAAACAGATCCTTCAAATTGCCAGCTCAACACAGCGCTACTTCATTTTTAACCATTTTTCTTCTTTAAAATAGAAGTATCACTTAGGAATATGATCATTTAAAAAAGTTAATGCCCTCAATAAAACTTAACATTAACAAATTTACAGCAGTAATCAGATATAGAAGGTAGATGGTATTGTCAAACTGTCTGGAGTGGTTCATGACTATGGATGCCAGCTTCAGGGGAGACTGTCAAAAAGAAGGGCAGACACCCCAAACTGGTTGTATGTTCTATAATTAGATTTCACTCACCCAGTTACAAATGTAAACTCCTAAAGCACTATAACAATCATACCATGGAGTCACAGACAGTCCCCTGGGGCATTCTAGTCTACCTTGCCACCCAGGCAAGTTAGTTGCCATATACCAAAAGATTAAAGTTGCTTCCAGTCCTAAAAGACTAATCAGTTATCCGAGGACAATTTGTAGCGCAGATCTTACAACAAAGACAATGCTTGTAGATAATCCTATAGTAAAGTAACTAAGGATTTATTAACTAGGAAAAAGAAACAAGTCATTTACAGGTTAAAGCAGGCAATATACATATAAAAATGAGTTAGTGTCTATGGTTCCAAAAAGTGATGAAGTAGTCATCTGTCAGCACTGAATGTCTTATAGATCTAACCTAGGTTGAAACCAGGGATCTCTGCTATGTTTCCTAGCTCCTGCCCTGTGAGAATCCAAACAGGAAAGAGAGGAAAATTTTTCACGCCAGCTATCATTTCTTCTTCCAAAACTCAAACTGATGGGACAAGCCCTTTTGCACATAGCCTGTACAGGAACAATTAGCAAAGTCTTTGTATTGTGATGTTCCACAATGGCCCATTTAGTTTTGATCATCCTTCTTGATGGGTGGGAGAAACACTTCTGCCTGGGTTCACAAGGGCAGAGCATGCATTTTTACAGTTATAAAGCAAAACTTACGTATTACTTTATACTATGGGATACCAACATTACAAGAAAGATGAATGCATGAGGCATCATACAAGCATTTCATAGAGTCTAAACACTAAACATATTACAAGTCTAACACCTAACTTGAACGATACTAACATACAGGTGAGTGAGTGTAACATAGTGCTCAGCTGAGGCCTACAGTCTTGGCAAGAGCTGGCACCTGGTTTGCCCGTGCCACAGGGATTTCTATAAGAAATTTAATAGAACATATCTGCTTCTGTTAGGTAAGTCAACTTTACACTAATTTGTTTGCTTAAGTATACTGATATTCTTATTGACTCAGTAACACATAATTTGGCTGTTATATTCCTTTGTAAACATCTTAGGGTTATAAAAAGAAAACCACTAAGTAATAAAAAAAACCAAGGAAAATCAAGTATCTATATGCATCCTCATAGATCAAGAATATTAGAGGTCACAGATGTTAGAGAGTGCGCTTGTTTTATACACATGGTAGGGAATGTAAAAGGATAGGAAAGGTAAGGTCAAGACTGGATGCCTTTCTGGAAGATATACTGTAGTGAAACAGAAATTATTATGCTCAGTATAGGGGAAGTGGGTAAAACGTGATGAGATAGGAATAGATGATCTAAGGGTCCCTTCTGGTCTTAATCTATGAAACAGGCCAATACTTTCATCTGTATTGTTAACCAAACTAAATTAACCTTTTAAAAGTCCATCAAGAGGATTTAAAAGGTCATACAGTAAAATGGATGAGAGGATTGTTATCAAGAATTACTTAGTCATCACCACCACACAAACAATACATTTCAGCATCAGAGAACTCCAAAATTAAACATAAAACGTGACCTGCAGCAAGCGGTCCCTCCATACATAAACTGCAGAACATTAGTGAAACATAGCGTCCGCCTCTAGTGTTCTTGGATCAAAACGAGCAAAGAAGTCATAGCAATAATTGAAGTACACTGAATTTCAAGTTAACATACTTTAAGACTTATTGGAAGCTCTTTGGGACAGGGACTGTCTTTTTGGTCTGTGTGTGTACAGCACCTAGCACAATGGGGTCCTGTTCTAAGAGTAGAGGTCCTGGTGCTACTGCAATAGTTGTGGGTAAAATGTTTACAAATTCTAAACACATTTACTGAGGTTACAACAATGCAATCAACACAACAGAGATTTGGATTCCATTGTGTTAGTCCCTTACAGACGTATAATGAGAAGTTGCCCCTCACCTCAAATAATGCATCATCTAAACAGACAGGACAGACTAGAGGTAGGAAAGTAAAGAGGTACAGAGGTGAACAGACATGTTCCGCTGTGTGGCCTTGGACAAGAATAGCACCCAGGTTTTCTAATTGCAATTCATTGCCCTATCTACTAGACCAGATTGCCTTCCCCATGTGCTTGGTCCAGTAAAACACACACACAAAAAAGCCAGTGAGTTTCTGCCCCCAAAGCTTATAATCTAAGCATTAAGTTTAGCAAACAGTTCTAACTAACTGTGTTGTTATAAAAACAGCATGAGGAAGGGTGTTGGTTTCATATGTTTATAATGCCCTCACTTTACAGGCGTGACCAAATCACCGTGCATTATGCCTTATGCAAACCTTTATGCAACATGAAGAGAGTCTTTTTTCTGATCTGGTGGATCCAGAGAATGCTGTCACACGACTCAACAACCACTGTGAATACTATTTGATTTTTAAAAAAAACATACGTAGGATGTCAAGAGATACAGTTTATTACTCAGCTGCTAATATGAATACCCCCATATGCATACCCTAGGGATTTACAGTCTGAGGTTCTATGTGGTAGTCAGTCTCCCATTATGCCTTCGGTGTTCAGGGCAGTGACAAAGCTCCTCCATTCTGGTCTGTTTCTGGCAAGTCTTTCAGTGGTTCCCCGGTTCTTCCACAGCTCTTCACCATATTGTTTTTTGGCAGCCTCTTTTCCACTTGCCTTCAGGTGTCCTTCTTATTGCTATTCTGGTAATGAAATCAACTTCCATCTGAAACACATGGCCAGTCATTTCCAGTGCCTTCTGGTAACGATGATGCTCGTATCTTCTTGGCTACACTCTATGAATAGATCTTGTTTTGAGAATGTTCTCAAAATATAGAGGATTTTTCAAAGGCAGGTTGTATGAAATGAGCTCATCTTGGACATATACTTTGCCATTCTCCAGCATTCTGCATTACAAAGAAGTGTTGAAAGTACACAACTCTGAAAGACCTTAAATTTAGTTTTGCTGTTACATTTTGATGATTTCCAGATTGTATTTAAACTCCTAAAGGTGTTCCTGGCTTCTTTGATTCTGTTCCGAATGTTCTGACTTCTTCCACCATCCTGACTGATACTGCCCAGGTATGTGAATGTTTTTACATTAGTGAGAACATAATCCTTTATTCCCATTGGTGATGGTGAGGCAATATTAAAAATCATGATATCTGTCTTATTGTGGTTGATTTTCAGTCCAATTTGCTGGCTGAATATGTTGAGTCAGGTTGTTTTCTCTAGTATATGGTGATGGTTATGTCATAAGCGAGCAAGATAATCTGCAAAGTCCAGGTCTTCAACTGACAAGAAGGGTGTCTAATACCTCTTGGCATGTCATTTATTATACGCCATATTACCCAATCAATGGCAATGGGGATGGCAGACAACACACCCCTGCCATACTCTTGTTTTGACTTCAAAACTGAGCTCACTGTGACCAACACTACATGTAAAGTTGGAATAAAAGCTTTTAATGATGTTAATTTTATGAAGAATGATTCCATAAGCCCACAGAATATGCCTTGGGCTGATCCTGTGTACGCTGTCAAAAGCCTTCTAAAAATCTATGAAATGTTGTCATTGTTCTATTATATTTTGTAGAGTAAAGATCTGATCTGTGCATCCACGTCCTTTCCAAAAACCAGCTTGCTCTTCTCTGAGAACACTATCAACTGCCTCTGATACATGATGGACTATGATCTTACACAATACCTTACTTGGCACAGATAACAGTTTAATACCACACCAGTTATTACCATCACTGAGAGCTCCTTCCTTTGATATCTTCACTATAACCCAATTGGTCCACTCATCTAGCACTTGTTCTTTTCTCCAAACTCACATAAATAGAGGAGCCAGGATAGATGCTGCTAACTCAGGATTAATCTTGAACAATTCTGAATTCAAGTTATCCTTGCCAGGAGCTTTCCCATTTTTTAAAGATTTGATGGCTTGAATAATCTCTTCCTTTGTTGGGGTACCTGTGCTGATGTCAAGATCTTTTTCTGCCTCCCGAATGTTTGCTTCCTCTTTAAGTGGCTCCCTGTTCAGCATTTCTTTGATATGCTCCATCCAACGCACTTCTTGTTCTTTTTTTTGTCGTTAATAGGTGACCTTGTTTGTTGGTGTTTGCCATTTACCATTAATAAGCTGCGTCATTTTGTAGACAGTTCTTTGTTCACCACAGACAGCTGCATTCTCTGCTTGTACTGCCAGATATCAATGTGTCATTTATCCACTCTCAAGGCTTTTAGGAGATCCCATCAAAATCACTACAGCAGAAACAATCACTAAAGCCATCTGATCCCATTCCCAGCATGCTTGGAATCAGAAGTGGGGGACAAAAGAAATTAGAAACCCCTGCAAGGATCAATTAGGGAAGCTTCTGCATGGGGTGATCTAGATGAGCAGTCCACTGGACCAATGACAAAGTAAGGCTGCACATCCCCCAGCAACATAGGAAAGGGTTGCCTGACAAAGAGTTTAAGTTTGGAAGCTGAGTGAGAGAGAGAGGGTGGTGGCTCAGGGAATCCCTGATAAATTCCCTTTTCCCCAATGCAGGTTGCACCACTCAGACTCCAGCTGCACATATGAAGCTGCTCCAGCACTGCCACAACCAGCAACCAGAGAAAGAGAGAGAGATCCACTCCAGGACTGGCTATCAAGAACCAGCTGAAACCCCTGGAAAATTCTAGACATGGGGAATCAGCAAGTCCATTTGGAGTTGCCTTCTGTCCCAGTCAGTGAGTAAAGAATAAGTAAGGTGACTTTTGTTTAAGCCAGCCACCACCACAGCAATGCAACAACACTCCATTTTAGGACATGCAGTAAAGAGTCACTGAGTGGAAACACCAAGCACTAGGAATCCAGTGTCCAACCCACATGAAGAGAGGAGAAGCTGCTCCAAATACTGGTGAGAATAGTTGCACTCGCTACTTGTAGCACCCTCTGGTGCAAAAGGGGGCCTTCATTTCTAGCACACACCCTGTAGACCATTTCTTTGGCCTGGATATGGCCCATCTCAGTTGCTCATCCATAGCCTAGGCCTCCAGTCAGGTCACCTTTCACTTCAGTCCCCTTTCAGGGTAACAAATCCAAACAACCAGTCACACAACACATCTAAACAAATGGTGCTTCTGCTCCTATTGAGCAGCACTGAAGTTCTCTGTTCTTCATCCCTGCTCCTGGAAACTGCAGAGTTCCTCCTGTGCTCCATCAGCTGAGCACTGCTTCTCAAAGCCTTCTCCTGGGATACTCTTCTTCCTAGCAGGGCTCCCCACTGCCTCTCCATCCTAGGGATTCTTACTGCATTTCCCGTGGACCATCATGCTTCTTACATGCCCTATTCAATGTTTCCCATAAAAGCCTGACCTTCTTCCTCTTGTTCTCTCCATCTGACATTCATCAGGCCTTTCCCAGACACTGGGGGCTCCCCTCCGTCACGGAGTTCTCTTCCCTCTCAATGTCCTTTTCCCTCACCCTTCCACAGCTGGTATCATTAATTATAATTGAGTCCAGATCATGATCAGCTGGGTACTAACTGCTAGGACACAGGCAAAGCTCTGTCTGACACCTCTTAAGCACCAGCCGACCTGTGACATGGTGAAAACAAGCATCGCAGAGCCATTTTAAGCCACACCTCTGGGGACGGGCTAAATTAAAAAAAAAAAAAAAAAAAAAAAGAGAGGACTGGATACCAGTCCACTTTGTTTCTATTCCCAGCTGTTCCCCTGACTCGTTATATGGTCTTGGGAAGTCACCTCACATCTCTGGTCATCATAAATATGGATAAAACAAGGCAAACTGTCACATCTAGTCAACATGCAGGAAGTCTTTACAGTTACTGATCTCTAACTATAGTTATTGCTCAGATATGCAGACCCTTCCACTCTGATTGGTTATGGGGGTCTGATTTTCATAATCAATGTACTATTATTTCTCAACATAGGCATTAAACAAATCCATGCATTACTCCCCTCATAGTGCCCCGGTCACATACCTGCCCCACAAACATTAGCTACCTCAACTTCTGACTTTCTCCCCTCCTATCCCAGACACTAGATTCAACTTCATTTTTTCAAAGAACTGTACTTATTGGGAAGAGGAAGAAATAAGGGTTCCTCCAGGGGCGAGGAGCAGGGTGGGGTGGGGGAACAGAGTAGAATGGTGGTTAAATGGGGTAAGGTGGTGGGGAAGACTTGAATAGTTGAGAGGGTCTTGTATGTGGTAGGCATATAGGTCAGGAGTTGAGGTTAACAGCCAATCAGTGCGGAGGAATTTATGGTAACCAATTGAAGCATAGGTTGAGAGGATGGACACCACATTTCAGTACAAATAATTATAAATGAGGTGCTCCCTGTTAACTTGGTAATACTACTACCCAGGGCTAATAAAACGCCTCAGTCTGCTGACTCAGTTCATTTAGCCCAAGGTGCAGTTAGTTGAGGGTGCTCCTTGCTAGAGATCTTATTTAAGTAAAATGGTATGTTGTGAGGTTGAATTAACTAGCATTAGTTTTCAAGGACCTTGCATGAAAAGCACTATACTATAAGTGCATACTACTATCAAAATGTTTAATTAATTGGGGCTAGATCATGTCATCTAGCCACAGCCCTGAACAGGGAGCAGTGTGAAACCCAGGGAGGGATTGGACCTCATGGACTATATCCTTGACCCTTCTACTGCCTCTTTTGAATGCATACACTGGTCAGTGACAATCTAGGACTTGATAGCTAAAATACAATGTCCATCTTATGAAATGTGTATTTGGGTATCTTGGTGTAGGACATCACTGAATTGCCCTAGCCTTTTAAAGAGAGAAAAAATTACCTTGGAGTTCCAATACCATGGGAAACAAAGAGCCATTAACAATTTAATAAATGAGGCAGCATATAAACCAGTAGTGGACGAAGTCAAGACATATCTGGCATATAAATGACTAATGGATATAACCAATACAATTCATTTGTGTCTGCCCCTGTCTCTCGTATTACGCTGGGCTCTGGCCACTAACAGAACACTACATAAAGCAACAGCAGCATTCCACACCAGCAAACACTTCTTAGCAGCAAATCTGACCTCAGCAGTTGCTGCTTCAAGAAACATGTAAGATCAGGGAACTACAGTAGTTGAAGACTACATATACCATCCTTCTGGGCATCTCACCGGACTCATATTACCAAGAGAACAGATATTTTACATTTAAAAAATTTGTTGATGAAGCGCATAGGGATTTTAAAAGATGCCATAGTGACCTAAATGACCTATATTTAAAAGCAACATTTAGCACATGCTGTTGCAGCTTACAATCATCCACAATACCACCCACCCCCACTCCCTCCCAAGTCTGAGATACAGTGGCAAACTCATACTCCTCTAGAATACAAATTGCCATCAGGGAAGAACAATAATCTCAAGGCTTGCATCGTTTCACAGCCGAGTTGTTTGAAGACAGGCTGGCCATTACATAAAGCAGCTGTGTTATTTGGCTTTTCCTCTCATTCATTAATAGACTTGAACACTTTTTTTTTTTAAACTTAGTTCTCAATATTGTTCTCATTACAGCTTACCTTTTCTCCAACATGCTGTTACATGAACTTAGCTTTAGCAGTAAACACAAAAACTTCCTTTCTTTACACATGCCAGTTTTTTTACACTCATTGTTTAAAAGAAAGAGAAAGAAAAAGAAAGAAACCTCTTCGTGCTTTCTAGTTATGTTGGCATTAAATAGAATTCAGGATGACCCCACAGAAAATCTGACTTTGCAGATGCCATGTAACCTTCCTTTTCACTGGACTCTCAAACATGACTTCAGCAATTTTTTGCACAGCTTGGCATTATCAAATAACACAAGGAACAAAGACACTAGCCTATATTTGTACAGCAGAAAAAGCCAGGAATAATGAAAAAACATTTTCATGCATTTATTTTTTTAGTACCTAGAGAGAGAGTGTTACACTGTTATCCAGGATGAAAGTCTTTATAATAAGACTGCAGTCTGAAGAGAATTCTAGCATTTCTTTTTTATTTTAATTTCATTTATTATTTTTGGCATGGAGAATTCAAAAAGCAATAACTACATACATATGAGAAGTTCAGATTTAAAAACAATGCCAGTCAAAAATCTAGGCTTTAACAGTAATATCTTTTCTAGTTCTCCAGTGTTTCCACATTAAGCATTTTCTGTCCATATAGGACCATCTTGAAATATCTGACACATCTAGTGCACTTCTATTGTTATAGCTACTTCTTTAGATCTCTAAAAGGGTACGAAAATATATAAAAAACAAAAACTGAATCAGAGCCCCTAGACTTGAAGATATAAAAGGAGGCCTTCTAGGTTTCAGACAGGCATCCTCTGGTACTACTATAGGTAATTGCTGTTTCTAAGATCTCCTCTTTTTTTCCTCTTCCATCTCATCTCCTTAACCCACCTTTTAACTTGTTTCCTTCTGCCAAGATTATGTTGTTTCTTTTATTTTCACCTCCTTTCTCTTTCTGTAGTTTAAAAAAACAAAAATCTTTCATCAAATACTTCTGCATTTCATCCTCTGGTCTATCACCCCTGCTGAATCAGCACTTCTATGTGCATTGACTCCTTTCAGTGACTCATGAGTTTTTCTACTGCAGTGCTGACCTGCTTGAGTAAAATAGCAGGAGCTACTGAAGTTTGCCCCAACTATTAAGTGGCAAAACTCTTGAAAAATTGGAGATGTTCTCCCTAATCCAGGGAAAAGCTGAACAAATAATCTTAGCTCTTATCCTCTTTTCCATAGATTAAAAATAACGTGCGACTTAGGTGAAAACAATGTTCTGCAAAGTGTATTAACACTAGGTAAAATCCTCATACTGAGGTATTAACATACCGCAGCATATAATACATTGCAATTATTCATATGATATTTACCTAGTGAAGAATGAACCTACTGTTGTATAGTGAAACATATCTGGTCTGCACCGATGCACACCGTTATAATCACCTAATGAAATAACCCATCAATCATGTTAACACCAAACCTACCCCCATATAATGACATTTCCACTTCATTAAAGAAAAGCAGCTGCAGAACTTACAGTTCTGCCAGAACTGCCAAGATGCAGCAAGATGTTAGGAAGAAATTTGTTGTGGGCATGGAGACCCTTGATTATTCAAATACAGTGATCATTGTCGTTGTATGTTGGAAAGATTATGCATGCTGTCACAGAGTCATCGGGTCTGGTCATATGCCCCATCCTGTTATCATTCCCCTGGGAGTGACCCATTTACTGTGCTGGGCCGGACTGTTTCACAGAGGCAGGCCTGAGGCCTCCAAGACTGGGCCATCAGCACCGGCGTTTCCCATCTTTCTCCATAGCTCCCTGCAGTGAATCCAGCCAAGCCGAACTCCGGCAGGAGGTTTGTACTGTGACCCTTCAGGGCACAATGCTCTCATTGAGTGATGCTCTCACAGCAGCATAAGCAAAACAAGGTAACCATTTATTAGTCACCTGACTACAAAATCTTAACATTCTTAAGTTTAGCACAAGTTACACTATAAACCACCCTGGCCAAACCAGAGCCCAGATGGGCCATCCAAGCTCTGATGGACTCTCTCTCTTGCTCTCTCCCCCCCAGTTCTGTCCTTTTTCTCCCCCCTCCTGAGTCCCTCCAAAAGAGATCCCCCTTTTTCTAGTCACCTGACACCTTGTTCTTCAGCTCAGTTCAGAAGTCCTACCTGCTGGGAGTTTCTATTGTTATGTCTTGATAGTTAGATCATTGGGGCACCTCTTTGTCTTGTTGGACTCCCTTTAGATTTGGGCCAGTGTCAGTCAGTTTTTTAAATGATCCTTTTCATTCCCCCCAGCCAGCAAGATGACACACACACCTTCTGTCTCCTGCACTGTTCCAGAAGCAGTGTTAACCCTTTGGCACCCACTGGTTAGCAATCCTATGTGCAGAGGGAAACTGAGGCATGCCCAGGATTGATAAAAGTATTACAGAAAATTCCCACTTCATCACACATGCACCATAAATGTCTTCCATTTCAGCAATACTTTTAACTCTCTCACAGGCTGTGTTATATAACTAGGATCCCAGTGCTAGGCGGTAGTGGCCTGCCAGCTCAGATCACCAGGTCCTGTGTTTGAATCCCACTTGGGGAAACATTTCTTTTCTTGCTGACAGCACAAACCTGCATATGTATTTTAAATTTTAATGAAAACTTGACAGCAGAAAAAAATCTGTTCATCTTATTCAGGTCAAAATTTACAGTCTAAGTAAAGCTGTGTGAACCTTTTATTAGGATACCTTCAATACTCAACTCAAAACTTCAAAGAACACCCAAAAGCAGTCTGGGAGTTTGACCTTCTTTTGTGAACCAGCAGTGGTTTGCTCAGATTTTTGTTTGTCCCTGAGAACATTTTGTCAAAGCTGGATATGCATGTTTTTGCTCTATCTGGGATCACTGCTGGTGTATTCAGAGTTCAAGCAGAGTTCATTGGAAAGGCTACACGGGGCAGATTAGATGAGATTTCGCCTGTGTCCCTTACTTGCTGAGTTTGCCCCTCCCCCAGTATGAACAGGGAGGCTCAGCAGAAAACATTTCACTTGGTTTCTCACAATATGTCCGTGTTTAGCAGAGCATTCTGATCCAGCTGGAGAAACACCCCCCAGGGAAAATGAAATAGCCAGTATAGGCTAGAGATAGGACTGAGCAGCAACACTCAGGGAATCAGATTTGAACCCACTCTGAACACTTAATTCCATCATTTAGCAGAAACAAAGTGTGCTACATAACATCATTATAGCTATTATTTTTTACACTTTTAAAATGGCAACGTTTTCTGACTGTATCTGGGTGGTGTAGCAGCTCTCCAAACAAACACACACTCTTTCGCCACAGCCTTCTCTTGCTTCGTCAGAACAACCCCTTCTCTCCTCAACTCCCTCAACCTGCCATGGTCCCCTTTCTAAATCAACCAGTTTTCTATCCTCTAATAGACTTCAACATAGTCCCAACTGGTTTTGCTAGACTAGTGTGCTTTACTTTGTGGCAGGGATAACACATCTTGAGACCCCTTCTGCAGAAATAAGTTCCTGGGTATGACTGCAATCCACCCTGGCACCTAGTCAAGGCAGGAATTGCACTTAAAGTTACTCCACCCGCTCTGCACTTACATAGTGTTTTGCACCTCTCCAATCCCCTCCATTTGAGACTCTCAAATCTTTTAAGTCCTTCTGTTAAATTAGCTTCAAAATATCCCCAAGTGACAGTCAACGCCCATTTACAGACGTACAGTCCACGTTGGGTGAATGAGCTGTGGCCCTTCCAAGCAGAACTGCATTTCTCCATATATTCCAGAAAGATTTATAGTTTCACTTTCATATCACATGCAACCCAGTGATTCTGAAGCCTAAAATTCAAGAAAAGCTTCATTTCTGGCTAACTTTTGTTTTGGTTAGTTTGTGCCTTAAAATCACAACAAAACTCCAAGTATGGACACATGTACACTACATCTAAGGACTCTAGGCGTTCCCTTCTTCAATCCCATGCACTGTAACCAAAATGTATGTTTGGTTCTATTTTCTGCTTATAAAATCTGATCATCATATTGAAGAGAAAACTGTTTTGTACTTGGTATGAGGAGAAATCCTCTTTCACATAATTCTTATTCAGAAGATCTTGATGACATCTGATTACTTCCTAGTTCAGTGTTATTTTAGTGCATCTTAATACATTTAACATGTCTCCCCATTGAATGAAATAATACAAAGAACTATTTCATCCCTAATCATAGTACTGTAACGTCACATATTTAAACATCAGTATCACTGTTCTGTCAGAAAACATGATGCATTCAAAGTCTGACCAAGTATTGGCTCATCTAACACAGAAACGTTGATACTTAAGTGGAGATGTCAAGGGAGAACATGGAAAATAATTCCTTGCCGGATCAACAAAGAGAATTTCAAAAATTGCTATACTACAACATCTACTGCAAAATGCAGGCTAACTACATCCAAAAAAATCCCATAAATTAAAAAAAAAATATATATATATATATTTTACAGAAGAGATAAAGGAAATAAGCTATTCGATCGATTCTGACTTGCTTTATATTTTCCCCTCCTTCAGTTATTCCTCTCTGAGGATGTTACCTAATGCACTTGAACCTTTTTGGAAATGAAAACTCAACTTCATCCAAACCTAGCTTTCAAACTAACTTGTAGATAAATAATTACCTACCCCTAAATAAGTGTTCGCTTACTGCATTTTAATACATGTAAACACGTCTCAACATTGAATGAAATAATTCCCGTTGTTTTTCCCTCTGGAAGTTGAAGTCATAATGTTGCTGATTTCATAGTAGTAGTAACAAAGATGACCCATATAGCTCATGTGCTATTTTTTACTGTTTAAGGAATGAATAAAGCACAAAGTATCAAAAGATCTCAAAGCTGTTGCTGCACAATAAAATAAGCCTTACAACAGCCCTCTGAAATGTGCGTTATTGTCACTCTCATTTTACACACAACAAAATTGAAGCACTGAAAGGGTAAGTGATTTGATGGAGGAATTTTTGCCCAGCCAGGAAAGGACTCTAGAGGCCAACTTCTAATTCTGTGTTTTAACCACAAAACCAGCCCTCTCTCTATTTACTACTCTAGTCCAGTAGTTCTCAACCAGGGGTACACATAGCTCTGTGGGTATATAGTGGTCTTCCAGGGGATACATCAACTCATCTAGATATTTGCCTAGTTTTATAACAGGCTATATAAAAATCACTAGCGACACAAAACTAAAATTTAATATGGACAAAAAGAGAAAGCAAGCAATTGTTCAGTAAGTGTCTTGTGACACTTTTGTATTTTTAGGACTGATTTTGTAAGCAAGTAGTTGTTAAGTGAGATGAATTTTGAGGCATGCAAGACAAATCAGACTCCTGAAAGGGGGACAGTAGTCTGAAAAGGGTGAGACCCACTGCTCCACTCAGAAGGGTTCATGGTCTGAAAATCGGTGATAAAAGACAATTTGGGCCCTATAAAATTGGGTAAAATATGCATTCAGGATGGGGGGGGGGGCCCGGGCGGGGCAAGGGAAAACAGGCACAATCTCATACTGCAGAACAGAAAGAACCACCACCACTGGAAACAGAGCACTGAAAATATAAGCAATCTTTAGAGCAAGGTTTATTCATACCACACACAGGCAGACAGATTATGTTTGGGTAGATGTCCACTAGGAGGAGCGAGACACACCAGTGTTTTCTTTAACAGCACAAATGGAAATCAGTGTTAATTTGTCCATCTGTGGATGAGTAGGCAGGATAGCACCAGTCAAAGGTGAGAAAAACCAGATTGGAATAAAGAAATATGATGTGGTGCTGAGTGATGAGCAGAAGACATGGGTTCAGTGAGTTGAAGGATAGCGAGCGCAACTCAGCATTTAAGGAAGATCAATGAAAATGCCAAAATGATTGAAGTTTTGTAGTTAAATATTGAGAAATTAGACAGATACCCTAGTTAGGTTACTGTCTTTAATCTTAATAGCAAAAGTATGTTGCCGGTACTTGACACGAGTTGGTGTGAAAGACAAGGGAAAATGGAAGACAGAACATTTCATTTTCTAATACCAAAAACGGAGGCTGCTTTTTGGGTGTTCTGTCAGACATGAAGAAATGCAGCAGGGTTGGTGCAGCACCAGAGGCTTTGGGCCCAATTCTCTGTTATTTCATACCTTATGTCATTATTAGCATCCACTCTGCATAGGAGTGAGACTCTAGTAAATCAATCTCCCACTCACATTCATGCAAGTGAGTGACACCCACTTTGCACAGAAAATCATAAAAAAAAAAATAGCAGTGGAGTATCAGGCACACAAGGTTTTGATGGTGTGCACACATTAGGTCAAATTCTTCCATAATCTACACTGCATGCCATCCCCACGGCTGTCAATGGCATTGCACAGGATGGAAGGCAGCACACTTTGGCTCACTTTCTCTTCTGAACTGGGCAGAATTACAGGTCTTTTCTTAACCTCTTCTACCAGTGGAGATGGTATTTACCAGGAGGGTAATTAAAGGACATTTCTTCATTTCACTGTCCTCCCCACTCAGTTTGTGAATGGAAAATAAACATGGAAGCTGCTAAGCCACAGCACTCCAACTCACTGCATGATGCCTGCGTGCTCAGAGTGACCTCATGCAGAACTGAACCATTTAGTGTAAAACGCTGGATTTTTGTATTGTTTATGGACATGTTTTAGATTAAAATTCCCCTTACAGTTACAGGCTGCTCGTTGTGATAGCTATTTACACTATTGCCCTGTGGGATGTTTCATCACAAAAAACACTAGAACAGAACACTTTTGCCTGCTTCCAAATCAGAAAAAGAAGAGGCCAGACTTCAATCTTCAGATGTTTCCTAGGCAAAGACAAGGCCTTTTTCAACTCATGTAAGATAGTCCTCAACAAAAAAACTAGGCTTTTCTCAGACAAAGCAGCTTTGGAGTTTGTTCCCCTTGCTGTCCCACCAGAGCCTGAGTTACCTAGGCCATTCCCTGAGTAGGGACTTAGATAGGAACTGCCTTATTTTCTGTAGGACTGATTCGGAAATAGCTCCATGCCACTTTACCTGTTCCAACCTATGTTATTCAGTCTTAGAACTGATTGGGGAGAGTTCCCAGGAACCAGGAGAAATGGGTGCATGAATGGAGAGGAGATGCAGAGGAGAAGAGAGGCTCACACTTCCAGCCCTTTGTTAACATCTCCATAAGACCAGCCATACTGGGGGAGACCAATGGTCCATCTAGTCCAGGATCCTCTCTTCCAACAGTGGTTAGTACCAGATATTTCAGAGGGAATGAACAGAACGGGGCAATTTATTGAGTGCTCCATCCCATCATCCAGTCCCAGTTTCTGCCTCTTGCTCCTTTCCTCTGCTAGTTTAACCTCACCCCACAATTCATACACCAGATGCTTGCTGCCAATTACAATTAGGGTCATTATTCCCATCACAGACATTTTATTTAGTCTGGCTGCTGGTTTGCAGCAGCACAAGCTTCACTTCTCTTTCCTCCCCTCTACAAATCTACTAACCAATACAAGGGCATCCAGTTACATAAGGCAACCATTTAATTATTTGTCTGCTAAGGTTTATGCTGGATCCATGTATACTTATGAAGAGAGTATGTTTTGGTGACCTGAAACACTTCCAACATCACTACTTCCACAATGCATGCCACCCTTTTACAGTTTTGTTGGGTTTTTGTGGGGGGGGGGTTAGGATGAAAAAAAATTCACTGCATCTGCAAAGTGTGCTGTTTCCTTTTCATTGTTTTTACAGTTAGAATATTAAGAGTTATTTTTGTAGCAGCCTGCCTGCCTAAACTCTTGTCCATGTCCTCTCACTCCATCACAATAGCCCTGTATGGTTCACGTGGAAAAAAACCCAGACTATTCCTGCAAAAACTGGCCATAGGAAACATACATTTGTAAGCACACTGTCTTAGAGTCTTGATAATCATCATAAAATAAAGCTTCTGCTCAGAATGCCCCAAAATTCAAGGTAACTTGGATTCTGGGTCCCATGTTATGAACATCCTTAAGGGCAGATTTCACCAGAGCTGACTCCCTGTATCAGCCTGGGACCCACAATGGGTTCATCTCAACTGTGGGCAGGCACTGTTGACACTACTGCTGTTCCCTAGGAGACAGTGAGAACAGCTTTAATTTAAGACTGGTTCCAGAGAAACTGACACATCCTCCAGCCAAGCCACTTTTCTTGATATCTCCACTAATTGTTTGCGCTTTGCTGATCACCTGTTTAGAACTGAGCTGAAGGCTGTTGCACCTTCTACCAGATATAAACCATCATAAAATCTCTGAGGATCATCTGGCTTCCAATTTTTAATGTACTCAGAAACATTGCTATGACAGTCAACAATGGAATAGGCAACTAGGACACCAATCAATATTTAGGTATTTAAATGGACACTTAGGCAAGTAAACTGCACCTTGATGTGCATTTGTGTGTGCGCATCCTATTGCCCACACAAAATCCCTATTGGGATATGGGCATCCTATTGAGGTCTCCACATCTGAAAGTTGGGCCTAGTACAACCACACATGTAAATGTAGCACCTTCTTACTTGCAAGTGGTAATCAGAGGGAATTGCTCCTGTTGGGTGGGTGGGGGTTTGCCCGTGAATACACATCAGTAAAAACTTTATACACAGTTCTACAGACAACAGTTCTTCAAGATTTGCCGCCTAAAACAGCTCTTTTCACATCAGCATTATGAGTAAAAAAACCCCTAAACTTCTGTATGTGTACGTCCTGTACATTTATTGTGAAGTTCAAAGAATATTTCTGAACATATATACTTTGATCAACACATTAGAGATATGGACAAATATTAAATTTTTTATTAAAGGCTATTTTTTCAATCCGGCATCTTGCCTTGCTTCTGTGTGTTAACCTGCAAAGTCACATTCTCACATACGTACAACTGTACCTTGCAGCAGCAACACACTTCACCTGTGTGCATACAAAGTTTAGAACAAGCATTTTCAAAGCCTGCTAAGACAAGACACATTCCCCTTTGCAATCCATATATATGCACAGCTACTTGGTACTTTTTGTAGGTGGCTCGTTTTGTTTTGTAAGACATTTCAGGTGTTAGAAGAGACATGCCAAAAGTTTTAGAAATTTGAAATTAATAGTAACTAGCTGACAGAAGCAGAGGTATTTTCCAAAAATTTGAAAATATAGCTAATTTCAGTGCTCAAAATTAGAGGAAAGTAACAGCGATTGTGGAAACGGCATAACCATCAAACTCCTTACCCCAAATACACACATTTGAGTACAATCTCATTTAGATCATTAGCACTCTTTAGGGGCTAACTGTGAGTTTGTCTTATCATAAAACTGATGATGTGTTTTAGCACCCAGCTGCAGAATCCTATTTTATTCTATCATCACCCTCAGCACTGTAGTATCTGGGCACTTTCTTGTCAGCCATATTACTTAATGCACTAGTTCTGTGGTTCATTCTCTCACTCCCTCTCCTCCTTCTGAGAGGAAAAACTGTATGCAATGTCGTGTTGTGTTTTTAAATGTACATGTTTCTGTGTGTGTATGTTAGGGATGGCAAGGCTGAAGAAGCACGCTGTATATTTGGAGTGCAACACAGTTAGGCTTGTGAGGGTCCTTAGTTCCTGTGGGACTTTGTTCCATAGCCTCAGTCTGTCCTGCAGAGAGCTCTGCCTCCTGCATGTATGCGCCTTACCCTTCTGGTAGAAAGTTCTACTGACCATGAGGAGCAGAGCTAGTCTTCATCCTGGAGCTTTAACCAGCCTTTTAGATAGGCTGGCCACAGGAAATGGAGTACTTTGAAGAGATGGACCCAGACTTTGAACTTGACTCAGTATTCTATGGGAAGCTAGTGAAGCAAGTGGAGAACAAGTTTGACATACCGGTGGTAGCCCATGTTGGCAAGGAGACATGCTGCAGCATTCTGCATTAGTATTAGATATATTGCATTGCTACAGTCCAGATGGAAGGTGACAAAGGTATATAGCTGAGGCCTGGCCACTGTCCATCAGGCTGGAACCAAGTCTCCTAGTCACCTGGAGACAGCGTTAGTCATGAATGCTGCTGTATGAGAACACTGGAGAATCCAGGAGCAGTCAAACTGGGTTTTTTCTGACTAGTCCAATTGTGCAAATACCAGATTATGGGTTAAAGCTCTTCTCAGTGCTTTCCTCTGCACACCAGCATAACCTCGGTCTTGATCAGGTTGAGCTTCAACCAGCTGTTCTTCATCCATGAGCTAATCTCAGCTAAGCACCAGGCTACATTGGCAGTAGTGGTAGGGTCCCAGGGGGGTGAAGGCTAAGTAGAGAGCAGTAAACTCTCACCCACCTTGTGAAACAAAGATGGGGACACCATCCATTGTATCCAAGCAAAATATCTTGCTTCAATTTAGTAAAAAACCATCTACAGCATTAATATTTCTTAAAGCAAAACGAAAGCCTCACATAATGGTGACATTTTATAGCTTTTCCCATTCATCTGAGAAAATATAAAGCCATCCCCATAAAAATGAAGGATTATGGACCCGTATTCCCATTATTGTCTTAATCATGAATAATATCTTTCAGTTACTGGTTATCGCAAAACAGTACAACACAGCATATGTATATTAATGTCAAGTCACATCAGAGAGGAAAAGAGTACAAGTTGTCATTGTAATGTCTTTTGTAGAACTTCATTCTCTCTTCTTGAACTACTTCCACATACCTAGCACAATGATCATTCTTACCCCGTATTTGAGAATATTTTAATAAACCTTGGATGTAAGCACTATTGAAAAGTAAAGGTATTATAACCTTCAGACAATGAGATAGTCAGCCAATAAAATGAAGATAGTACTTTGCCCTTGCACAGCACTTTACATTTTTCAACAAAGTCCTGTAAATAATTAACACACACAAAACATCCATTTTACAGATGTTGACTCAGACACAGAAATTACATACTTGTCCTAAAACACGCAGTACATAGCCATGGTTAAACATATTCTTTCTGGGTGGACACTTGATTGCATGTGAACATCCCATAAAATGAAATTACAGGTAGATATGTAGTCTCAGCATCAGCAGGTGGCATTGGAAAAGCATATTTAACGTGTTTCTTCCTATCTGAAGCCTTAGGCTATTAAAAAAAGCTTGGTGACTTTGCGTCAATTAAATTGTAAAGCGGCAAACAGTCATACTGGTAATGATCATGTGCTGGGGGTGGAGGGGTGAATCAAATGAGTCTGTCTCTGAGCAGCAGGCTGGTAAACCCTCATTTTGACAAAAAACTATTACTTAAATTAGTGGCAAGTATGTAGTATGTTTCTAGTCCCGACAATCAAAGGAATTCTAGAATGAGATTAAACTAAAAAACCACCTAATATCTTCATCCAGAGAACAAAACAGGGGTGCAGGTGGAAAAGAAGGTCACCAGATTTACACACAGATAGTGAGTGTTCATACTTATTCACTGAAATAAGGCTTCAGAGTAACAGCAACTATAAGACAGATTAAGAGAAAATATTAAATTAAAATGTCCCTGTCTTTAAATTTTCAACTGAAGAAAGATTCACTGCTGGGGAAAGCTGCAAAAACATGGGACCAGTAGATGCAACAAAGCAGACTCAACAAAAGCTATCAGCTTCTTTCTCTTCTGCTTTACAGTGATTTTTCAACCTCAACCCCCATCCACAGCAATTTCTGCTGTGATGCCAAGAAGAAAGAAATCCACTAAGTTAACCAATATAAATAGAGGGTCAACTGACCACAGGGATGTTTATCTACCCCCCCATTCTTAATATATAGAAAAATTTATTTAGTTTGCATATATATATATATATATATATAAAAAACTTTAAAAAATACTTTGTAAATTTTCCCTCCCGCCACCACTAGTTGCTTGCTTTATCTCTTCCCCCCGTTTTCTGCTTTTCTTCTCAGACAAACCTTTTCAGGACAGGGACTGTCATATTTTGTGAGGACAGCACCTAGCTTACAGTGAAAAGACAGTTTTCAAACTTTGCTTCTAGCTAACCCAGCCCAATATTTACTATTACTATTCAACTCAGTTTTGTCCATTTGAGTGCTTTTAAAACCACCCATCTGTTCAGATTTCTGCCTCCTTCTTTCCTGGTGGTAAACTGTCACCCTTCCTTTGCCCCCTTATTATGATTTATACAGCACCAAAAAGGTATGTACATAACTTTACAGAAAAACAATACTGATAGCACCACACCTCAAGGAAGATACAATCTAAATTAGCCCTTGCAGTCCACTGTCTCCCAGTTCCATGCTGAATATTGATGGAAGAAATCCTGTTAGGCTCATTTTACAGCGTGAGTAATTCTGTTAGTCAACTCACAGGATGCTCTCAATATGTTGCAAAATTAGGTCCGTAGGTAATTTCTTCATTAAAAATTTAAAAATTTTTCAGTCAGTTGTCACTTCAAACTGACTTCAAATGGGGAAACGCTCACATTGGGAACATGGTGACAAGGTGAAGGTAGCAAGGTGCATTTACCACAAATAAAAATGGTGAGGCCTTTAGGCCTGGATAAAAAAAATGCCAAAAACTGGACTCCACCTGCATGAGATTTCTAGGAAACTTACAAGGACAAATTTGCTCAGTTTCAAGTCCTACACTTTCCTATATTATTTTGGTTGGCTGTTTCTCTCTCTATTTTCACTCAGTCCTTTTCCTTCTCCCTCCCCTCAATTTGTTTCTTTACACACTCCACTTAATACAGTGCATACTATTGTTGCCTCTTTGTTCTGATGATCCTTTTTGACTGCCTATATAGTCACCACTTTTGCAGAACTAGGTTCTTTTGCCCTTTCTTTTAGCCTGAAAGTCCTTTGTGCCTTTCCTGCATGCTGCTTAAATTCTTTGTCTAATCTACCATCTAGCTACTTCTCTTTTACCCCAGTTCCATTATTCCTGACATATTAACGCCATAGATTTGTCATTCTTCTGCTAAGCTGATCTACTCTTTTCAGAGCTGAGTGTCTCACATTTTTAAAGCACTTCTGAGCTTTTCTCTAAATTCTCTATTATTGTTTACGAGCTGTCCCCCACTCCACCCTTTCGTAATTTATTGGCCTACTGTAGCTACTGGTACAAAAAACTTTCCCTCCGGATTTTAAAACTAATGTGTTGTTGTAATTTCACGAGATATACAGAAAATGCCCAAAGAATACACCATTTTTTCAGCAATCCACTTTTTGTCCCACATAAAGATCATCGCCTCCTTCAAAAAATTGAACATACTTGCAAAAAAACAGTTGTACTCATTTAATGAAAAAATAAAGGGAAAAAAATCACATGTAAATTAATCTGTGTAACAGGGTAATAAAACATTCACATATCAACAGGATGTAATTCCTGCTACTTCTAAGCAATGTTCACTCACCAGAGACTTCTCCCACATGACAACAAAGAAGTTAAAAAACTACCCAAACAGACAGGATTTAAAAAAAATAAAGTTAAGAGCTCATCAGTGTAGTTCTCTGTGCACACTGTGTCTGTTCCAGAAGTAGCACATGGGTTATTAAAAAAAGTAAAAAAAGGTTTAACCTCTTCTCTAAATCATATAGAGGGTGAAACTTCTGTTAAAAACTACAGCCCAGAAACTGTTCATCCAAAACATTGGCAGGCACCAGTCAAAAAAGACCTATGGCATACACAGAAAGGTTGCCTAATCATTCTCATCACCTTCCTAATACTTACATTTATAGGAAAGTTTTATTATTGTTCCAAATGCAGCGCTGAAGCAAGAAATGTATATTCATTGACTTCATGTGTACACCAGGGCTAAATTACCTCCACAGGATTAAGTTCACACAACCCAATTAGAGCTTAACTCTTACACAGCACCCATTGCATGCCACTCAAGTCTACATATAGCACAGAAAGCCAGAGGAAATTAAAACTAAAAAAGGGAAAAGCAAAGACAAATCTCACTTGCAAAAATATTTCATCTATTTTGTAAGTAGAATTGTTGTTATCAAGACATACTTTTTGTCATATTTATTTATATATGAGAGCAGGGAATACTATTTTTTATTTTTATATATATTACAACAGATAAACCACTACTTTTAGTGGTCTTTTCAAAACATTGAAGCAAAGACCTTTCTAAGCAGTTTAAAATGGGGCTTTTTTTAGACCTGGCAGCACAGAACTTTGTGTAATGTACTTGTCAGTGCACCTCTAGATGCCATTTTTATGAATCTGAAGGGCAGCAGGTTAGCACTTGTCAAAATCTCAACTTCGAAATTAGTATCATCTAAGGGATTAGCCTTATTTTTCTCTACAATTGTGAATGCAAAGTGGTCTACCTATGGTGCATGAAATGCTGCACAGAGATAATTAACTAGAAATAATTACAATGTACTTGGCAAATTATATCTTTGCCCTGTGTGAAAAGGACATGTTTTATTTATACTTACTCCCCAGTGGCTCTCTAAATGATCAGGTTCTAAGTCTAATATTTAAAAGGTGAGCCAATGACAGACCTTCAACGTGTGACCAAAAGTGATTCTTTGCACGCAAAAAGATAATCCTCAAAATTCCATATTACTGTTTAATACGGTAAATAGCAAACCTATTCAAAATAGGTAATGCAAAGGAGTTCTTGTCCTAACTCAAAATTCTCACTGTATTAGAGTATGAAAATATGGATACACTATCAGTAACACTAGTCCTTGCCTGGTCAACCAGTACAGCCCCTCACAATTTCTTCTGTTGTCAATGTGCTATTAGCATATTCGCAGAAAGGAAGTGACTACCCCTCTCCTCTTACCTCCTTCTCCCCACAAAAAACAGACTGCTTTTGTTGAAAATTTTACAGAGAAGGGAAAAATCTAGCAAGTGGCAGAAAGTGAGGCCATTATAAGCTGGTGACAGACAATATAATGGAGATGTGCAAAAATCCATAGTGTATATACTTCATCAGATCATATAATTACATACTGCTGCTTTTGTGCTAGCATAAAATATTATGCTGATTAAGACCATTTTCCCTTTCTAAAGCCCCAATATATAAACTAGTTACACTTTCCAGCTCACCGATTCCTGCAAGACGTAAGCTTTCACTGCTTTAGTCCACCAGCTTCTTTTGGGAGCCCAGTGTTTCATTATCACAGCATGGGGTATTACTAATGGCATATCATAGCACTGCAATTGAGAACTACAGCCCGAGACACAAATTAAGGAATATTTCCATTCACATATTCCACTTTTAAACAAAACCTATACACAATTATTTCAGATCCCTGCTGGCATATATAAATAAAATATGAAAAATAAAAATTATTTCTCTTGATAATAACAATTTTACTTACAAAGTAGCTTAAATATTTTTGATAGATTAATAGCATATTTTAAAGCCTTGGGAATTTGGCTAATTTTTACTACTGAGATAGTAGTTTTAAGGCATTTTCCTGCTTCAACTACAGCTTTGTTCCACTATTAAGTGGCTATTGCTTTGCTTTCATGAATTAAAGTATAAAATTTACAACAAGTCAACTTTTTCTCCTAACTTTTTTTGTTTTTTAAACAAAATAAAAAAGTGACAGTATAATAGCTGGACAGCTACCAAAAATAACTAGAAAGCAATTGAACAGCTGATAATGAATGTTGTAGGACTTACAAGATGGTGGCAGATGGTTAATGGCAACCCCCCTGAAGGCATTGTCTGTCCCCCAACAGCTACTTGATTTATAAGTCTAGTTTGGTAGGGGATTTTTCCTCTTCCCATCTCAGCCAAATAATTGAGAAGAAACAAAAAAACCCACCCCACTATTGACCACTGAAAGGCTTAAGTTGTAGAACCACAGTGGTGACAGTGTAAATATAAATTATATGTTGTCACATGTTTTTATCTGCATGTGTTAATTTACTCTTTTTTTGTTTTGGATGTTGGTGCTATAGCTATTGTGATTCAGTTTTCCAACATGCGTTTTCTGACTCAACACAAGTATGCAATTTGATGTGTGCCTTTTATTCTCAGGTGATTATTTCCTTTTTGTGCATGTGTGGGGTTTCAAATTCCCTCCCCCACCCCAACTCCTTGTCATGATTGCAAGTTTTCAGGTTTGGGGATAGTGATTCTGGGAGAACTAGTGCAAAAAAGCATCACTATTAGCTACAGAAAGGAAATTGGTCCTCTCTTATCTCAGAGCACACACTGCCCACCCCATCTCAGACACTGAATCCCATAGGGTCTGAGATGGGGTGGGGCACGTGTTCTCAACCTAACAATTATTGGGTAGAGATTGTCCTGGTGGATTTTAGCAATAGGTGCATCAGTGGCAGGAAGATAACTTGATAGGAGCAAATGAGTGCTCTCCTTTTTAGAATGCCAGGGCTTTCTGCGCAAGGGTTTATTTTCATTGTCTTGGTATTGAGATTGCAACACCTGTTTCAAACCACCAATAAGTCAGTGTCATTATTTGAGCATGCTCCTTCAAATACATCAGAAAATGGTTGTATGACCATCATGCTACGCTATAGCTCTACTGCATTTTACTCTTCCCTTCACTGATGACTTAAACAGTCCAATGTGGGTAAAAGGTGGAAGGAAAAAGATTAGCATGGATTCAAAGAAATAGCATACATTTCATTTTTTTGGGGTGAAAGAAAACTACAGATCAGGGATTTTTGAGTGGCATTTACAGAATTTTTATATATACAGACCATATTCACTGTAGTATGAGAGGAAGCTTCCATATATGGACTATTGGAAGTTGCTCTAATTGGACAAGGTTGCTATTTGTTTAAGGCATTTCTTTTTGGGGAGTACTTGGCAAATTACTCAGTTTAGTAGAGAACTGTAGGCAGCTGCATCCACACATCACCATTATCATCACAATCACCATATTTACCATTAAATCTTTGGGCTTTTCCAGTCCTGAAAGATATTCTGACCAGGGCAAATGTAGAGAAGGAATGAGACAAAGAACACCATCTCCATGGCTGCGTGCTAAGCAAACCCTGAAATGGTAACGTAAGTTCCCTTCTATCTTGGACACCTACTGTGTCAATTTCAAGCCCCCACTTCATTGTGTCTACCTTTGAGATAGCTCCTTTTTTGCATTCTGTCTAGGCTTAGTCTGGCTTAGCTGACCTAAACAAATCTAACCTTCCTCTGCTGCCGTAAATAGTTTGGCAAGCTGAAAGTGATGATGGGCAACCCAGTCTGTGGTGAAAGATTTGCTTCCCATGAACTGACCACAGGAAAAATCAGAGCAACTTAGCTAAACATTTTCCAGAGCCACCTGGTGTGCAAGGGTAGCTAAAATAGGCTTTGTGCTGTGTGTGTAGCCTTCCAGAAACTCAGCAGTACCAGCCAAACTCAATTTCCCTGTCTCTTTACATTAAGAAGAGCAGGACCAGTCTACCAGAATCTGGGCTACAGCCTAAAACTGACCCTCTTTTTCCGCCAACAAGAATATTTGATGTAATTCAAGAGAATTTCCAGTGAGAAATTTGTCCTTACAGATTCTTTTAACAGAGATGGGAAATAGATGAATTAAAAAACTTAGCGGCCATGTTCGCTTTTGTGACAAACCACAAGTATGTGACCATTTAATCAAATATATAACATTCACAAAGGCCTTTGTGGACTAATAGATTCTTACCTGATCCTACCTGTAAAGAGCATTCTCTTTAAAGAAGGACAGAGGCAGAGAAATGATATGGCTACCCTATAAGCACTACAGCTGGGGAACTGTACTATGCCTTTGTAGCACTGTAGTGTAGCCCCTTGCTACAGCAACATAAAGGTTTTTTCCTCATTACTACAGTAAATCCATCCCATTGAGAGATGGTAGCTAGGTCAATGGTAGAGTCTTCGGTTGACCTGAAGGTGCCTACATCAGGGCTTAGGGCAACTTAACTATGTCTCTTAGAAGTGAGAGTTTTTCACACCTCAGCAATGTTGACTTAACTTTTGGATATTGACCAGGCCAAAGTTGATGCTCTTTAGCATGTGACAGAGGAACACACAACACAGGGATGTCTTCACTGCAGAAGTTAATCAAGTTTTTTATACTTCAATTATTCCTCGAGTTAGTGTGAAATAGCACTCGAGCTGCTGTAGCGACATTGGTACTGCATTCAATAAGTGTCCTGAGGGCATATCCTATAGTTCTTGGATCTGCAGTAAGCTGAAATGCTCAATGAACTCTTTCCCTGTTAATTGTAGGAGAACTTGTCTGTTCTTTCCAGGCACACAAGGGAATTGTGAGAAGGCACTGGAAGATTACTGGCATTTAAACAGAGCTTACATGAATCCACACTCCAGCTTTGCCACATGAGCACCTGATGAGTTGTGCTAACTTGAGTTTTAGCCCATTGTGTCTCATAGGCCAGCCAACTTGAGTTAAAAACACCACTATACTTGAGTTAAGGGTTTGTGCATGTGGATAAGATTTGAGTTAGGGGCACCACTCAACTTGTAATTTAAGTTAACTTTGAAGTAAAGACAAGACCATAGGAGGGAAGGTACTGCCGGGTGGTTGAGTCATACGATCAAGCATAAGCTCTCTGGGACAGTACACACAGGGTCAGAAAGATCCCCTGTCAAATTACCTGTCTACATTTCAACTTTCAGCAAAACCCTAGTGGGATTTTCAGAAGCATGTAAGATCAGGTACCAAACTCATCAATAAGTTAGTCAAAAAGAAATTGGTGTGAGGAGATTCACTTGAAAGACACTGGTGAGAATCTTCCACTGAATAGGTATTGCACTATCCAACCCACCATAGCAATGTTACATAAGAACAGTAACATGCAGGAAAATCAATTTTGCTTCCAAAACCATACAAATAGCCTTTACTAATACCATTATGAACCTGAAGCAGAGTTTTAAAAGGCAGCAATACACATTCAAACAAATTATGTTGCATATTACATTCTAAGTGACATCTATGTCACAATATGCAATGGTTTTTGGGTACTTAAATATACATTTGAGTTCAAAAAAATGAATTAGCTGTTGAATTGTGTACAAAGATCCTTATATTAATGAGGTGCACAAGGTGTGGGCTGAATTCCAATGAAAACCAAAATATCGTTAACTTCAATTACAGTGAATCAGAGCTAAATATTAATAGGACCTTCCTCTAAGATCCTGGCTCGATCTCATAGGTTATCTTTAATTTGAATTTTACTGATTATGCAATGGCTAGCATTTAAAAATAGCCTGCACCAGGACAAAAGAAAAATATTTTTTGTAATTGGAGAAGCATGTTACAAATTCCATTATTTCACATTAGAACCAAAGCCTTTCTTCCTTCAAGGGTGGAGGCAATAAACAAGGGAAAACATAGGTCTGGTGTGATAGATTTCACTCCCAACTTTCAAGGAAAGTATCTAAGGAGATCAATAGGGAAGTAGTCATTTCTTACCACACCATCATATGCCCAAGAAAGAAACTTTTTGGATGTGCAGTTATTCACTAAGGCCAAGTCTACACTTACCTTTGGGATTCGGCAGCAGTCGACGGGAGATATACAAGTGATGTAAATTACTTGCATATCTCCTGTCGACTCCACGGTGTCTCCTCTGTGGGCATCCACACTGCACTGCACCGAAGGGAACAGTGCTCCCTTCCACACAGCGCTACGCCACTTACCGGGGTGGTTTTCCTGCGTCGCTTCCTGGATTGACTGAGCATGTCTATACAGACCCCTCAGTCAATCCAGAGCAATCGATGTGACGGCAGCAAATTTGCTGCCGTCAGTGTAGACCCAGCCTAAGTGTCCACTATGGAATCTTTAAGCCCTGTCTTCTGAAGCAGCTGGTGCTGACCACTGAAGCTGGACCAGATGGATCACTGGGTCTGGCCCAATAGGACAGACCCCATGTCCATGGTTTTATTTGGTCATACAAGGGAAACAATTAAATTCAAAAATCGAAATTTGCTAGTCAGCAGCTGATTTTGGATTAGACATACTTACAGAGCGGTAGTGCAGCTAGCTAAATTATTTACTATAGGTTTAGAATAAAGAAAATACAGTTAAAATATGTGAATACAGCTGCATGAACACTACCAATAATTTCCCATAAATGCTAATGTGGATTTTTAAATGCATTTGCTCCCACTGGTGTTCTACCCCTTTTCTATTACCTCACAGGAATATTCTAGGGAAAGATCCTTAGTATGAATGCTTAGACAAGAAATTGAAGCTCATCTGATCAAGTATTACCTGAAAGGAAATTTTGAATTGTCATCAAGCATGTGCACAAGGGGGGGGGAAGCAGGGGCACAGCATCTCCCCAAAATCTGTGTCCCTGCAGCCCATGGAAGAAGGAAGCAGCAGGGCGATTGGTTGCCAGTGGAGCTCCTCCTCATCCTACCGCTTCAGCCTGCTGCTGGAATCCTAGGCGTTGCCTCTGCCTCCAACCCTGACTCAGTTTAGCGGGCAGTCTGCAAAGCAGACAGCAGTGCTCCACTCCAGCAGCAGGGAAGCGGCAGCAGCAGGCTGCAACTGTAGGGGTGGGAGAAGGAGGAGCTCAGTTGGCAGCCAGCTGCCCTGCTGCTTTCTCCCTCCCCAAGCTGCAATGACACATCAAGAGGGCCACTGCCCCCTCACTACTGTGTGTCCCTGCCAAAGGCATCCTGGGGAGGGGGGGGAATGAGAATATCACATGAACCTTTCATTTGTGTGTTGTAATGTGCCCCAAAAGTATTTAACTTTACATTTCTGCGCACGACCCGGATTGTCATAAACCACCAGTTTGAGTTCTGAAAGGTCAATTGCAAATTTTACACTTAAATAAGCAATTCAATCATCATCTAACCCACAATGACCTAAGTCACCTAATCAGAGAACAGAAACAATATCAGAAAAGTTATGTATATAACCCACAACCCCCAAGAATTTTAAATATTCCTAATGAAAAATTCAGGAAAGCTCTTCAGACCAGGAACATTTCACAGAAAAAAAAAAAAAACACCAAGGTTTTAAATAAAATAAATCTGAGAATCTCTGTAGACAAGTAATTTTAAAAATATTCATCTAACTATAAATTGTGGTATTGTAGACATAGCCCTTATTCTTTGCAAAATAAAGATAAATTGGGAAGCACTTATTTACCTGGTATAAAAGTGTTAAACAGCTAATACTCTATTACTAATTTATTAATACCCTCTTTACTGAAGCTTTTGTGGAACACCGATAACTCTTTTTCACTGCTTGTATATTGTGATATGGCTTGTTGGCGCCAATACACATTTTTAATGATACTCACTGAAAGTATAATGTTACTCTACAAAAACCACACACATTTTCTCTTTTCATGTTTCATTTGCTGGAAGAATCAAAGCATTAAGTCATTCCCCCCCAACTCAAATCATGCAAGGAGCCCTTTGAAGTGATTTTTCCTCTTCTCTTTTTGTCTCTTCTTCTTAATGAAGAGTCTTTAAATCCCTGTCTGTATATAGAAAGGTTCCATAATTCTCAGTCCACAACAGCTATGTCTCAAAAAGCAATGCTCTTGACGACTTGTTTATGGGCTTCACTCTCCCTGCCCCCCACTTGACAAGCTGCACTGAATATGTTTTAATGGGTCCAGGATATGTTTAGAAACTCTAAATGCAACATCTACTCATCAAAAATGTAGGAAAACTAAGATGAGTTCAAGTGGGAAAAATCAGGGAATTTGGAAAAAAAGCATTTGTGGTTACAAGTTAAAACTGTCACGAAAAGAAATAGATCAGATTAACTCCATTAATTATAATCTCAAAAGCACTGTGAAGCTAAATACTTGTTACTATGGTTCTTGTCTCTAGTGGGAATTCAAAATATTGTGTAAAAAAGGTGAATAAAAGTATAAAATCAGTTGAATTAAAGAACACCACACGGTGCGTTATTGGCCAATACAACACCTCCAATTCCACCTACCCCAAATTCTTCTTGTTTTTCTGACCTGTGATAATGCAACGGCACTAAAGGCCAAAACAGTAGGTGCCAGGAAACTCAATAATCACTGATAATCTGCACTATTAGGAAAAAGCTAAATGAGTCACTATTGTACTGTTACTATGCCTTTTTCTGTGCAGATTTTTCAGTATTGTACAAAGGCTATCATGAAAATGATACAATGAATGTAGTGATTTTGTAATGCTCTAAGCCATATATGAAACTTTTGCTGTATTTACTACAAAAAAAATTCAATTTCTAATCTATTCAAAGATGATAATCTGAGACAATTCAAATATTTTCATTTGGTGCTAGCTGCCAGATCCATAAGGCTGTGCATCATGTTTTATTATGTATTGTTTTATTACAGTAGCATGTAACATGGACCAGGACCCCATTGTGCAGTCAATTGGGGATTCAATGAAAGAGGACACTAACCAAAATCCCCATTTGTATAATCCTCTTGTTGTACAAGAAAAGAAACCAAATTAAGAGTTCAGTTGCATTCCATCCTGGAAAAAGTCATTTTTTCTAGTTTGCAGAGTTCATTTTCAAAACAGATGAAGGAAAGAGTGAGAAAACTGGAAACAGTTATTGAAAAAGACAGGCAGGCATCCAATTCCTCATTCTGTATATAAAATGAGCCAAATGTATCTGATGCATCTCCATAGCCCTTTAGCTTCAGATAAAAACTGGCCCCAATGAAGTCAATGGCAGTTTTACACAATTTCACCCTGAGTGTCTCCATCACAAGGGACAGATGGAGTTTAATTTTTCATGGTCTCCCATTTCATCTTTCCTTTGGGGGAAAGACAAGCACTGTCATGCCATATCAATTGTCCTAATGGATAAGAGACTGTGATTAGTGGTAGTCTCATCTTTGAAGTGAAACAGTGAATTCAGCTGCCTTAAAAGGTAAGGTAAGTGTGTCTTGGCTTGTCCCTTGAACATTATCTTCATATTTTAAATATAGTCAACAACATGCTACAGGATCTCCACTTGACTCATGTTAATGCCCTGTTGGATGCCCAGCACCAGCTATTGCAGCTCAGAACAACAGTTGTTCAAGTCATTCAACAGATTCATCGGTTCTTCCAGAGCTAACTCTTGTGGTTTCTCTCATAGGAATAGCAAGACCCTGATCTGAGGCAAAGCAGAAAACTTTGTGGCAGTTCTTTATGGGTCAGAGGCATGACAAAAGTTACAAATTGATTAAGGGTATAGAGAAAGTAGATGGGGCATTTCTATCCCTCTCTCACAACACAAGAACAAGAGGACATTCAATGAAATTAAAAGGCAACAAATTTAAAACTGATAAGAGGAAATACTTCATAAAAAACCGCATAGCCACTTGATACCAATGAGGTGCAGAGATTTGCAGGACTGAAGAAAGTATTGGACATTTATATGGCTCAGGAGAAAATCCAGAAAACAATAATGATTACAACCAAAACCAATGAGCTAATTCTTCATGCCTCTGTGCATAAACCAACTGCTAACTAATAGGGAGTTAGGAATAACTTCCACTGAAAACTGTTTTATTCAGTAATCGAATAATGTAACTTTTCTTGCACTTTCCTCTGAACCATCAGATATGCTTCACTATCAGAGGCAGTCTACAATATTGCACTGACCACCGGCCTGACCCAAAATGGTCATTCCTATGTTCATATCAGTTCAGGTTGAGAGCTTTCATGGTTACTGTCTAAATCTGAATGGGCAAGGACCTAATTTAACAAGTGACAGAATACTTCCAGAGATTGATTTGATGAATAAGAAGGCACGATTTTTGGATAAGCACTTGTCAGAGTAAAACCACACTCTAAAATTGCAGAGGATACTGAATTGGAAGTTATTGCATAACACCAGTGAAGACCCAGAAATACAAAGGAAACCAGAAAAGCCAGAAATAAATATGGGCAAGAAAAATTGATAATTTAGGAAAACAATCTGCTTCAGTTTAGGAAAAACATCCAAAAAGTGTGATTATTTAATGGAAGTGAGGAATTTTAAAACCACTCTCTCAGAATTATTAGGAGGTGATGATGGAGAACAAATTACTTAAGAGCTTGCAATGCAATAGGGTGATTTTAAACAGCACAGGCAGAACCATCACCTAACAGAGCAGGGAGGAGATAATCCCTTACTATACAGCACTAGTGAGTCTGCACATTGACTACAGGATTTGGTTCAGGGTACCTCAATATCAGAAATGAATGAGCAAATTGAAAGAAATTCAGAGGTCAATTAAAGTGATTAAAGGGATTGGAGGGATCGATTTATGAGGCAAGATCAAAAGAAGGAAATATACTTAGTTGCCAAATGACAAAAGGGAAAATCTGAGCCATCTACCAATATTTGAAGGGTGTAAATATTAAACTGAGCAAGGAAACATTTAGGTGTTCCAGTTGGTATCACTGGGAACAATGGGAAGAAATTAAGCAAAGGAAAATTTAGATTGATCATCAGGATAATTGCTGTAAAAGGTGGACAAGGGACTGTAGAATAGGCTCCTAAAGGAAGTGGTAAAATTTCCCTCCTTTGAATCACAAATGGATTTATACAATGTGCTTTGGGAACATTTTTCCATTGAGAGGGGAAAGATTAGATAGATAAACAAGTATTTCCTTTTAATCTTAGCTTTTAGAATGGTAAGGACCCACCAGATTTGTAGGCGAGTGAATATCTTATTTCTGTGAAAAACTTTCTAGAGGCTATCCAAGTGCTCCCAAGTGGAGATGGCCTTGGGCTAAATGGGTATATCAGCTATTGCTTTAACACTTTGTGGAAGCATTATTGTACATGGAACTATTTTTTAAAAGTTTAAATGTTTCCTCTTCCAGGTGTATTTAAGGAACCTGAATTAATGTTGTTTAACTGTCAAGAAAATCTACATACAGTAGAACCTCAGAGTTACGTAAACCAGAGTTACTAACTGACCAGTCAACCACACACCGCCGTTGGAAGCAGAAGTACACAATCAAGCAGCCAAAGAGAGAAATACAAAAAAAAATAAAAAAACCAAAAAAACAATACAGTACTGTGTTAAATGTAAGCTACTAAAAAAAGGGAAAGCATCATTTTTCTTTTGCATAATAGTATTTCAAAGCTGTGTTAATGTTCAGCTGCAAATTTCTGAAAGAACAACTAACGTTTTGGTTCAGAGTTACAAACATTTCAGAGTTACGAACAACCTCCGTTCCCAAGGTATTCGCAACGTTTAATGTCACTGTAACTAGACATCTAAATAAATAATAGGAAACTGGACACTCACATACAGAGTGTCCAGATAACAAGTGTGAAAAATCAGGACAGAGGGTGTGTGTGGGGGGGTAATGGGCACCTATATATCAAAAAACCCTGAATATTGGGACTGTCCCTATAAAATCAGGACATCTGGTCACCCTACTTACATAGAATAAAGGGATAAAACCCTCATGGCTCAAGTCATAAACCAGCTGCTAACTGCTTTTGATAGGAATATGTTATTACAAAGCTGTCCGTAAAGTTTTTTGAAAGTTCCTCTGAAAGATCTGGTATTCAGCCACTGTCACAGGTCAGGAACCCAATTAGTTGGCCCTGTGTTCTGATTAAGTATGGCAATTTCTATGCAATCTTGTTTAGGAATTGAATAATAAAAGAGCTGCCCTAACATTCAACTCAAAAGGTGAAATTGTGTTCGGTTATTTTAGTCCAACAATTAAAACAAAGAATTTGACCCAAATTATTTTGTCATTGGCATCTTAGCAACATTGCATTGCAGAGATAGCAGCACCAAAATTTTTTAATGACAAAAATTGGGAAATAAATTGTGACAATGTTTAAATCCATTAATCTTATAAATTATTGAGGGGGAAGTAATAGTCTTAAACGCTCCAACTTCATTGTTGGCAGCAGAAATCTCTCATAAGCTGGATTCAAGGATGTTTCAGCAACTTTCTACTTTCAAGGGGCCATTTTGTGATTTTAAGAAGAGGGAGATTCAGAATGCTGAATGGTACTTCAAGGAGCTGAAAAGGGTAAAGATGCAAATTAGAAAATGTAACACACATGAAATTTCCCCTACAATTCTTTGCCTATGTATTTGCTGTTCACAAAAATATGAAGAATTTTCTCCCTAAATTAAAACACTGCAGTTCAGCCTGAATAGAATAGTGTCCCTTTCAACATCACAATAAGAGTCTGACTGTTCTATTGTAAGAGTTCAAGCAGTACAACTACAGGGTTATATCAGCAAAACTCAAATAATTTATGGGTATTGCATTAATTTGGGAATCATGTATTGTAATACCCAGTAATTATGTAAATTATGGTTATAATTTGTTAATGCAAATCACAGTTTCATATGTTAAGTAGAAAAAATATGCGTAAATTATGATGATGCCATAATACCACAGACATTTTCAACAGCTGCCATTGTGTTTGTGCCAAATGAGCAGTCCACTTCACACATGGTACTTATGAACTAAAAATTCCCCCGTGTCTATCTGCATTGCTCAGTATTTTGTTGTTCCTTCCAATTCAGGAACATCTGCAAACTTGGATAGCTTATTTGCATTGCCATCATTTCAACACTGGGTTCTTATACTGGTCCTTTAACATTTCTATCTTTCAGTTCCAGTCTCCTTACTTAATCACATATATATAATTTTTGACAAGCTTTTTTTCATTCAGCTGTGCACTCAGGTAGTATGTGGAGATTTGCACATTTTTTAACATTAACCAATGTCAAGAATCTTTACAGAACTTCCGGCAGGTCAGTTAATTGCATCTCCTTGTGCTCCTATCTGTGGGGCCTGGATACAGAAATAAGCACCATAAGGGAAAATATCCAGACTGCATTACTAGGAATAGCTGAACCTAGTAGAGTTTATGGAAGCCATCTTTTTATTTTTAAAATATTCTTAGCTGCCACTGTTTGTCTTCCTAGAATTCCAACATGTATTTGAAAGCAAACTTGGATTTTTTTCTTCAAACCATATTATTTTGCTTTCATGACTTTAAGAAAAAGTCTCAACTCTTAACAAATACATGAGACTCATTTTCACTGAAGTAATTCTAAGAAATTAGGACTTCTCTTGGGTGCCTCTGGATGGAGAAGTGAACTCAGGGACTGCCCACCACATCTTTTCTTTGTGACCAAAATGCTTCAGCTAGCCTCTGCTGGCTGAAAACGCTCAGTATTCACTTTCTGGCCCAGTAACTCCAATCGTAGTAAATCAAGCTGCTTCTCCACTGACTCTCTGCAGCACAGCCACCATTGCTGGCTCTCGACTGTACTATCAGCTTGCATACATCTTCACTCTTTATATTGCTCCAGCAATTCAGCAGTCTCAGTTCAACAGCATTTGGATAGCAGTTGGCAAGTCTACTTTTCAAACGCTTTTCCCATTCTTACCTTCAGTCAGTTTTAGAGATAACACATTTGCTAGAACTTGAGCACATCAAGTTTGTTCAAAATGTTTTGAACTCGCATTTTATGTAACCTCAGAATTTTTTTTTTAAACTACCATGTTTAAAATGTTCCCCTGTGCATATATTTAAGAAAAGAAACCTGGTATATTGTGGCTCAAAATACTTTTAGAAGTCTTTTAAAGCTTCTGAAGCCATCAATTTTGGAAAGGAACAACTTCTTTTAGAGAGACATATGGATGCAGTGTAAATAAATGGAAAACTAATGATGTCTAAATTCTCCAGGACATTAATTACTGTGTGGGAAAAACAAAACCAAATGACTGTGATTGTGATAACTAGATGATTTTATAACAGTTTGCCAGACTAAAGCATGGCCTTGCACATAATTCACAGTCAGTTTCATCTGCAGGCATTCTAATTAAAAGAAAAATTGTCTGTAACCTATTTTCATCTGCCTTCTTTTTCCACAAACACTGTGGTCTAACACTATTCTTCTTACCCCCTTTTATTTTCCTGGTTCTTTTGAAGAAAAAAAAATAATCTTTTTTTTTTTTTTAGTTGTGCTTAATATACACTCAGAAATAATCACTTAAAAGAAAGCTTAAAGGATGCTTTATCAGTAGCAGAAAATGGGGAGTGATGGAATAAAGCAAGCAGGTAGTTTTTGCAACTGAAAAAGCATTACCCTTCTCCATTATGTTAAATGCTGTATGAAAATGCTAATCAAATGGCACCACTACTGTGGATTTTAAAAAAATATTGGGTACTGTCTGACAAATTAGAACACCATTCAGAGTTCCTTAATTCTATTTTTCCAAATAAGAAATTATTTCTCTAAGAACATGGTTCACTATACTTCTTCAAACAGGCAGCTATTCAAGCCCAGAAGAGTCTCAGTGCTTCATAACGACAATGTCAACAACACCTGGGGTTTACTAGCAATTGCAGAATCATGGGCACAGGCTTTTGTCCTTAGAAAAGAGAACCTGATAAATCTTTCAGTGAGTTTGTCAAAAAACGGATGTTTGAAAAAATCGAGTTTGAAACATACGCTAAAGTCTAATTCTAGAAATAAATGGTTACGCTCTACAACAGATGTGGCTGTGTCAGACATTTTTAGGCAGCCACAATCAATGCGGTGTGAACCACAAGCAACAGCCTTCTTAATTGTTTTCACAGCTGATTCCACCTTATCATTACTCTGTGGGTGGGGTAGTCAAACTTCCATTTGTGTGCAAACTCATTTAATTCTTCCATACTAGGGTCCCCGGTCTGTGAACACAGTGTTTAGAATACCATATCTAGCAAATTGGGCTTTTGGTTTGCCAAATCGACTGCTTCTTGCATCAGGCAGGGCATTGGCCTCCCAAATGTTTGAAGAGTCATCCACTGTAATCAAATATTGCTTTTCCATTAAGGTAAGTAAGTCTGCTTCCATCTTTTCCCATGGTCAGATAGGCAGCTTATGTGCTAACAGTCTTCTTCTGCTACTAGTTATCACATGAACGCCAACCTTGCAGTAAAATGTGGTTTTTCAGAGTCCACTGAGCTTTTTCCCCGTCTTGTGTCTCGCTGTTGTGTGTGTTTTGGGGGAGGTTCCCCACTGCTTGCCAGACAGCGCCAACCTCACAGAAAAATGTGGTTTTTCAGAGTCACCCTGTTCCTAAAAGGAATTCTAATTACTGGGATAATTAGAAGGGTGCACTCAACCTCATTCCCCAACAATTAATTCTGTGCACAATTAATCCACCCTGATTATCGGATCTATCACTGGGTGGTTTGACTGAGACTGACAACTGACAGGGTGCAAACAAGGAACAGAATTTATTTAGGGACAGTTACAACAGATGGGAAGGGATAAGGGGTATAAACAACAGGATCCCAGGACTACCAATAACACTACCCCTAATAAACAAATAGACCACTGGCATCAAGATCAGGTGGGGGAGTGAACCCCAGGCCTACTACTTCCAGACACAACCCCTCTGGTTCCCTCAGTCTGTGATGTTATTTACAGTTTCTCTTCTCTCCCTTCTGAGGAGTGCTGGTCACGAGCCTCCTGGATACTGGAACCAGAATACAACCAAGTTTTCTGTTGTTCCTCAGACTCATGAGAGAAACCACAAGAGTTAGCTCTGGAAGAACCCATGAATCTGTCAAATGACTTGAACTGTCATTCCGAGCTGCAACAGCTGGTGCTGGGCATCCAACAGGGCATTAACATGAGTCAAGTGGCGATCCCAAGCAGCAGCACACTGTAGAACTGAGACTACACAACAACATGGATTCCAAATCCAAAATGGAGTTTTCATCCTATTTACATAATGTTTAGTAACATACGGGGAAGGATCCATACATTACTGTTCACCTAACATCCCGAGCCAAAAATGTTGGTTTTTCAGAGTCCCCTGAGTTTTCCCCCCTCACTTCGCACCTCACTGGTTTATTTTTTTTTGCAGGCACCACTTCTGGTCACACAGCAGGAGCATCACTTCCAGTCACATGACAGCAGTGTGTCACTATTTCTGGCTGCTTGTTTTGATTGGCTGGGCTGCTTTTCTAAATTGTGACACTTGGCAACCGTCCACATCCTTCTATCAAGAAGCGGAGTTGTGTATTCATTCCCAACCAGTAAACACACACTTTAGCTGTCTTAGATGGACTGTCAACGCCCAGATGAGAGGCACGCATTTTTTGCATGACATCCTTACATAATGAGGCAGGGTCAACACTCTGTCCTCGAAATATGATCCCATCCTGCACTCAGCTCATCTTTAATTGAAAACTATGGTTCTGCTCCTGCTAGCACTTGGCTTTTGTCTTTATGCCACTGTTAGTATCCCTGTGACTGCCTGTTGCTGGATGAAATTCTTTTTCCTTAACCCCTTTCACCTCCTTCAGCTTCAATGTTGAAACTAGAAGATCAAATACATTAACAAGCTGCAATATGTCCTGAGACCTTTTCCCCCCCAACTCGTTGATGCTGGTTATATGCTCCCCACTCAAGGAGTCAGCTAACACCACTAATCATTCTGGACAATATCTGATCTGTACTTAGAAGAGCTGGAGCCACCTCAATATGTGCTAAAATCTCTTTGGAGGACTAAGAAGGGGCTTTGCCATGATTCCTTCTGTTACTGGGTGACCCTAGGTGAATTGATAGAACTGTTGTTCTCCAAATATCACAGCCAGAAGCATTTTTTTCTGTTTTGGCATAGCCCTATTCAGTCTGACAGGGCTCTGCTGGCGTAAGTGATTGCCTGCTCGTTCAAAAGGACTATTTTTCAGTGAGATTTCAGAGACCTCCCTGGAGTATCAGTGGCTCTCAAAGCTAGTAATACCTCAGGACCAAGGCATCGGTTATGTTTCAGCATATCAAATGCTTGCTGTTGGAGATGCGCCCAGTCCCACTCCCCATCCTACCTTGGGAGCTCATATATAGGGTTCCACTACTGCTGCCAGGTTTGGCAGAACTTGGACAGAAAATTTATCATTGCTGTGAAGTGCCTCTTTTACATGCACTGGAGCTACCATGTCTCTGATAGCTTTAATCTTACTGGGATCTGCTTTCAGGCCCTTTGCTGCAGATGTCCAATGTGCATCACCTCACGATGTTGGAAACTCATTTGTCTTGGGTTGAGTTTTATGGCTCTTCTTCCTGCACTGCTGTAGAAAAGCTTGTGCTTTTCTGTCATGGTTTCATTCATCCTAGGTATCAACTCTCTTCACCGACAATGAGGATACCTGTAATTATTTTACTCCAGGCAATCCTTCCAGCGCTTGGACAAATCTTCTCTGGAGCACTTCTGGTGCTGGGCTCATGCTCCTTGCCATGCACAGGCATCTGTAGCAACCAAATGGTGTTGCAAAGGTTGTCATCTGGGCTCTTTTATCCAGGCTTGTGCCAAAACCCATTCCTCACATCAGAGCATAAAGATTCTGACTTGGAAGAGTTCTGGCAGGATGTCAGCAATTGAGAGTAGTGGCTAGTGCACCCTTTCAGTGCCTGGTTCAGTGGCTTTGACTCTATTGTGGCAAACTGCCGACTTCCCCCGGTGGATCTCGCGCTTTATCTTCTCTTCCTGGGTCAGGGCACCCCCAGCTACCCTGTCTCCCCTGGCTGTAGAGGAGCTTTGTCTCCTGGCCTGAGAGGGAACCTATAGGGCCCTCTGGCCTGACTTTATCACACTATGAAGAGATGCAGTTTGCCTGATGGCTTCTTTGCCACTGCCATGCTACTCATCCAGCTGTACAGGCCTCTACATGTGCTATTTATACCCCTGCTCTGCAGACTTTCGAGCTCCTTGTGTATTGGATTACATAATGCCACTGGCATTTTCCTGCGTGATAAGCACAAAGTTTCCACTGTGAAGCCTACTTCCAATCACAGCTTTCCTTAACGGCACCCATTACCTTTGAAAACATCCCCATATGCTATTAGAATGGTCTTTATTGTCCCTGGAACTCCTCCTTTAGCTTCTTGCACAGCAGCTATAAAATTCTGATGTGACACCTTGATCAGCAACTTGGCTCGCATGACTGCCTTCTCCAAGAGGGGTCTTTGGTGCTGATCATCCACCACCACCAATTCAGTTAGTACATCTGTTCTTTTCTGGATTAGTTGTAATGATGTCACATTTTCTTAGGAGGTTGCCATGACGGTCTCATTGTACATTATTAGATTGCAGCTGCTTTTTGTAATGGGTGTGTTCAGGTCCAATTCATCCTGAGGAATCACACTGCAGGAGGCCCAGCTAAAAACAAGCTTTTTACCACTGTCGCATGCACAGAGGTTAGTATTATCTAATGTTGCTTTCCTGTCCCAACAGCCTGAACCTGATATGCTGTTAGACTCAAGGAGAGAGTCATGACATCATCTCTGCTGTCTGATTTGCCATCCCCCCTCATACAAGTTTGACTGAATTTTTCTGAGAGCTGCTTCTATGCTTGCACACACTACTAAAATGGTTCTACTTCCCACATTCCTTGAAATGTGGTCCTAGTGTGGGGCACTTCTCCATTACTTGCTCCTGCTGTTCTCCACAGTAAATGCATCTCACAAGGCTATGGAACCCTGGCCACCTGCTTTCCTTCGCTGTTGTCTCACTGCACGTACATCGGAGGAAGTTTTGCCTCCTACAGTTTTCATCCTCTCTCGAAGCTTCCGCTGCAGGACTCAAGTGTAAGCATCTGGCTAATGTAAGTTTGCCTTCCTGGATCAGCCATTTCCACAAGTGGTGATCCCAAGTGCCACAAACTGTCCCGTCCTGAATTAGAGAGTGTTTCAAGTCCCTAGAATTGCACATAGCTGCCAACTCGCATAAGGCAGTAACACAGGAGTCTATTCCCCCCTGTTTGGGCTAGTCTCTAGTGAAAAACTTGCGTCACTCCACTGTTGTGTTTTGCTTTGGGAAGCAATAGTTTCCCAGGGTTCCTAGGACAGTTGGAAAGAGTAAGGCAATGGTGAGCTTCAGAGTGCTACAGACCTCTCTGTGATGTTCTGCGATCAGGTCAAACAAATTTTACTTTCCTGTTATTGTCTGTGCACAGCTCAAACTCCTCCTTTGACCAGTCCATCGCTTGGCTAGTTTTGTGTCTGCAAATCCTAAGGCTCCAAGGGGCTTCGGACCAAATGCCAAGGTTCATCCTGCCAGCTATTCACTTAAGAGAATTCACAGCTCAAATTACTACCACCATGTATCCTCAGCAACGAGTGAAGCTGAATGCAGGTTGAGTTGAATAAAACAGAAGATGAATAAACCAGATGGGCCACTCTGTCCATGTGGCTGAGTTGCTTCCAGCCCAACTCTTCACATTCCTGGTTCTCCTGGTGACTCCTCGGTAACAGGCTTTCCAGGGAACATGGACCCTCTGACTTCAGTCCCATTGATCATGATACAGATATAGCTAGTATTAATGAGATGAAATCAATCAAAAGGAAATTTAGGGTAACCATCAGTAAATATTTCCTCAATATGATGTGATAAACGAAAAAATAATCTCCCAAAGAAGGAAGTAGACACCCCTTTCTTTGAGTCATTTGGAAGTGGATTGAGCAAAGCTTTGGCAAATATTTGGTAAAAGGAACTCATCTTCATTACCAGAGAAATTGGATATTGAACAGGTCTTGTCCATCTATAATATCTATGAGGCTATGAAACAAAGGCAAATCCATTTTTCTTTTTATGGTTGAAAATATTGCAATGCTGGAGAAAAGGAGAAACAAAATAGATTAATAAGCCTGGACCATAACTCTCCAAATTAATTTCATATTTGTTTTCTTCTGTAAATTCTTCATTAACTTCTTTGCTTCCTGATCTGAGCCAAAACTAGAAGCAAAGTCATTAATACAAAAATACAAGAGTCTGCTGTATTGATCATTTCAGCCAGATGAAACAAAGAGCTACATGAAATTTAAGACATTGTCCAGCTCTTGCAAGATTTTCCAACTGATTTGTATCCAAACTTACGTGCTTATCCAGATTTCTGAATCTTCTAACATTTTTAATATTGCCAGCAAGTTAATTCTGAACCATTGTGCCCATCTTGAATGGCAGAATTTAGAAAAACATAAATAACTATACCTATGTCCTTGTAGATTGTTGATGAATATTCATCAGTATTTTGGAGGCTGAATAATCACCAATATTTATCATTTTGGGTCACATGTGCAAGTACCATTAATGCCCAGCATGGAAAAGTTAACTCAAGAGAAAGCTCTAAATAAACCCGACTACCAATTAGTTCTACCTCTTAAACCAAGTACATTGTAATTTGTGATAATGCAACATAATTATAGTAAAAAAGCCTTAAAGAGACTAAAATATATTTAAAAATTGTTAATGTGATAGTAAGATTAGAATCTTACTGAGCTTCATGGAGTTTTAATGATATCCATAATCCAAAGCCCCATTAGTCACATACAGCATCCTGATTATCCCATGCAGCATTCATCTAAATTCTAAGGTTAAATATATAATTTTAAAGAAAAATGGTTTAAAAACTTGAATTATGTTAAAACCAAGACAAATTAAATAGTTAGTCAATTAAAAGTTATGAGTTTTTATTGACTCCTGCAAATAAAATCAAATTCAGGAACTTATACAGAGGAGCCACAAAATAGCATTGATAAAAATAGCTAGATCTTAGATAGCACTTTTCAGTAATAGATCTCAAAGTGCTTTACAATGGAGTTCTATATCCATAGGGGATTAGAATGTTCAACAATGCATGGTTGAACAAAGGACAACAGGAAGAAGTGTGATTCTAACCATTATTGAAAGTAAACCATGTATGCCAAAAGGACGGACGTATTACCATTTTTTCAGTACAAGGGGGTACTTATTGTAGGAAGACTGTAGATATACATCAGACTGCAGAAGAGAAAAAAATGGGAGAGCGTGAACTATACTACAAAAAGAAAAAATCATTCTTCTCTTTACTAGAAGAAAAAGAAATGCAAGTATGTCAACCAGAACTAGACAAGCTTCAGAAAAAAAATTTCTGAACATAAGAGGAACAAAGTGTCACCTGACTGGTAGAAAACTGGCTCCTGAAAGCAGCTTTACATTCATGCAAGAGTCATTTCAGAGACCAGAAGCTGATATATTTAGACTTAAGTAGCAATCAGCGTCACAAATAATGACCATAGGATATAATGAAAAGAGCGGGCCTGCATATTGATTTTCTCAGAATTGCATGCATAGTTGTAGGCTTACTACACACTGTTGGCAAGAGGCAGTTATCACATGCAGTTGTGAAGACCCCTTTTTGTGATAATATTAAAACTAATGATCAATGATCCTGTGAAAGTTCAGGAGCATTGTTTGAATTCCAACCTCAAGCTGATCCTCACTTTCAGTCTCCAAAAGGTTTTCAGGTACTAAAACAAAAGTTAATATTCCCTATTAAGATGCAACGAATGGTGTGTAGAAAGAAGAAAATGGGGATTGATCATAAATTAATTCTTATCTACCTTTACTTAAATGCAGAGCCTGGCTGGGGTCTGGACTTGTCCAGAATGAACACTCTCTAATTATGCTTTCTTCACAGACTTCTTTGAAGACAGTCAAAAGATTTTCAAGGTCTTATTGGTGTTCAGGTATGGTCCATTTGGCAGAATAAAAAAAGAAAGGCCCTTCAAGGTATTCTTGCACATGATAGTCAATTGCTACATCCCAAAGAACATCTTTGTGAATAGAGCATGCTACGTGTGAAGACAGGCAATGGGTAGCCCTTATAGAGTATTCAAAGATATAGACCACTGTGAATTAGAGAAATCATCATTTCTCTGTGGCAAGGGGTGCCAAGTAGCATCCCCCTATAGCGAAAGTTGCCTATTGCATTATAATTTTCCATTTTCACATGCTCATAACATTCCCAAACGTTTGTAATTAGGACTAAAGTTTTCTATGCCTTATCTGGGCTCAACAGTCAACGTGGCACTTCCTAAGTGTTAAGTATTATCATTGTAAGCAGCCCTTTTGTAAATCAGCATGCTACAATACTGGAAATTACACACAGCACCTAGTGAACAATATCCTCTTTGCTTGACTTTTGGTAAGGTGAAATGCTGCTGCACACATAAAAGGGGGGAAAAAAATCAGTTTTGAAATCTCAGGAGAAAGCAGGACTTCTCGCAAGAATTCTAGTCCTCCAGTTTCTCTCCAAGTCAGCAATACCAAGAAAACACCTTCCTGGATGAATTTGGCTAAAGCCAAAATGTGCTGAAGTATCAAGCAAAATTTTAAACTTACCAAAAATGTAAAAAAATATTCATGTTTGGTCCAATTCAGACAGGAGTATCAAAATACTTGACAAGCATTATTAGATTTATTTACAACAAATATTTCAAAAGAATATGTTGTGAAATAGCTATACTGCTTTGTAAAACACTGTTGTACTTTTCTGAAATAAGGAAAAATACAAATTGCATGTTATACTAATGTTCATCGCTATTGTGTGCACTGACTACACAGCATTGTGTGACAAGTAGTCTGAAATCTAACGAATAGGCTCAGGGACCAAAGGGATTTCTGCTATGTGTGATAATGGCAGAGCCAGAAAACATCTCATTTTTCATATAGCTTCATGAAAAACCATGTCTACATTGCATATTTTTCTGGTACTAGATAGGAAACTGAGAAGGCTGTTTCTACTAAGACAAGTACAGCGGTGGCTGTACTGATACAGCAGTAGCCATTTCAAATAGCATTGATTAACAATCCTTTTTACTGAAAACCACCACCAAAAGTAGAAAGATATTCCAGATGTTTTAATATCTGAAAATACAAGAATAAAATACAGGGTTTGTAGCACAACAGTTATATTTCTAGTAATATCTCCAGAACACTGAAATCCACTAAAATCCTATCTCCTGATAGTGTTTGGCACAGAAGACGAAAATGCAATAATCTTCTTGGGACCCAAAGGAATTAAAAAAAGACATCTGAAAAGAGGTTGTGTTGTCCTTTACACTAAAGGCAACCAGGACTTGACCCAAAAAGTATGTCATAATTGTAGGGTGTTATGACATTTCAGATTAATAATTACTAATGGAAACTCTATCCTGGAAAGAATTTGAAACAAACCAAAAAAAAAACCACATACTGTGGATGTGTTGGTATCCATACAAAAGTACACCACCAATATTAGTTGTTTTACAACAGAGTTGGGATTTGTTGTGGGGTTTTTTTTGTTTTTTTTATGGTTTATGAAGCAAACACAAGTCAGTTTATCCCAGGAATGTCTTACTTTGTTCTATGAACAATGATAAATCCAAATAATATATTATATTGCTTTTAAAGAAACTACTACTAAAGACAGGATGAAAACTGATTAGGAACTATAAACACTCCTTTTAAAATGAATGTTAAAAGAGAAAAAGAAAAGGAAATAAAGGACAAAAGGTGGAGTAGATATAATAGAAATAGAGAAGGAAGGGAGGAAGATTTTTATATAGTTTCTTTTGAGAGGTTCTTCTGCTTCCTCTTTGTTACAAAACTTTCCATCTGAGAAACCTAGCTATGTCACTAAAATAGGCATTTTAGTTTGGCAAATATAAAACTAGAGTTTAGTATCTATTGTATCAAAGTTTTTGAAGTTTCTCCAAGGTACAAAGATTGAAACCATTCACTCATTTTAAAAAAAGTAATTGTGAAAATGCATCAGTAGTCTTGTATGATATAGCAGTGTTTCGGGCAACTGTTTCCCATTGACAAAAAAAACAGATTAAAGTTGGGTAAAATATTCACTCAATGTTTTTCCATTAATAGTTCCCTGTTTGAGTTTGGAAACAAGCATTTTAGCAATTTTTCACATTTGCAAAAGCTTTTGATTAATTTTTGCACAAAATATTTTCCACTATCTTGATATCTATTTTAGAGGGACCAGAAGGAGAGCATGTACATGTCAACACAAGGCAACGAGCCAGGAGCAAAACTGTTCTATTATGTCTCTTGCCACTGATCAGCCTTGTAATACTTTGCACTTCAGTATGTATCACTTCACAAATAGTTGGTAGGTTTTTGTTCACGCCTATAAATTGAGAGGTTAAAATGATTTGCCTAAGGCACTACATCAGGGCACATGGCAAAGCTCATATTCTTTCACAGGCATTTAAAAATGGGTGGAAATTGTTTGAGGGGGGAAAAGGAATTTGATAATTTAGGCAATGTTTGCTTTTCTGAGGAGGAAGGGGAAGGGGGTAAAATGGTTATCAGCCAAGGTCACTCTCCTCCCCCAACCCACACACACTCTCCAGACCCAGAATTTTACAGATGAGACTCTGAACTTCGACAGCATTAGGACCCATAGATTTCTGCCCTGCTGTTACGTGACATTGAGGAAAGATTGCATGGAGTATCTAGCCACAGCTCAAACCAGTAGGAAGAGCTGCAGATGTGCTGTACACAAACTCCTTGCAATACTGATGTCAGGACATTTTCTGTGGTGTACCTGGATGTTCTCTCCCCCATGCTGATTGGCTCTTGGCTCCAACTCCCCCACCTTAGCCTCACGCTGCACCTGCCTCTCCCATCCTTCTAATTTCTGCCCGGCCTGTCCTCCCAGTCCCTTTCCATCAATGTCCCTTCACTTTCCAATTAGGTGTTTTAGTTTATCCTGCCTCCCTCCCTAACTGCAAAAAAATCATGGAACTAAAAAGTTTGCTGCCATCATGTTCACTTTTGCTTGTATGTTATATCCTTCTTCCCTATCTTGTGCCTGTCTTGTATATCTAAACTGAAAGCTCTTTGAGGCAAGGACCGAATGCTACTGTATTTGTAGAGCACCTACCGCAATGGGGCACCTCTCTTGGCTGCTCCCTAGGCACTGCTGTAATAAACATTATTAATTTGAGTTAAGCAGCCTGACCAGTGGTGGTGGGTTATCACAAACAGTACTGCTGCAATTAGAATGCATTTTTAAGTTGTCTCAAGGGTGCCTAAAATGTATGGATGGGGGCCCTACAAATCTAACAACAGAAGTAAGTAATAGGTGTTTAGGCTAAAATTTTCTAGGTGGGGTGCCTGTATTTGGGTACTGAATTCCATATTTAAGCATCAGTTCAAGTGGCCTGAATTTTAGAGGTGTGAGCATTCCCATCTCCCATTAACTTGAATAAAAAGGTTGGGTGCTCAGCAGATCGTCAAGTCAGAAAGTCTTTGTAATTCTATGCTTATTACTACTGCATTAAAATAAGCTTTCCTTCTGTATTAGAAAATGTTATTTTATTATAGCAGAAACATTTGATCATTTCTGAGGTTTAGATACGAAAGAAATGTAAAAGTTGACTCCAATTTTTTTTAGATCTAGATCTAGCAAGATTCAAGCCTTGCAGTGAAGACTCTAGTCACAGCTAGTGCCTTGACCCTTACTAAAAACAAGATTCCATCTCTCACATACAATTCCTACAATCATTAAAACAAGGCTTGAAATATCAGAAGTTACTAGCAACTCATGATTATACAACTGAATGTTTCAACTCCCTAGTTATTTTATCCTAAGATTTCCCCCATCCCCAAATAAAAATTAAGTAACATTTTTGCCAATGCTTTCTGAGAGTAATTTAAATTATACTAATTTTTATAACAATAATACCCACCTTAAGATATATTTCAGTCTTCTGCAGTTTATACCCTAGTATAAACAGAGAAAAAAGTCTACAACAGCCAGTTTTAGGAGTTAGTGACATGGTTAAGCAGCTGGAATGAAAGGCTATGTTAGTTATTTCTGTCTTCAGATACCACATGAAATATACCCCCAAAAAATCCATGAGGGTGGTCTAAACAGCTAAGGGGATTGGTAACAGGTTTGTGGTTCAAACTCAGCACTGATAAGTGGTGACAGTGTTGTCCTCATCTGGTGGTTTTTCGGTAGCCTATGCAACAGTTTATTCTAAATCCTAGAAGAAAGTGTCTACATCATAAGCACTACTACTACATTTGATACTAATTAGCAATCCTGCATTCTCAGCAGCGAGCCCCAGGAACAAAGAGGTCTCTTCAAGCTAAGGCATATTCATGAGGCAGTTAGTGGAAAACTCACAATCCCATTGATTGTGCTGCATGGGTAGTGCAGCATTTTCACCAGCACTAAATTAACAATTTTTTTTTTTTTAACAAAAAACTCATTCTGCAAGCAAGAAGCACTATCCAAAACACTGACGTAACTATACGTAACTTTGGTTAGTCAAAAGTCTCTTAACTAAAGGTTGGATGTTTTCTGAAGTTCTGACTTCAGTGCAATAAAGGCTTAATTCAAAGTCTACTGAAGTCAGCTTCAACAGGCTTTGAGGGAGATCCCAAGTTTCTTCTGTAGAAAGCTTTAAGTAGTCAAGTGCTTACAATGCAGTTCTTTTCTGAAAATTGACAATGCAAAAAAGACAACTTCTCCCTCAACAGACAGGAAGATTTATTTTGAAGAGTGCTTTAGACTGAGCAAATGGGCAGCAATCATGGGATGAGACTAAATCCAGTGTCCTTTTGAATGCATTGTTGCTTGTCCCAGTTGCTGTTTTGTGGTGTGCCTTGTGTTGCCATTTTTATTACATTGCTTTATGTATTATAGATTAGGACAGGGTGTTAGTTACATTATAAAAATGTCTTTACAATGTACCACATTTCCTGTATGCTTTACAAATATATACACCCAAGAAATGGGATATTTTAAAGATTCTTTTATGATTGACAATGTAAGACCCTTTTTCTAACCTGATTTTGAGTGGGGAGTTAAGGGGGTTTGTTTGTTTGTTTTGTTTTAAACTTGTTCTCTTTCCTGAAATAGGAAGTTATTCTTAAGAGGCCTGATCTGACACTGACTGAAATCCACAGCAATCCAGTCACTTGCAGTGGGCTTGGGATCAAGCCTTAGATTCCACTCTTAGGCCTGGTCTACACTGCTAACGTCATCGATGGGAGATACACAAACTACGTACTGGAACTTGCATATCTCCCATTGAATTATTAATGTCCCCTTACCCTGGCATCTCCACTGCACTACATTGACAGTAAACGCCATCCGGTCGATGTAGTGTTTTGTTTTGTTTTGTTTTTCTTTGGGGGGGGGAGGGAGGATTGGGGGATTTACTATGTTGACCGGAGAGCACTTCTGGGTTTGATTGTAGGTCTCCACTGCCCGCTCAATTGATCCCACTGCAACGATCTGTGGAGCCTGACGCAGCACCCACAGGGTAGATATACCCTCAAAGAGATAGAAAATTCCTTATTGATTTGGCTATTCAAAAGACTACTGCGCTGTGTCTAAATGAGTGAGTGGTCACAGGCAGCTCATATAGGTAGCAGCTAATGTCAGCTATATTCCCCCCTCAGGGAAGAACACCTTAGCAGTCTGTGCAGATAGGACAGACAAGAAGGACTTGATCCTACTCCCATTCGGGTTAATGGGAGTTTCACCACCAACTTGAAGGGGAGCAGGTTGGGACTTAGACAGGACCAAGCACAGCACTTCTGTTTTTCTTTTCATATGACTTATGTAATAAATGTTAATATATTTTACAAAAAACCAATATCACTTTATTTTCAGTATTGTTACAGCCATGCTGATCCCAAGATATGAGAGACAGAAGGTAGGTGAGGAGATATCTTTCTCTCATATCACTTTTAAACAACAAATTGGATGGGCGGGGGGAGAAATCTATTAATGTCTTTTCCATTTTAGAGGCTTTGAGGGATTGTTCAATGTGTGTTATTTTTGCTCCGTTGTAGCCTTTTTCTGAGGGGGGGGCATTTACCTTTTCCCAGTTTGTACAAAGCTTTTAATTTTGGTTTAGTATTTTCCATCTTTGGCTTGTGTATGCCTGCATCACCGACTGCCATGAGGCTAAATTAATCAGTGTTTATGAAATATTTTGGTATCCTTAAAAAAGGAAGCTGCTCGAGAAGTGCAAAGCATTATTATTGTTTATTTGTGTGTGTCAGCTGGGCTCAAATCTCTGCCCATACGGTTGTAGCCAATGGCAAGATTTTAAAAACAAGAATGAATTATATATAGATGTTGGTTTAACATTGGTGAACCCAAGTCTACCCTGCTCACAACACAATCATTTGTGTATTTTCTCCAAAACACCTCTACAGTATATTGGAAAAGGCCAACCCATAGCATGCACGAGTGTACATACATGTGTTTCTGCTAAATTCCTCAAGGCAAGAAGAAAAGAGATGCACACATGGACAGCAAGCTAGTATGCTAGGAAGGGAAAAAATTGCTTGAACAGTCATTAGCTTTTTGTCTACTTCTTAAACACAGGCGACCTGCAATATCAACAACTGCTATTTAAATCCAATCCTTGCAAGTTTAAAAGAATTCTGATCTTAAATGGTATTAGGAGGAAGTGATGATTAGTGGTTCTGTTTCCAGCTGTGTCACTGACTGAACCAAATCCTGTTTGCGTTATGTCTGACTAAAACAGGATTACTTGAGTAAAAATGACTAGGATTTGGACCCTGCTGTTTTACCTTAGGCAAGTCACTTAGGTACTGAAGTCCCATTTTCAGGCACCACTGCACTGCACAAAACTCCCACTGTGCTGCCATCTAACCTTGAATGCACCTAAACTCCCTCAGCAGCTAGGTTTTTGCCTCACAGCATGCCTGCTGCAGCCTCACTAGGCATCTGTGCTTATCTTCCCCCTAAGCCACAGGGTGATTCACAAACAGGGAAAGCAGGCTGGCATTCAGCCACTTAAGTCGCATTCAGGGGGTGAACCCATTTTTTAAGGTTATTTTGCCCTTACAACCTGATTTTGCTGAAGCACTTATAGCTTCATATGAAATCAGTGTGGTTCCAGAGTTCTCCATGCCTGTCTTTATGTATCTGTAAAGTACCTCCCAGAAATGTTGTGAGGGATATTTAGTTAAAGTATTTTGACTTCTTTGGAAGAAAAATTCTATGCAAGTGGAAATCACCACTTGCAATTTAATTTTTGTATGAAAGCGGAACCCAGAAGCCCAAGAGCCAGGTCTCATTTTGCTAGATGCTGTGTAAACACAAAGGAAGACAAGGCCCCTGACCTGAAGACCGAATGTAGATGCCAGCATTTGGCTAAGCTCTGTATTTAAAGTGTATACACAACTACCACTGAAGTCAATGAGTGCCGCATCAGCACATTTCAGAGCATAAGCCAGACCTTTTGAAGTCATCAGAAAACTAATAGCAAGTGGGGCTATTAAAAAACCCAGCTTGTCAATAAATGTTTGCAATATTCAAGTTCCCTTCTTATCTAGTCCTGATAATTATTTGCTGAAACAGATTTTAAAAGCCATTAAGGATCCATAGATATTCTTGTGAGGTTCTCGCCCACAGATTTATCCTTCTCTATTTCACAGCAAGATGGTCCCTGTAGGACTGAAGTGATTTCACTCTTGCACACAGCTTCTGTGAACAGGATTTTAGAAATATTTCAAGTTAGGAAACAATAAAAGGAGACATTTGACCTTGAGAAAGCACTGTACTCTAGTTTTGTTAGAGCCCTCAGAAAGGCTGCCTAGTTTCCTTACTGCTAATTTCTCCAAGTAGTACATATTTCTAAATTTAGGTGTATGGAGTTATTGAACCTTCCCTGAAAAAGGTATTTGAAGTTCTGCCAAACCCAGAGCCTCTCTTTCACCCTTTTGACTGTTAAGACTGATTTCCTGATTTGAATTGACCTTGTTCTATTTCACTGCAAATAGCTGTGGTTTTTCAGTCCAGAAAAAAAAAAAAGTAAAATAAAAACCAAAGTCAACAGGCCCTTTACAAATCAAGTAAGCAAAGGGGAAAATAGCAAATGAATTTCAAATACCATGTGCAATTCCACATTCCTTAGTACAATAATCCCATTTAAAATACAAAAGCAAAAAAAAAATTCTCTTCTAGAGGAATTTTGCCTGACTGATTAGACAAACAGGTTTCTATTCAAAAGTTCTTCTTTTACAGGATTTGAAATAAAACCCTGAACTCCACAGTTTAAAAAGCGTTCCTAAACATTCATTATATAAGCTGTTATGATCTCATGTACAAAAAAAGTAATAACTAAAGCTAAACACATTTTACCAAATCTGGCGGCCTTAAACATCGTTGGATGGCATCAGTCTCTCTCTAGTTAAAGTTGGAACCAAGTTTCAGTGGCCAGACTGATTCTCACCACTTCCCTGCAGTATGAAAAACATACTGGCCTTAACATTGATAGGTTAGCTCTGTGCCCAAAGTCTCAGCAGTTTAAAGTCCATCAAACGAGCAGTTTCAGGCGCCACACAAATGTACGTGTTCACTGGGTCTTCAAAAAGGGTGACTTTTTTGATAAATAGACCATAGATCTAACAATTGACTTCACTCACAAAAGTGAGAATTAAGGCTCAGAATTATGTTGCATTTGATTATGGTCACATCCATAAAAAGAATTGACCTTTAATTTAAAGTCACTCTGGGTCTTCAACATCAAACGACAGCTAGATATCAAATCTATTGCAGATCATTGCACTCATGTGACTCCCACTGGCTTCAACATAGCAGATACAGTTGCAGGAGCGAGGCCTGAGAATATCTTTTGTATCAACATTGCAAAATGTTTAGATTAACCTTTATAAAGTCTCAGTTCTGACTTTTTTTTTTAACTGAACTTTGAATCTGATAAATTTACAGTTCAGATCAAATCTTGCTTTCCTTGACTACAGTGGAACATTTTTTGTGGAGCTAATACTACTTACCTCTTAAATAGCAAAGCATGTTCTTAATCTGATAAAGCAAGCAGGATTAGGCCCACTGTCCTATTGTAAATCAGTATTATGGGAGCAGATCTACTGGAAAGATCAATGTATTTGTTGAGTTTACATACATTTTTAGCAGTTTTGTCATCACTAGCTCTGTTCTTATGATGAGAGTTCTGAGAAACTAACTTTGTCCCATGAACAAGACAGATGCTAACGCTTAGGTTGATCATTTTCTACTTTTGAATCCTCAGTAACTATGCAAGTTTAACATTCTCTTAACTTAGTTTTAGTCCAATATCTGTAGAATATAGTATTTCCGAGTTACTCCTTAGGGACTGAAGTTGACATGAATTCTCAAGAGTACTCATATTGGTAATTTGCAGCAGTTCTGTGCTCTTGCACAACACCATGGGGGCCCTTATAGAATGGCACAATTTAGGATATGCTCACAGCTGCTCTGCCTTGTAAAGGGGGCCCCAACAGCACCTAAATAAAAGATGTGCAAGTTACCTGCATTGCTGTCTAAATCTGACCTAGTGCAAGAAAAAGTGTGCAAACTACTGCCAGGTAGCCTTGCCAAAGTAAGTCAAGCTTGACTTGTAACAATTTCTGTTCTGGTTCCCATCTCTCAGCTAACATACCTTCATTCTGGGCAGTGTCTCCCCTGCAACCCTAATTATGGGTCTCATTATAGAGGCAGATGCTCATTCTGAATTGTTTTAAACTGCGGTCTTGAAAGTGAACGTTCAACTCATGTTCACCTTGATCCATATTTTGATGGACATACACATTTATTCATTCTATAATTCAGGAAAAAAATATTTGGTTACTATAGCAACTTCTTATACTACTGCACAGATACCTAAAGTTCATTTATCTGCATGACAAATGAAGTTCATTAACTGTTTAGATCAAATATTTAAACCAGATATGTTGAGATAGCAATACTGTTTTAAAATGACAACCCGTTCCTGTTTCAGACATTTTTGAATCACGCAGCATTTCTCTCACACTTTCAGATTAGAATGCAGAGTCTCATTCATGCTGGGCCGTTCGGTTCACTCACAATCAAATTTAGCATTTGGGAATGAAAACGCTTCCACTACATAGACAACATACGCCTTCACATCCAGTGTAGTACTGATTACTGGGATAGAGATTCCTTTTAATTATTTAGAGTCCTTTGAAAAACCACTAGCCACGCATAGGGTACATTATGTGGAGATCGTCGCTCTAGACTGTTTTTGACCTGGGCTTACAGTTAATTAGAGAAGAATAATCAGCCAATAGTACTGCTTTTAAGAACCTCCATAATTTTGCCTGTGTGGTTTGTTGCCATAGTTCTCTTTCGATGCCCAGTGCAGTCAATCAGCTCAAGATCAAAATCCCAGACCTCTCCAAAAGAGTGAGTGGAAAGTGCATCTCGCCTTCATTACCAGAACACAAGTATATTTCAACAGAATCCGTTTCCAGTCAAAAGATCATTTAATGGTGATGTTTAGTCAGCTATGGTGCCCTGTAACTCATCTTACATCAAAACTCATATTACAGTCATCACAGGATTTAGCTTCACAATGAAGGTCTAACAGCACAAGTTCAGTAGAGTCACTAAAAATCTTTTTTAAAACACAGAACATGAAATTTGGGTTCATATGCTTAATTTCTCATTCTATATTCAGTGCTCTTCATTGCTCATGTTTGAGACATTTTGGATAAAGTATTTTTAATCCCCTTGCAGACGGTGTATGCAACCAGTGGCTACACTGACGTCTGTTTTTCTCTGATCATGTTCAAAGTGTCGTTCGTTTCAAATGATTTGGTCATAAAAGTTAAATCAGCCTGCTTTTTCCTAAATCTGAGTTTAGTATGTAAATCCCACCAGTGTCTGAAAGGCTTAAAACATCCATTAATGTCTCTCCTCATTGTCGTTCAATATATTTTTAATCATACATTTTGCTTCATACTGATAACCAGGACTTTCATTTTTATTTTTTATGTCATCTTCTCTGCTCTGCACAGATATCACATGCAAGGGGGAAGAAGAAAGTGCATTCTAATACCTTCTACCTTTCCCCGTTGTTATTCACCATAAGCTATTTCCTATAATGCTTTTCTTTAATGGATGGGGAAGCAGAAGGCTGCTATAGAAAAAAAAATTGTCAGTACATCAAATTTTTCCTATCTTTTGGTCTTCTCATTATGGACTTTTTCGAGGAGCGAGATAAAAGCATTTGTGCTTGATAGAAAATGGTCTCAAAGCAGTCTGTATTCCCCAAAAAGTTTTACTGTAGATAGGGTTGTGAGAGGAGGGTCTGAAATGCCCCCTATCCCCAAGAACCCCTCTCTCCCTTTGCTTTCTTTCCCAATTGGAGATAGTGCAGTTCTGACAGAAAAAACAGGAAAACCTGTTCCGGCATCTGCCTTCTCTCACCTTCTGTTCTTTCTTCTCTTGTGCTGGAAGATGGGTTTGAAAGAGAAAGATCCCACACATGGGACCCGTCCATTTTTAAAATATACCCTCCCACAGGAAAGTGCATGCGTACCCTCGCTGTGATGTCAGAGTGTCTGGGTTAGCTCTGAGGGCAAGAGGAATGATTGGCTACTTCTCTGGATTGGAGACATATAACGCCATCTCAAGACTGTGCTCTAGAACTCTAAAGAAAAATATGTAGGCTGTGATTTGCAGCAGTTCTGCATTCTTACAAAGCATGACCGGGTCATTACATCAGTGGCACAACTTGGGGGAAACCTCAATGCTGCACTAACTCCCTGTTCCTTCCAAACCTGGCCCCTTCTCCTCTATCCACCTCCAGGTCCTGTCTTGCTTTCCCACCCAACCCTGTTTTCCCCCCCATCTCCTAGGTCCCTTTGCCCAGCCAGCCTCTCCCCCACCCAGCTCCCAGTCTTTCCCTTTTACCTCTCCTCTCAGCTTTCGGTCCCAATCATCCCTTCACCTCCAGGCATCTTGTCCCAATCTACTCCCTCTGCCACCCCCTCAGGTCCAGTTCTTGTTCCGCCTGCATTCGAGTCCAGAGTCTTCCTTCTCCCCACTGACTAAATGCCAGCAGCAGCACTGAGACCATGAGAGTCTCCCTGTTCTCAGTTCCTGCACCTGGTGCCTCAGCAGCCCCCCTGAGAGCTGGGAGCAGCCAATTGCAGAGAAACCTATTCAGCCTTTGCAGCTCCAGGCTGAAGCCTGCTCAGGGCAGAGGAATTCTTCAGAGAATTTTTTGTTCAGACTCTTAACAAGTCTCTACTGAGCATGTGTGAACTGTGATTTTTCAGAGGCTTATAACTTGGCCAGATATAGACCTCTCTTTTCCCCTCTTTTTTTTTTTTTAAAGCCGCGAGAAGAGAAAGTAAGAGTTGGTAACACAAAAGAGACCTTCCTACCAAATTGCAAGCCCCTGCTCCAAAGAATGACAGCCCTAGAGCTTTTCAACAAAATGGTTTTGAGATTTATTTAACTGATAAAAAAAGTTGAAGATGGCAATCCATACTTTCAGAGACATTGCTAGGCAGCAAGACAAGTCTATGCCAAGAGACCAAGGCACGACAGCTTGGGGTGTGCAGAAGGAATTCAGACTTTTCTAACAGCACACGCTGCTGCAATACATACACACTAAGGGTAGGTTTACACTGCACACTCCCTATGGTGACATTAAGGTCCACACACGGCACACTCCCTTAGTGTGAAGCTAAGGAACAGTGTGGATGTGAGGCCATACTTAAGAGTAAGACGTGCCTGAACCCTGTGGCTATGTACCCCATACAGTGCTCCATGTGCCCAAGCAATGTCTCCCCTGTCTACACTGCTATTTTTAGCAGTGTAGTGTCTGGCTGCCTCCCCACTGCCGGACCTTTCCCTGCTTCAGTGAAAGACTCTGGCAGCAGGGAAAGACTCCAGCAGCTCCCTGCTGCTCTTTGTTCTTGTACTGAAGAACAAACAGCAGCTACTATAGATCCTATTGATCAAGTCAAATTGAAGCAATGATATAGACATGGAACACTTCATGCATCTATTTTGAGCTGTCCAGTCCCTCAGACGTCATGTAACTTTTCTATATGCTAGTTTATTCACACTAAATATCTTCCCTACGGTATGTCTAAAGTTAAATATTCATATTCAAGACTTAGCAAAACAAGCATTGCTAAATTATTAAAAGTGACAATTTCCAGAGAATTAAACCTATGAAATTTAAATCTACTTTAATATTTTAATCACTCATGGAAGGGAATGAAAAAGCGTTGGACTGTAAATGTATTACTCCACCGTTTTCACTGGGGATGAAGGAGTCTGAACAGGATTAATTGTGATAAAACTGTACAACATGAAGACATTTTCACAATTACTTACACATTTATTTTGCAGTAGTGCCTAGATGTCTCAGCAAGGTTGAGCCCTATTGTGGTGAGCACTGTACAGATACAGAAAATGACAATCTCTGCCATGAAAGGTTTGTAGTCTAGAAGACAAGACAAATGCAGTCATCAATTCTCCACCCCTGCCTACTCATTATCAAGCTGTAATTCACAGTTGACATTATGTGAGGTGAATTTTGAAGAGAGACTGGAACGATAACAGGTTTACGTAGTTTGACTAGGAATTCTTCTCACCCAAAGGGGGACTATGGAGAAAGCATGAAAATGCTGGTCAGCAAAGCAGAGAATGAGGCAGTAAGCCTGGCATCACCGAGCGTGGAGGTGAGAGCCAACCATGTGATAACATTAGGGTGAATGGGTAGGACGGACTAGCTTTTTGGAAGAACTTTGAAAGTAAGGACAAAGGGCCAGATCATCAGCTTATGTAAGTCAATGGAGCTACACCCATTTACACCTACTGAGGATATGGTCCAAAAAGCTTGGGCATAACAGAGTGACAAGCCAGAAAGATTACTTTAGCAGCAGCATTTTGAATGGCCTTGAGCAAAACAAGTGTGCGGCCATCAAGGCCAGAGAAGAAATCACAGTAGTAAAAACATGAAATGATCAGGGATTAGACAGGGGTTTTGGCAGCATGCATAGAAACTAAGTGTTGGATAGTGAAGGCATTGTGGAGGAAGCAGCAGCAACATTTAGATAAGACCTAGATGGGAGTCAAAAGAAAGCCAAGTCAAAGACAAAGCCAAGATTATGGGCCTGAGCAACAGGGAGGTCGGTAGTATTGTCTGCTGTGACAGAAGAAGGATAGAGAGGTTAGGCCGAAGAAAGATTAAGAACTCTCTTCCGGCCATTTTACATTTCAACAGCTGACTGGGTCTGCATGAAGAGGTTATAAAAAGGCTGAAATTTTGGTGTGGGCAGAAAAGGGCATTTGTAAATTTGCCACAAAGATAATAGTTTAATCCTTGATAGAAATAGACTTGAATATGTACCTCCCATATCCCAGGCCAGTACTTTAACCACCAGACTACCTACTTATCTACCCACCATCCAAAATCAAAAATTTCAATTTGAAAAAAAAACCCAGATATTTACACAATTCCATTTTTGTACAAATGTTCAAAAAAGGTTGTTTTCATTCCAATGCACAACGAAAACAAGTTTAAGAAGTTTCCACAAAATAGAATTTTCATCCTCCAGTCAGCTCTAGTTGAGAGTGCAAGTGAGGGAAATCATGAGATGAGAAAGGTGGGATTACTGGGACAGATGGATGGGTTCGACTTCCTATTTTCCTTGTCTAAATACAAGTGACAGGAGGAGGAGCAGAAAATGAAGGAGGATGTTGGGATTAACACTTCAGAATGAATATTTCTAAGAGTGATTTGCAGATTACAGGAACTGACTGTAAAATTAATATAATAGAATCACAGAAATGTAGAATGGGATGGGATCTTGAGAGGTCATCATCAAGTCCATCCCCCTGTGCTACAGTAGGACCAAGAAACCTAGACCATCCCTGACAGGCGTTTGTCCAAACCATTTTTTAAAAAGCCTCTGATAAGGATTACACAATCCCCCTTGGAATCCTTCAGAAGCTTAACTATCCTTCTAGTTAGAAATTATTTTCTCTAATATCTATCCTAAATCTTTCTTGCTAGAGATTAAGCCCATTATTTCCTGTCCTACCTCCACTGGACATGGAAAACAATTGAGTAGTGTCCTCTTTGTAACAGCCCTTAACATATTTGAAGATTTTTTCAGGTCCCCCCCTCCCCCCCGGTCTTTTCTGAAGACTAAACATGCCCAATTTCTTTTTAACCTTTCCTCATAGGTCAGGTTTTCTAAACCATTTATCACTTTTGTTACTGTCCTCTGGTCTCTCTCTAATTTGTCCCCATCTTTTGGGACCAGTGATGCCTAGAACTGGACATGGTACTCCCTGCTGAGTTCTCACCAGTACTAACTAGAGCAGGACAATTACCTCCCTTGTCCTATGTATGACACTCCTGTTATACATCCCAAAATGATATTAGCCTTTTTGCAACTGCATCACACTGTTGACTCATTCCATTTGTGAACCACTGTAACCTCTAGATCCTTTTTACAAGGCTACCACTTAACCAGTTATTTCCCCATTTATTTAGTTGTACATTTGATTTTTCCTTCCTAGAGTCAAGTACTTTGCTTGTCTTTACTAAATTTCATCTAATTTATTTCAGACCTATTCTCTAATTAGACAAAGTTTCGAATTCTAATCCTGTCCACCCAAGTGCTTGCAGCCCCACCCATCTTGGTGTCATCCACAAATTTTATAAGTACACTCCACATTCCATTATCCAAGGCATTAATGAAAATATTGAATAGCACCAGACCTAAGTCTGACCACTGCGAGACCCCGCTAGATATGCCTTCTGAGTTTGACAGCAAATCATTGGTCACTACTCTTTGATTATGATTTTTTAACCAGTTGTGCACCCATTTTGTAGTAATCTCTTCTAGAGAATATTTTCCTAATTTAGCCATCAGAAAGTTATGTGGGACACTCAAAAGCTTTACTAAAATCAAGATCCATCACATCTACTGCCTCTTTCCCACCCGCCCCCCAGTGCATTAGGTCAGTAACCCTATCAAAGGAGAACATGAGGGTGGTCTGGCATGATTGGTTCTCGACAAGTCCATCAGTGTTAATTATATTAGAAAAATTTCTATATTGTAAATATACCAGAAGGCTGAGATCTTATATACTTGGTTTCCCCATTATTTTTCAAACAGTTTTGACTCCCCCACCCCTTATTTGTATTCTGACTTATCCAGAAAGGATAATTATTTGCCACAACGACTGCAAGATTAGCCTAACACAGTAGTAAAGCAAGACTGCCACTGACTCAATCTCCCCTTCCACTCCAGATACTTCTCTCCATGCAGCTGGTCATTTTTTCTTCAAATCTGTATAATGCTGCATCTACAAGTTTTCATCGTCAGGTCAGGCGGCATCACATGTGAACTCACCTCACAAAACCTGAATATATTAAAGCAGTGCAATGTTTCAAGAAAATATCCCCCAATTTTTTTTTTTTTTAGACACAAACACGCACACTAGTGAGTGAAAAGGCAAAAGGAAACTTGTCATATACTGTAGGTTTACAGAAAAAAATAAGTACCCATCAAGCGGAAATTGCTTCTCATACAATTTATTTTAATTATATATTCATCTACATATGTTACTTATGTGAAGGACCTCCATTTTCTAAGAAGTTTTCTATGCCACTTGGCAAGATCTCACTGCCTGTGCTGTATTTTATAACTACAAACATGCAGCCATCTATTGAAGTGTAGATGGATTCATAGAATGTTAAAGGATTTCAAACATTAATAGAAGAAAATATTCTTTTGCTGGGTACTTTTCACAGTATTCATTGATTAATACCTCCATCTTCACAGGTCCTCCAAAAATAGTGTGGCATATAAAAGTGTTGTAAGAGACATTTCCCTCCAGAAAGAGTCCATTCTGACTGATTCTATATGCCCAGGAGGTGAATATCACTCTAGAAGCATGTACTTGGATTAAGAAACGCCTGCTGAAAACCAGATCATGAGCCCCTTTCTCACATTGGTATGCAGTTACTATGCCGTTAATAGCAAAGACGTTGAAGATAACAGGACTACTTATGCAAATAACTGTTCACCAGCAGGAGGTTCACAATCTGGTCCTTGATGTGTGCTCAGGTAAAAGAACCTCCTTAAATACTGCCGCTGAAACTCACTAGTTAAGGAAATAACTATGGACTATAAGCAGTCACAGAACAAGCAGAAAGATCCTCAATAGCCAGTTGAAAGGTAGAAAACAAAAAGGATAGAAAAATAGTTTTCACAACGGAAAAAAGTCAATAGTGGGGCACCCTAAGGATCTGTCCTGGGACCTGTGCTTTTCAAAGCATTTGGGAAAGGGTTGAACAGTGAGGTGGCAAAATTGCAGATGACATAAAATTCCTCAGAACAGTCAAATCCAAAGATGAGTGTGAAGAGTTGCAAAGGGATCTCACTAAACTGGATAAACAAAAATGACAGATGAAATTCAAGGTTGATAAGTGCAAAGTAAGGCACAGTGGAAAATATAATCCTAACTATACATACAAAATTATATGATCTAAACTAGTTGTTACAACTCGAGACTTTCCTGGGGTCGTTGTGGATAGCTCTCTGAAAACATCCACTCAATGTGCAGCAGCAGTCAAAAAAAAGCTAGCAGAATGTTAGGAACCATTAGGAAAGGGATATATAATAAGACAGAAAATTTCATAATGGTATTATATAAATCCATTGTGTGTGTGCATTATATAAATACATGAGTAGTGTGTGCAGTTCTGGTCTCCCCATCACAAAAAAGATATATTAGAATTGGAAAAGGTACAGAGAAGGGCAACAAAAATTAATAGACGTATGCAACAGCTTCCACACCAGGAGAAACTAAAGATTATGGCTGAGTAGCTTGGAAGAGAGACAGCTAAGGGAAGGGGGGGAGGAAGGACAGAATACAACAGTCCATAAAATTATGAATGGGTATGGAGAAAGTGAACATTAATTTACCCCTTCACATACCATAAGAATTAGGGATCACTGATGAATTAATAGGCAGCAGGTTTGAAAAACTGAGGAAATACTTCTTCACATAATGCACAATCAACCTGTGGAACTTGCTGCCAGGGGATGTTGTGAAGGTCAAAAGTATAAGTGGTTTCAAAAATAAGAATTAGATAAATTCATTGAGGACAAGTCCATTAAAGTTCAGGCCCAAAATTATCACAGTAATGGTTATTTTTTAAATTGATATTCATAGAACGTTTACTGAACTCCCAAAGTCCATTCACTCGGAGATTGAATCCTGGTTAGGGAATCTAGAGGATATATCACCAAGCCAGTACTTAATATTAAGTTATTTTATTTCTGTAACTAAACCACTGAGCCACCATAATGATAAACACATTAGACATTTGTAACAAAAAAGTTCAAGTTAAAGAGACTTTGGCTTTAAGTCACTTAACCACTTATGGTAAATTTTCATAAGTATTTCCACAGTTAAAGCGTCCATCATGTCTGCTGTAGAAAATGAATTACAGTGTCCAAATGTTACCTCAAGTTGACATATCCTTCATGTAACTTACCTCAGTTTAACTCTGTGTGCCCCCTAAATATTTGGCAAAGAGGCACTTATAGAATTAAGCAACTGGTCCTTCTCAATGTCTTAAGAAAAAAAAAAAACACTAATCTGGGTCTGCAGTTCTATAAAAGATATGGCTGTGGGTATGCCTATATTGAAGGGAAGGGATGCTGGCATATATGTTGTTGGTTTTAAGGCCAAAGCCCAAGATTTTCCAAGCCTGGGTGCCTAAAGTCAAGCTTCTACATCTGTATTTAGGTGCCTAAATATAAGTAACCTGGTTTTCTAATGTGCTGAACACCTGCACGACTCCTTGTTTCAGTATGATTTATGGGTGTTCAGCCCTTTGAAAGTAAGGCCGCTTATATTTAGATACTTAAACATGGGATTTGGGAGGCTGACTTTATGCATTCAGTTTTGAAAGCATTGGCCCAGATATTCACTGAAACCCAACAGACTTTTTTTAGTACTTAATAAAAACTAGCCTAAGTTTAAGGCTCAATGCTGCATGTATTTAAGTTTTCTAAGAATACATAAAATTTTCACACAGAGCCCTGATTGATGTGTTCTAAGCCCTTCCGTACTTATCTGCTTTAGAGCATGCAACTTTTGGAGTTGTTTATTAACAGATAAAAAAAGTGTCCTATCCTTGTTTACTACAGCAGCAAACAGAAACAAACCAAACAAACAAAGATATATATCCTGAGTCCTTCTGAAGACAGGCACTTGTGCTTCACTCATAGGCCAAATAACTTGCAGGTAAATCACCATATTTCAAATATAAGTTTCTCAGCTAGTAGAATACTGACATGACCAAAACACATTAGCATAAGTTCCTCAGTGGATTTTATTAGACTAATGCAATTCTAAAATAAAAATCAGAGTAAACTATCAACACAGTAGGCTAATGGTAGATACTACAAGATTGTATGTATATTCATCTGTGTGAACATTTTACTACAAACATCAGGACTTGATCTAACTAGGAACTAGTGCCGTAGTAGTAATAATACGCTGCTCTATTTTTTGCCACCAATTTATGCATTCATAATCAGTGTAAGAAAGCTATAGTTTGAGGAGCTGATGCTGTACAATACCCAGTCTCTAAATAGTGTGCTACCCAAATCACAGCTACCCGAGTACATGAACACCTGCACAGAGAGAGACAGTCAGTTCCCAAGTGCTCAGTTAGAATAAAGGAAAGATGCAAATTGGTCAGAAACTCTGGAATCAGCTTCCCTCAGCTATCCTCTCCAGCTTATATTATTTGCTGTAAAGGACGACTCAGCATACGGGTGGGGATACTCAAAATACTCTTAACATGCAAGTCTGAGTAATGTCTAAATATATCAATACACTTGTTCACAAGTCACTAATAGTACAACACCATAGGGATTATCTTAATGCCAGATTCAGAATTTTAATAAAATGCTCAGCTCTCATGATGGTACATCTCCATATTAAACAGGCAAGCATAGAGTTAGAGAGTTTTTAAAGCAGGGATGTATAAAACGTACACACAATTTTGTAAATGCAGATCTTTGGCTTGCAAGCACTGTTTCCTTCAGACACCCAGAAACCCTTCCTGTGTGCACACAGCTAAAATATGCTGCCTAACATCAGACTCATACAGGGGTGCTGGAACAATTGGCATAGTGGGATTACATAGACAACCATTGAACCAAACTGTAAACCCTGTATATGACTGAAACCACTTCAAGCCAGGTGGTGCAGAAGCACCACTAGCACTTACAAAATCATAGGCTTGCAAAGAAATTAATTTTATTTTAAATAAATAATAATTTGACTTATTTAAGGTTGATTATTGACTTAAATTCTTAACATTGAAGGAAGTTAGAGAAAAAACTGCATTTTAAAATTTGACAATTAACTTTAAAACCATGACAATCCATCATAATCATGAGTGTTCATCTCTTATATTAAGTTTGATTCTCCTGTCACACTCATGTAAATCAGGAGTTAATTCAAAGGTGAAACTAGTATAAAATGACAAGAGTCGCACCCTTTCTTTTTAAACTTTAGAGACTCAGACTTTAAGGTCAGAAGGGACCATTATCATCAATCTGAACACTGAGTGGTCCTAGCAAAAAGAAATGATGTATCACATCGAAGCAGTGCTTCTGAAACTTTTGGGACCAAAGCCCTCACCTCAGGAAAGGAGGCCAATTGAATCCTTCCACAACTCCATGTGGTTGTTAGAGGCCTGCACAAAATGACTAGTCATTCAGAATAGATTGCATAGCTATTCTTCAAAACTAGGAGAGAAAGAAAGGGTCAATCACTTAAAGTTAATATTGATAGTGAAAGCATTGTATTGAAATCACTGGCGTTTTAGTTAGCATCCTTTGAAATAAATGGGCCCGTTCATATCTCCGAGCTATTGTGCCATGCTCTTGACACACTCAACTAGACATCATGGTACTGGCGAGCCTAGTCATGGTCACGTGTTCACCATTTTCTTGTGAGCTGTAAACCGCTAGAAACTTAACTCTGGTATTTTTTAAATAAAGTGAAACTGGGGAACAACTGAAGCTTTTCCATGGTCCCATTCCCAGTTAGCCCTTCTTGTCACCTCCAGGGAGTGCACTCTCATTTTGCTGTCTAAGGTTTTGAATGGAATGCGAGATGGACTCAGAAGTTATGGAGATTGATTTAATGTTCTGATAAAGATCTGCATAATCTAGAAATTTAATTTAATAAATGACTTAGTCTAAGTGTACTATATAGTACTTGAGTTGTCAGCATAATTCACTCATGCTACTTTAAAAATACTCCATTCACAACAGCCCCCGTTATAAGGTGAAGAAGCAGAGTCATGAAAAGGCAAAGCACATTTAAAGTGCTGTCTCTTTCCTGACTCAGAGGGTACGCCTATGCTACAAGTGCTACACAGCTACACCGCTGTAGCATAGGCACTTGCTACAGTGTCGGAAGGGGTTTTTCTGTCAATATGGTAAATCCACCCCCTTGAGAGGCCGTGGCTAGGCCGATGGAAGAAATTTTTCCACAGCCCTGAGTGATGTAGGTAGGTTGGCCTAAGTTTTAGATGTAGGCCAGCCATTTAAAAAAGTCTGAAAATAATTCACCAATGTCGGGAAATGGCCCTGTTCTTCATATGGGAATGTAGAAAGGTGTATCATTTAAGTAAATAGTTTGAGAATACTGTAATTATAGCATCACCTTAGAATGCAATAAAGTTCACATCCAGGCTTCCATGATAAACCTACCAATTTTTAGAGGTTGTGACTTTGCATTAAAAGTGTTCTCTGGTCTGAAATACATAAGGCAAGGCAAGAAAAGAAAAAAAAAGTTTAAATTTTTCTAAATGCCTTTGAAAAATTAAAAAAAATCAAATTACTGTGACTTCTGTCAATTTTCTACTGGCATCTGAAGGAAGAAAGTGATTTTTAAATTATTTAGGTCTAGGCAAGAGAAGAATGAGGCCCAGTAGCTGTATTTCTTGGGCAAGGGTTAGTAAAGTATGTAGACAACAAGTTTTAACTCCAAGGAAGAGGGCTTCTCCAAAATAAGATCATGTGAAGAGAGTGGCTTCCAATATCAGGGTGGTGCTGGTGAAGCTGTAAAGTATTCCTCCTTTCCACTTATTAGAAAGGTACCTAAGTGATCCAGTGTGCACAGAATTCTGCATCCACCCCTCCCCCTAGAAATAAAAGTAAGTAGTTACGTAATTAGAGCAGGAGGAAGAAGAAAGAGGCTAACAGAAGCAAACTCACTTGGAAGGGGGAGGGGCTCAAGTAAGAGCTGGCCCTTACTTTGAGAATTTCATTGAAATGGAAATTCACCTTAGAGAGGTTAATCACAGCTTTTCTGATGGAGCTGATCTGCTGCATTAAACTTTTTTTTTTCCTTCATCCCCCTTCTTCGGGGGGGGGGGGGGATGAAGGAAAAACCATTTCAGCAAAGCACTTACAAATTATATTGTTTTATTACACACATTTTGCATTTCAGAAGTAATTTCACCCAGCTGATTTTGCTCACTTTTCGTTATTGAAGACTTGTATATCAGGTAAAGAAAAATATATGTACTTATGCCATAATGCATCCCCTCTGAATTGTAGGCATGTTTTAAGGGGACTTGTAACTCCAGTTAGTCCCACCATGTAATCTAAATGAGGTTTTATTTTATTTTCCAGTCTGGGTTAATCTGGAATGATTGATTTCTAGGTAATTTGCCAATGCTGTGCAATGCTCTTCCCTTCATGTGTCCAATTAGAAAGGACTTTAAAAAATATTAAGGAAGTTGCAGTTGCCTGATACTTTGCATGATATAATGATGCTCAGAATTTCATCCTGACTGTCTTACTCCTCTTTTCAAATTCTATTCAAAACACAAACTGACATATAGGAAAATAAATATAAATAACGCTTCCATATGTAGCAAAAACATTTCATTAGGTAAAAACTGTGTAAGTAGTGCAGCTTGAAAACAAAATGGTATATTATTCAGCTCCAAAAATTTCTAAAGTTCTAATGAGATGGTTCATGAACATTCTCATTATGTAAATCCAGATTCCTTCAGGAACATCCAAGATAAAAGCTGAAACTGACAGAACCTATTTGTGGCTAAGCAACAGTCTCATATCTGAAGTTCATGTTAGTTCTACAAAAATGCTTTGTTCCTAATCTTTTGAGCTGTTCTTCATTAGACATGTGAAACTTCCTCTTTTATAATTTGACTGGGTTGAAAAGGCAGATAGGAAAAGTTTATATATGGATGCCAGGGAATATAACTGAAGTATTACTCAGATGATCAGAGAAGGCTGAGCAGCTGTACACCCTTTTCAAGAAAATCTATCAATTTACTACCCAGAATACATTATATATGATTGCACCACATGCTATAGCATGAACACCTTATTATACAACATCAGTAATTATTTCCTAAACAAAATGCAAGGTGAATCTAGGTAGGCTGTCAAATGTGTTATGTTTTTCTAGTTTTATACAATAATTTGAAGGTGTCCTTTTTCCAGTCAGTTAAACTTTATAGAATTATGTTCTCTATATTCAAAGGAATAACAAATAGATATTTCATTTGTAATGAACACTTCCTGTTTATTGTTTACCAACAGCACACTGAGCAGAGAGTTTTAATGATAGTTCTGGTATTACAAAGTTTTCACCTGTATTGGAAACCAGTATTCCCTAGTCTCCTACCATGACTTACAGACCTTAAATTGAGACATTTTAAAAAAATCCTAAAACCTATTGTAAGCAAGAAGAATCTCTCCCTGCATTGCTAACTATACTCCAACTGTTTCATTTTTTCTTGTGCCTCCATAAAGTTACATGAGCCTGTACAGCAAGTTTCAGGACAGATGTATCTACATTTTAAACCACATGGTCAAAAACATAATATTTTATGCCTGGAAAATCAAAACAAATTCCCAGAAAAACCAAGTGCAAATTCCAACGATGAGTCCAAATTCTGCTCCGCATAGCACTGCACCAAAGTCAAGAAGATTATCTGGGAGCAGACTGTGGGCCAAGGTTCTAACCAGCACAAAAGATTAAAGGGCTGCACGGGCAGCGCATGCTTTCTTAGCCAAAAGGCCGAGAAGCGATGCTGATCAGTGCATTAGAAATACTGAAGATAGTCACTGTTGATGTGTATATTAGTGCCTAGTCTACAAATACTTTAAACACAACTAGAGTAATTTACATTAAAGTATATGTAAACCTGCAAGCAACCACAAGGCTAGTATTGCTCTCAGATTACCACATGTATGCAGAATGAATTTATCATCGTAATTCCTTAGTATTTGGAATGTTTATGGAGTATGCCATGCATGTCAGCCTTTGCAATGTGTTAAATTATTGGCTCTTTACACTAATCAGATTGTGGACTGGTAGTTACAAGAAACAGCCAAACAGTTTTCAGAAAATAAAAACAAGCTATCCCAAGCAATTAGATGTGTATATGATGCTCATTATGTACCATCATTTCAACCCGGAAGACTTTGATATCAGATTCAGTCATGGCTAAAGCCACGGTGATAAAAGATTAGTTCTGACTGTCATCATACAAGAATTGTATGAAATACAGTGATTTTACAAGTAAGATAAATTGGACCATGTGTTTTGATTTAAAGTTCGCTATATGGTATATTCCTCTCAGTGGTCGACGATACCACGCTGGGCAAAATCCTAGTTCAAATGGCCTGGGTCAGACCTTGACCTGGACAGCAGTGGCTTAAATGAAATCAAAGGCAAAGTCAATGAACATCCTTCTCCCCTGTACTCCAAGAGACTAAGTAGCTTAGACATATGGCAGAAAGTTTTTCTCTGAACTCCTAAATTTTTCTGATGTCTTCCTTTTTGTCCCTTTTTCTACTTGGGCTCATCCTCATTAGCTACAGTGGCTGGGGCATGTCTATCCAAACAGATTTCTCACAGCTGAGCCAAGGTGGGGTTGATTTTGCTGTCTGCAGGAAGGGAGGGTTCTCAACAAACACTAAGATCTGTTCTATCAGCCCTTTGTTCTGAGTTTCATAACTAATTCTCTCTTTCTGCAAGTGGGTTTTGGAGTTTGTTTTTTGCCACTATCTAGAAACAGCAAACTCAGTAATTTTCCTGTCTATTGTCATCCTAAGTATTTTATTTTGGTCTATTTACCAAATGACTAAACTTTCATTTGACTGTCTTAAACTTCATAAACAATTACAAATTTAGCTTCATAGCACTCTTGGGAAGTAGGTAAATAGTATTATATCCCCATATATAGAGAGGGAAGTGAGAAACAAAGATTAAAAGGTAAAACTTTAAGTAGCTAATTGATTTAGGCACCTAAATCCCATTTATTTTAAACACAAGTGCTTTTTGAAAATAGGATTTAGGCACTTCTGAAAATTCAGGGATTAGTATAGAGAGTTTTAGGTTTTCATTTAAGTGAATTTAGTGCTCATGAAATGCCAGCTCATAACAATAGTTAATGGAGGCCTCTGTTTAGCCACAGATCTGATAAATCCAGGTAATGACAAAGAATGTAAGGTGTTTGGTGGGGATTCTGGAGGAGACCATTTGAAGTGTGTGTAAAAAAAAAAAAAAAACAGCTTATCAGTTGAAGGAATGTGTTCTGATCATCAACAAAGCCTGCCGGGGGGGGGGGGGGGTGTCTTTCTGTATCCCCTCCTACACACCCAGATAGCAAATACAGCCAGAAATACCTTCTGCTGTGTTTGGCTAGCCAAGAAGCTGCACACCTTTACTATAAAATATTTATCTTATGGTAGCATCATGAGGCTGCATTAAGCCTCCCTATATGCTGGGGGCTGTACAAACTCAGAAATAGGTACAGTTTAGCAGACACATATGACTAATACAAGGTCAGACAATGTTCATCACCTTCATGCTCAATTTAGTGTAATGTGCTCTACCTAGGATTGAAAGTAATTGCCTTGAAGAAATTCCAGATGGTGTAACATGCAGCTGCTCATAGAGACAATACAAGGCATAGAAAATACCTCATTTTACAGTTCCGCACATTTCACTAGTTACTGCTGCAATGCTGGACCAATGTAAAGTCTTATTCTTAATCTTCAAGTCTCTAAACAGGCTGAGTTTCAATTACCTAGGAACCTCTCTCCATGACCGTGACCTGACAATAGTGGGTACCAGAGTTGAAACATGCATGGACAGGTGATTTTCAGCAGCACACTCACAATTATTAAACAAATTTGCAAGCTGTTACTTTGGCAATGGATTTTCAGCCTCCAGATGACAATTTAAGACCCATCCCTCCTCTTAACCTTAACACAAACTTCTCAAAGACCACGGAAAGATTTCTAAAACATCAACAAAAAAAACCCACATCTACTTTCTCAACATACAACCAGGCAAAAGACAAGAACTGTCTACAAACTAACTATGGTTTTAGAATTCTGGTAGCATTCAAATATAGTGAAATACATAACCAGCAAGGCTACATACATAAAGCTTCCTCACACTGCCCCGCCCCAGTGTCTAATCCTTGTTCAGGAAGGAGCATTCTAGGAGCGAGGGGGAAGTCAAGTCTCTTTCATTCCTCTTTAATCCTTGCCCTATCTATTGATACCACCAATAAGGGTTTAATACACAATACCAACTGCCACACTTGAGTATCAACATCTGTCCACCAGGAAGTAAACTAAGAATTATTTCACACAGGCCACACCACCTAAAAATATGAGAATAACTTTCAGTCACTAATCACCTGAATTAGATTTAAACCAGAAAAAAAAAGGCTAGATCAATCAATATATTAAATAAAAATAAAGGGGCTCACCTATGAGCAACCCTCCAATGGTCATCTCCCTTGATTTTGAGAGGTTGTTTATCATGATTTCACTTTATGTTCCTTCAGACAGTTCTGATCTGGGCACCTTTTTTTTTCCCCCATTCAGATCAATTTGCTCTAATATTTTCGGTAAGATTCTGAGTTTAAGCTTAAACTTGGTTCTTTGTGGTGCTGGTGATATCTATGGTTGTCTACTATTCAGAGTTTTAAGGACCAACAATAAAATTATGCCAGTTTTTAGGGTGGCTTTGCCAAAAATTCAACTTGCCAATTCATCCAGGGCAAATAATTTGGTTTTTTGGGGGGGGATGGAACATGTGAATAAAATATACTTTTTTTCTATTATGTTTATTATATTAATGGGCAGATGAGAAGAATCCATATTTGGGCTGATAAAATTTTGGAGAACTTAAAAAATCTACATTGATATGTACTTTAGTCAATGATTTTATTTTAACTAGTCTTAAAGCCAAATTGTACACTTGAACACCTAAATGTGCAGGAGATTAAGACTGTCATGGTAGCTAGCAGTCATTTTAAAATTAGTCTGATATTACACCATCAATCTTCACATCCATTGCATTTTAATGGAAGGTCCTCTAAAGTGGGCATGGTTTTGCAATAAATTAAGATTAAGAAAATGCTTAGTCACTAACAATAGTGACATCTGAGAGCATAAATTGAACTGACCTTGGAAGGCATCATTTAGCTCCTCACTGGTTATGCACATGAGGAGTATCATCTATGTGCAGTTTCACACCTCATGAACTTTTGCACATTATTCATCTAAATCAGATCCAAATACAAAATCTGACACTTGGAACATGATGTGGATTTCTGACATTCCTTGGAAAAGTGTAGGGTCCTGAAAGTAATGGTTAGATTATAACAATTCACAAATGCCAAGGTTTTCTGGGTTTTATCCAAGCAGCATAAATATAATAGGGATAATCATCATTTTGCATAATTGTTTCAAAATATCACATTTAACAGAGCACAACAGCATGCAAACTGCTTATATAAAATATGAGACGGCACTGCAGCATTTCCTGGCATCTGGCATGTCGTTTAGTCAAGAGAAGAGCTTTCACATGCTGGCCTTTCAGTTGAGGCATGCCACCTAGGCTTTGCCATGCTACAGTCTAGGTGGCATGACAATTCACTGACTGTCATGGATGTGTACTGATATGCCACTGTGTGTTATGCCTTTCATTTCATGTCATGCATAGATGAAACCCCTACTGTGAAATGTTGCAATGCATATTTTTTAAGTAGCCATAGACTGTGCTATTAGGCTATGTTCATTTTGCAATTTAAAAAGTCATAATTAGCATTTGAAATTAGAGGACAAACATCAGCCAAGCTATTAGGAGGCTGTGTTTTAACTGGGATTTGGTTTGTTGCCGCCCCCCCCCTTTTGCATAATGCTAGTTACCATTGCTATAGTGGTCTATTTTATGTCCAGTAGATAAACTGGGATGGTATTTTCTCTGGATTGGACCATCAAAATAGGGCAAATAGCAGATCCAAAATACATATGTAGTGACCCGTATAGAGACAGAGTTACATCTGAAACACTGATCATGTTTGACAGAGTGAGGAAACAGAAGTTGCAGAATAAACTATACGTTCCACATATAGAAATAAAACATTTTGAGTTAAGCATGTTTTTCAAACACCTATTGCCACAAATGTTATGTTTCCATACACAAACAAACAGCAACACATACAAGGCCAGAGAGCGTCCCCCACTCTGGCCTGCCGTGCACTCCCAGTGGCATCTAGCAATCTAAAGGAAATGGTGAGGAGCATAGGCCCTGGTCACATTACAGGGCAGACTGACTGCATTGAGGGACCAAACTTCACCTTATTAAAGGCATCACAGTTTCTGGTACCACAAAAAGTAAATATGCTAGCTTTAAATACACATATGCAAAAATCTTTCCATGTAAACTTGCAGCAAAGTAAGGAACTATGTAAATAAACTCTTTAACAGTGTTCATAGCATATCTAGTCAAACTTCTCAGTCAGATCATTAAAGTTATTTTTCCAATGCTCGCAAATAGGTACAAATAGACAGGATGTGTCTTCACTGCAGTTTGACATCTGCAGCTGGCCCATGCCAGCTGACTCCGGCTCGGCGACTATGTAACTGCAATGTAGACATTTGGGTTGGAGGCCAGGCTCTGGGACCCTCTGGAGGTGGGAGGGTCCCACAGCTCAGGCTGCAGCTCAAGCCTGAACATCTACACTGCAATTATGTAGTCCCTGAGCCCGAGTCAGCAGGCACAGGCCAGCCACAGGTATCTAACTGCAATGGAGACACACTCTGCATGAGAGGGACTCCATTAGGGCCTCAGAGTTCCCAGGACTCCTTGTATCCCCATAGCAACAAGTGTCTTGAGACTCCTTCTGTGTTGTCATTTCTCATGCACCTTGTGATACTTCGGTTTTGGGGTTTAAGCCCCACCTCCTGGAAGAAACACACGAGTTCCATGAGAATCTCAGCTTCCCCCCCCCTTTTAAAATAAAAGAGTAAGGCAATGGCTACACTACAGCTTAAGTGATATTGCTCAAGGGTGTGAATTAGCCACCCCTACAGGCAACATAATTCATGCTGATTTAAGCTCTGGTGTGGACAGCGCTACGTTGGTGGGGCTGGAGTAATTAAGTCAATGGGAGAGCTCTCTCCCATAGGCTTAGAGAAGCTACACTTGAGATCTTACTCTAATGTAGCCATGGCCTCCATTTCTAGTCCTCATGGTTGTGGACAAAAGCTTGAAACTGGGCCCCTTGCCATCTTTAAATGGAGGAGTATTGTAAATATTCAGGCTAGTTGTAGAAATTGGATCCTCTCTGGTTTTAATTAATGTAAAAGTTTCCAATAAAGTCAAACATTGGGCAAAAGTCATTTAGCACTGGCCTCTCTATCATTCCATGTGGTCTGGCCATTATTTTTACAGTAATGATCTTCTACATCATTCTTTAGAAATAAAGAAATGTTGATTTCTCTGTAGGGTTGGTAAATGTAGGTCAGGCGGACTGACATGTGTGTGTGTGTGTGTGTGTGTGTGTGTGTGTGTGTGTGTGTGTGT
>ML677085.1:18929003-19155696 GCA_007922155.1 Mesoclemmys tuberculata | reverse complement strand
TGTGTGTGTGTGTGTGTGTGTGTGTGTGTGTGTGTGTGTGTGTGTGTGTAAAACCAGTTTCCATGCGGGCTATTACTTTTGCATATATACAGCCACACTCCCTTGTCTATGAGATTTACAAGTGGTTTGCAGTATGGCTTTTTATACTATTTTACATTTTGGCTAACACACATGGATACTTACAGCTGATTTTTTTTTAAAGGAAAACAAAAAATAAAATGTGCAACACAAAGCAATACAATTGTAGTTCATGGTAAGGAAGTTAAAGTTCTCTTTTGTATCACAAAACCGGTATGATACAGGGAGATGCAGCAGTGCAAGCATCCACATTCCTCTGCACATGTGCTTCAGTCCTCATCTGGATGTGTCTCTCATAGGGTAATTCAGTCTCCATGCCTAGTTAGACCTTAGTGTCTCTGTTAGAGTGACCAGTCACTGTGCCCATTCTGAAGGGGACTTGGCAGTGCAGACAGTTTGGACACCTGCCTCCTAAGAGGTGGGTTGAAACTACCAGCTCACTTCTTACACGGTAGTCCAGTGAATAGGTGTTTACCCTGGGCCAGAGTCAGAACAGTTGAAATAATGACAAAGTTCTATAGCCATCCCAACTATTTGATTTTCTATTAATTGTCACATAGTAGGGAGCTAACAGCAATCCATTCTTTTCTGCTATTTCATCTATTGTTCAAATCCTTTCACACACCCAACAGCTTTTTTTCCCCCCCATGTAGCCTCTCTTTTGTAAATCAGATCTCCTTAGGGCTTTATAAAGTTTTGACAGTAAATCCATAGATGATCTTATACTATCTAAAATTTTATTACAATAAGTTGTCTGTCTAATTTTTGTTATCCTTGTTGATGTACAAACTCTCTATTGACACAAAAATGATGTGGTATATTAGAAGATGATGATCTATCTTTATATTTTTTCCAGGTGACACTCTTCCTCATTCTTCTCCCTGCCACATACTCCCAAGGTATGGTTGGAAAAACACAGGTTTGTTTCGTGTCCCAACCTACTTCGTACAGGCACAACTGATCCCAAATTTTCAACCTACCTTGCAACAAGATGACAGCACATGTCCTCCTCTTCATATTCTAAGTTGCCATATTACTAATATTAACATCCAAGTAGAAACTAATAAATACTCCAGTACAAACCAATCCACTTGTTTTTCATATTGGTAAAATAATTCTTACACATCCACATAGCATTACTCATTGTGTTAATAGTGTACAATATTAACACAATACCGCAAAATAATTGTACACTATACTTTGCTTGTGTTAACATAAACTTAAACTGTGAAATATAGTTATTGGTAGGATCGGAAGCAAACATTTTCTTCTCATAAAAGAGGGGCCAATGGTATTGAATGGTCAAATATATATACCCTAAGCCACCAGTGAAAAAATACCTTTATTTTTTAAAATTATTAAGTCAAAAAGGGTGTAAACAAAAAACTTTCCCTTCCCATTCCTACACAAAACCTACCTCACTGACTGCTTCTCATTTTTTGCTTCAGTTGAATCTGTTTTCCCCTCACTGGAGCAGTGAATAAATGCAGCTTAAGCATTTGAAAGGACATTTATTCCTCAGGAAGTGTAAAAGCCATGATATGCTGTAAAGCCCAGTAACTCTTAGCTGTGTTCAAGTTTATGGTATTTAAAAAATGAATAACTCATAAAATGTTTCCCATAATTTTTTTAGGACTCCCCTAACATTTTCATGCCAATATCTTTACTGTATATCCATTGTTCTCCATCCCCTTCAATTCTTTCCAGGAGGAGGAGGAACACTGCACACTGGGGTGCATTTTACCCCAAAAGGACAACTGAAGTTAATACTGGGGAATTTCTGTGTCATTGAAAACTGTTCAATTTGATTGAAGCACTATACAAAATTAAGTAACAAAGGAACAAGAAACCTGCCAACGAACAACTTTTCTAACATGCTGACTGAAAACAACATACAAAACACACTTATAGCAGTGAGGGTAATTAACTGTGGGAATAGTTTACCTAAGATTGTGCTAGATTCTTTATCACTGGTAACTTTTAAATGAATATTGCGTTCTTTTTAAAAGGAGATCTGCTTTAATTCAAAAGGAATCATTTTGGGAAAGTCTATGACCTATGTTACACAGGTCAGACCAGATGATCACAATGGCCCTTTCTGGCCTTGGAATCTATGACGATACCATACATAATGTAAGCACCAGGAACAGTGGAACTGGAGTGGTAGCAGGTCTAGTGCTACTGCAATGGGAAAACTGGGTGGAGGAGGAGGGACTCTGCACCTATGTGACCTTTTGCTCATGTTGGGAGATAGAGCAGCCACCACAGGTCTCAGGATCAGGGAGCAACTGCCAGGACCTCCCTTTCCAACCTGGAGCTGGCCGTCCCACCCGCCCCACTCAGTCTCAGTAGCTCCTCTTACATCCTCTCCTCCCGCCCCATAAGTGTGCATAGAATATCATTGATAGGCCCTGAACCAATCAATGTATTGTATGTGCATACACTGAACATTCCTACCTAGTGTAGGACATATGGCAGGTCCACAGGCAGGCTGTGCATTATGCTGGTCTCCCAGCACAAATCAGAGACCCCTGAGCACTGCCAGCAGTCTCCCCTGTAGCCAGGAATAGCCCCGCCTGTAAAACCTCTATTCTGGAGACAAAGGAGCTCTGTACCTCCAAAGGATCTCCCAATGCCGGACTGATTCTCCTGTGGCCAATTAGACTGGCTTTAGAGTCACTTTGCACTGATGGCATTGTGCAGAGAGGCTACCGTGTAGCTGAGGGTAAGGGCCAAGGTATTTTCAGTGCTGGTCCCAATGCTGGGAAACATCCTACTGGAGAATATCAGAACGTGCTGCAGTCTGATCACTTTCAGAACCCAGTGCACAAAGAAAAAAGCCACCTAAGAACTAGTGTTTGCACATTGAGAGAAGTTAACTAATCACTCTCACCTACACACACACTAGCCACTTCCCTCAGAAAGGCAGGAGCACAACTCTTTTTGGCTATGGAGTGGACTATACAAGTTCCTAAGATAAAATGGGCATGTGGGTTTTGTTTTTTCTCTAAGTAGTAAGCAATATATAAAGAGGTACCAAAAAGCCTTTTTTTAGAAAATGTTTCAGTGTACATCTTCAATGTAAATTTTGGGCAATTATGTAGAACATTATGGAATAGTACAGCACTTTTACTGCCATGCAATGACAACCATGAATAAAAACGCTGACTAACCTGCAGTGACTGTAGAGGAACTTGCTGTTGTTGCAATCTAACCTTCCTCGATAGCTTATACGGCAAGCTGATGAAGCTGAAACATTAAGGAATGAACAAATAGAAAAAAGTAAAAAACTAGCAGCCAGGTTTATTGTGCTTTCAGAAAGCAAAGCCTTAAAAAAACAACCCACACACCCCCTCAGTGGTTTTCAACCTTTTTCATTTGCGGAACCCTAAAAAATTTTGAATCGAGGTGCGGAACGCCTTGGAAATCTTAGACAGTGGGTCTGCGGACCACAGGTTGAAAACCACTGAGCTATCTGATGCTACAAGCACTTACAACAAGACCACTACTGGATTACTACAAATTTGGAAGTACATTAAAACATATCTAAGGGGGGGGGGGAGCCACTTAAACAATAATGCAGTAATTTTACGTAGATTAGAACGGCAACTTTTAACAGGATCTCAGACAGATCTTTTAACAGAACTTCTTCATATGAAAATCTGTTAATAAATCTAAAGCCCTTTTTGCAAGGTAATATTTTCAACAAGCCTAAGCTACCTGCAACACATGTATTTTACAGTATATTATGTTTTTTATACATATGGCCTCATTAGGAATAAATTTAGCATCTACATCAGCTGATCAGTTATTCCAGGAAGTTCTATCAACTTCCATTTATTCATTCAATCAAATCAAGTTGCAGAAGGTTGTTTTATAAACATACTTTTAACACATTCTAGATCAGTGTATCTGAAAGTTATTCATATTGCGGAACACGATTTAGGATTAATGCCTTCTCATCACCCATTTTCTCTCTCAACCACCAGAGTCTGGACCAGAAGCAGTCAATAGAGTTAAGTCAGTTTGCACTACTTAAAGATCACCCCAGCCTGATTCTACACTTCTTTTTTGTGGCAAGTTAAGTGCTTCATTACATTTGAAAAAATAAATTTGAGCTATTGTTAAGGAAAGAAAATTAAAGTCAATTTGACAACGTGGTTAGTAACATCTGCTCATGCTATATAGATATTTTTGCTAGATATAGGATCCTGGGTATAAGCCAAATCAAGGAAGACATTATAAACAAGTGAATTAGTGCAAGAAGCTCAACAGAATCTTGGTGGGGGAACTCAAACCCAGATTACATATTTGCCTTGAAATGAAAGCAAACAACCAAAGGCAAGTAACCTTTCTTGCTCCATGGTTTGAACAGTGCTCTTTGAGTGGAAAACAAATGTTTCTGTATGCAAATAATGTGCTAAAGAAAATCTTGCTCTTCAACAGTAAGCGAGGCAAGAGTTAGAAGTATATTGGTTGAGTGAATCATCATGATACAGACCTTAGAAAAAAGTGTTAGTAAATTTAGGGCTTGTCTTTATGTACAGAGCTGCAACTGCACTACTTCAGCGCTTTAGGGAAGATGCTATTATGCTGACAGGAGAACTTCTCCCATTAGCATAGTTAAGCCACATCCACGAGAGGCGGTAACTATGTCAACAGGAGAAGCTCTGCAGTCTACACTGCAAGTTATACCAACCTAACTGTCACTCGGGCATGCATTTTTCACACCTCTGGACAATGTAGTTTTACCAGTACAAGTCTGTCGAGTAGACCTGACCTTAGATAATCTGCATAATAAAGGCACATGTACCTCTAAGAGCAGTTAATGTCCATAGTACATTGCATCTTCTGAGAGCTTGGATTCTGATGTGAATATCATTGCTCTCTCAAAGCATATTCACTTCAGTCTTGTAATAATTTGTTAGCCACCTCTTCAAAGTGGGCACTACAGATGCACACCCTAACGTGAAAAATCGCTTCTCATTCTGTAGTACTCAGAGGGACATGAAGCTACAGGCAGGTAAGGAAATGGAAATTTCTCTTACTGAATCAGGATTGGTTTCTATGACAGCTGAGGTACAAAGTTCCATGGACATTACATCCCAAAAGTAAAGAACATTGGTACACCATCAGAAACTTTACTTATTCAATAACATACAGAGGAAAAAAAATAAAATAAAAACTTTTCACCACACATCTTCTGATCGCAAAGTTCCTTGTGTGTCGTCTTTGTCAGTCTCCTACACTGTAAACCACACAGACTATGTAATCTGTGTATTACACTGCACAAACAACATGATCAGCACTGAACAAAGAAGTCATCCTTTTGCAAAATTGGTTGTCCATTTATTTTATTAAATGTTTACTTAAGTATGTGTTAGAAGATGTATAATTTAATAGCAAATCTAAGAACCTAAAGCATTTGCTAAGAGAACTCAATCTTTAGACTGAGAATTATATTCAGTAAATTAATCTAATTTGTACTGAAACAAAGAGGAAATGTTATCAGGATTCTCTGATTAGCTACAAGAGAGGATCATATATTATTGATGTTTTTTAACCTATCCAAATTCTGGAAATATATTCAACTTCTCTCTCCAATTTCATTATATTAAATATCAAAACTTCAGCTGGGTGTTAGTATGGATCAGCCTATGGCACTTGGTCAGGACTCCTGCTATCTATTCCTGGCTCTCCCCCGTCTCACTGTTGGCAAATCATTTAATTGCTTTCAGACTCAGTTTACCTATCTTTAAAATGGGAATTAAATTTGTAACAACTCTGAGGTATAAAGGCTTACCAAATTAAGTCACCAGAAGTTTTTCAACAAGAGGTGCTACATAAATATGAGGACTAAACTTATTTTAATAAATACAATAGTGCAATTGGTTCACTGAGTTAAAAACCCAAGCTACAATGTTCAGCCAATATTGGAAAGTACTTTCAAACTGCTAAATTTTGTGCTGTCCATGTATTCACTGCTACATTTCTTCAAACTGTGACTGACATTCAAACTCTGCCTCACAGGAAACCCAAATTCAGAGGTTGGGGGAAGAGGAGATGTGCCTAGAACAATATTTGTATTGCTGAATACAAATATTGCCAAAAAAGCTAAGTGACTGTATGAATGGCAAGATTTTGTTTTCTTGTTAATTCACGCAGCTGTCCACTTGTTTCTGCTTGTGTCCTGCCCAAAAGTGAGAGAGATTAATGAAAGGATAGAAGGTACATCTGGAGTGATGATAAAGAGAAATGAGAGAGTTTGCAGGGAGACTATATGCTGAGTGAAACCCATCTGCTTTCAACATTTTAAATACTGTGCCATTTCAGCTGTTCCAAATGTTAGGCATAATGTAAAATATGAAGAATTAAATAGGGAGGTTTGTCATTTGTAGGTGGATATGCACAATGTGGTGTCCATCACCTTTAAACATTGAACTGGAAAGGCACAGCAGCAGAACAGTGAGGAAACAGACATGAGCCTTGTACTAAATGTTACACCCAGTAGGTCATAGCTCAATATGGATATATCTATATAGTAATTAGACACTACAGACTCTCTCATATAAAGAGCACAGGTGCAGATTATACTAAGAACCAACAATTATGCTCACACATGCCAATTCACGGCATGTAGAGAAAATAATGTTTTGAGATCAAGTCATTGAAGGTTCCCCATGCAGCCCTAATGGCACCACCAATTGTGCATTGACGGCTGTCTCTTGTGTGTCAGTATATGTTTGAAGAACATACTGTATGCTCTATGATAAGAATGAAATGTGCTAAAATGAAAGCTGCATTTTCATATAGGAATATTGATGGAGCCAAAGGTACACTGGCTCTAAAATGGAGGACCATCTTTCCCCTTCTTGTCAAGAAAACAGAGAAATCATGTCACCTGCCAGTCTAGATGACACACTAGAGGAAGGACAACCAAAATACTTGATAGCCAAGTGAGAGAATTGGCCAAATGGTTTGTCATCCTTAGAGTAAACATGAGTCAAATCCATAGATTACGTACATAAGATTGTTCTGCCTTTATAGGCACCAATTCTATTGTATTTCCACTACAGCAACATAATCTACACATTGGTTTTGTTTTGTTTTTGTTTTTTTTGGGAGAGGGAAGGAAGGGGGTCATGGGGAAGGGATGACCACAAGAAAGATAGCACAACCTGAGAAGGCCTTTAAGGTGATAGGTTGTGCTCAACACTGAAAAGAAGATGAGCAGGTACAGAAGGAAGATTATGCACCACCCTCAGAGGAAGAATATAGCCACATAATCAATGTGATGTCCTTCCTGGGTGAATCAGGTTAAGCTGATTCATTCCCAGTTCATTTAAGTAGTAGGCTCATAGCTAGTCAAGCATCAAGGGTGAGGCTGCAGGGACCTGGGGAGGCAGTTGAAAAATAAGTTGTATCAATCAATATATTAATTTTTTTTTAAACTGCTGGCTTACTCCGTTATTGCTTACAGACACATCTCTTTTAATTATTCTTTTGGGCTGACTATCTTGTTGGTTCACCAGAATGCAAAGACTGATCACTACCGTGGCTTTGCACAAATGTTCCATTAACATAATTATGAGGTAATGTAAATGTGTGTATCAGTGAAAGAAAACAATGAAGAATTTCCCTCAAGTCCACTTTGACAGTCAATTCACAGCAAAGCAGCAGTTAGCTTTTAAAAATTTCCTATTGTTTCTTCCAAGCTAGGATTTCTCTAATAAATCTCTTAACTTGGAGTGAAAGCATGGGTGATGCTGGGGATCTGTGTTGGGAGGAGCAGAATAGATGGATTCTTAGATCTTAAGGCCAGCAGCCATCCTCTGGTCTGACCTCCTGTATAAAGTAGGCCATAGACATTCATCCAGTTATCCTTGTATTGACCCATAAGTCCTGCTTGACTAATGCCTTTCTGGAAGATAATGTATCCAATCAGGATATGAAACCATTAAGAGCTGATTCCCTAAATGATCTCCATTTAAATCATAAGCAAATTGTGACAAATTAGAGTGTGTCTGAGACCAGCAGTTGGCAGGAACGGATTCAAGAGATGAGTAGTGGTTGTGAGTTTTAACTGAACTATTTCACAAGGTAGTTACAGTGATAAGAAGTGGACTTTCCAACCGAGAGAGAGGAGATGGAAATCAGTGTTCTTTCTCAAACTCTTTGAAATTCAAAATAGGGTTCTGGCTCAGAGCTCTATTGTTGAGGTACAGAGGGTGAGAAGACAGGAGGACTTTTCAGATTTGTCACTTCATGCTGTGTCCATTTCTACTTTTACACAACACTCGACTACAAGCCCCTCAATAGGTACCTTAAATATATAGCATCCTGGGCTTGATGTAACAGCAAATAATTCTAACTTTACCCTGAGCTAACCAGAAGATGGAGAGAGATCATTTGGTTTGGTTTGGTTTCCTAGGATCTCAGATCTTTAAGCCAGGTTTTAGAAGATGAGTCCATTATGTATAATTTAGTACTGAACAGCATTTAGAAGTGTATAATATTCACACATTCCCTCCTCACTCAATATGCTTCCACATGCATTTTCTGAAAAAAGTTAGTCTTCTCTTCTGTGCTATGTAGTGTGGAGACACCTAGTGGAAAAAAATAAAGTAGCATGAGCTGGCAACTAATTTACACAAATAATGTAAGAGCTTAAAATGCTAGTAAGAGGAGTTGCATAAATCTTACATTAGCATTGCCATTGCTCCTTATCTCAATCAGTGTAGACCCATCAATGAATTTAATTTCCCCCTAGTTACTGGTTGTGGGATTGAAAATGTCTTGTTTGAGAATTTTTACCACTAATGATTTCAAAAGCTAGAGTCCCTTGTTTCAGACTTACTATTTAAGACACCCCAAAGCAATTTCTTTACCATATTATATCTGTTTTATTACTCTAAAAATAGACCAGAGACCATATTCAACTGAACATTTAAATTTGACATATGCTTCTACTTTAATTTTTTTTTAAATCTTCATAGCTCTTAACAGTTCCACATTTTGAGATAAAGGCAGCATTTTGAATTAGAGTGTCTGTTCTATTTTTATCCTGCTTTCTTTAGTATCTACAGTATTATACAGGAAAAAATGATGTAACTGGAAAAATGTGCATACTATAACCTAAGGGATTGGAAGGAGGGGCATTTTAAGAGAAAAGGCATTTAGTACATTCAAAAGTCATAGGCTTGGTTTAAAGATGGGTGAGGGGAAGGTCATTTTTATTTTAAAAAAAATCAAGCTTATTTCTTATCTTTATTTATTTTTTTTTTAAGTAAGTTTCTTTCCAAACACCTTTCATGGCAAGTTGTTAGCGACTTAGATGTGTCCTGTGATTGATGGCATCCTGAATGCAAATAGTTGTACAGATGCACTACAGAACATTAAGAAACCTGTGTAAAGTTGCAAGTCTACACAAGAGAATTTTCACAATTGAAAGTGTTTGTTCCTAAGTGTACTGCTATTCACAAAATGAAGGGAGTTACAACCCAAGGTTTCCTGTGTTGTATGCTTTCCTGCTTCTGAGGTCTGCTCCACACAGAGAAGCTAGACCATGAGCTATCTGGCAACCCCAATCTTGGCATGGCAACACATGGACCACATACCAGCTAAGGATCACTGGAACAGAGCTCTGCCTTCCACTGCCCTGACATGAGGGGTAAGTGTCTGAGGCAGGAACCAATTCTGCCTTCTTTAGGCCAGCTGAGAGCTCCCCACCATGAAGGAATTTTCAGTTGGCCTGTTTCAGCCACCATTTGGCTCCTTTGCACCACTTGAACAATGCAAGAGCCAGATCAGAAGCAAGAATCTGTTTCTTAGGAAACATTAAAAAAACTGATACCCCAGGCGGTGATAGATAATGGCTACTTGTAACATACCTAATTATTGGAATAAATTAATGGTCTGAATCACGAAGTTAAGTTGGTCCAATAAAAGGCAGCTCACCCACCTTGTCTCTCTAAAATTAAGTAAGTGCCTTTCAAAATGATTGATGGACATGTACAAGAAGTTAAACTGAGCTGACTGAAAAGCTCTCTCTCCCCCCCCACACACAAAAGTCACTAATTTCATTTGATGTTTTCCATGAAAAATGTAATTTTTGGGGGGGGGGGAAGGAAGAGGGGGTGAGAATGGCTAGTTTGGTTTGCTTTTTTCCCCAAAACCAACAGAAAAAGGAAGAAGGGAATTAGTGTTTTTCCCACCCAGCAAAGTGAGTTTTCATTTCACGTTTTGGTGAAAAATGGCACATTTCAACTAAAATGAGCATTTCCTGCCAGATAGCTTTGGTCCAAAAGACAGTTTCACAGCAACATTTTCTACCACTGTGAATGCTGTCATCTTCATCCTATATTTCTAAACTGCCTCATTTCCATTTCCCTTGCCCCCACCCCCTTCTTAAATACAAAGGGCTTTTTCTTACTTTTAAAGATACTTGTGCATAACCTGAAAATATTAGGAAATCCCTACATCCAGCCCTAGCAATGGAAACGATCACAGATTCTACCCTTTGTTGGGGGCCGAGCTGCAGAAGCAGTTATTGGTTCTGTGCTTCTGACACACATGGTAAATGTTACCACACATAGGTAACACAGGCTCAGATTGGTTTACTTTTTTTGGTAACATGCCCAGCTTGAGCTGCTAGGAACCTAATTAACTTTGTAATTTTTTGGGGAACACAAGGAAGACCAAAATATGAACTTGGAACTACATTTTACATAACTATTTCCATGACTACTGCAATACTTCCTATCCAAGGAAGACCATCTCTGTACACTTAAGTGAAACGTCCTATAGCTTGAAAAAAGCAGGTGCCGAAGGACAAAAAGGGAATTCCTGAACAAGCATAGTTCATTGTCAGCACCAGACTTCGTGGAGATATTTGAAGAGCAGGTTAGAATCATCTGTACAAATCCATTCACACAACTATTACTTTGAGCAATGGAAGGGCCAACAACAGTCAAACTGTTCCCATTTTAGGAAGTCCACTCAGTGAAGTTAAAAAGGTTGTCCTAAAAATAAAGTGAGCTGTCTATACTAAGGAAGGAAGTGGACTAACCATGCTTTATTTCAGTGACCTGATGCTTTAAATTCAGGCTCCAAGAGAGAATCAGAAATAGGACTGCTCCTAAACTTGTGATATTTTCATGGTTTTCTTTTGCTTCTCAACCCAAACAAATGTGAAAAGTTAGAGGGCTCACGAAAGTAGACCTGAAATACAGAAAATAGTCCTCTCTCTTCATATGGCCTTTACCACTACTCAATACAGTGAGGGCTGAGAGTCATCATTTGACACTTTCAATTTTGAAAATTATCTAGGCTATTTAAGAAATGTAAGTATCTTTAGATCAATACTTTTAATAGTAAATTGCCAAGAGAAATACCTCCAAATTAAGGGATCTGGTTGGCTTCAGCAGATTTCATAGGATCTAAGATCTGACAACAGATCACTTCCCCAACCCCAGCAAAATTATTGCTAAAAAAAGATCTAAAGGGAGAGAGTGTTTTAAGACTAGACAAACTATCATTTAGCTATCAGATCGAAAAGCACTGGTGAAGTCTTAGCAAAGTTACTGCCAGAAGGAGGGAGATCATAATTGTATGCTTACAAAATGGAAGCAAGTTAGTAGCTTAATAGTTAAGAGCTTAACTGAACTGCATTACCTGTAGGAGAGATCAGAGGAACCAAACTACCGCAAATCATCTCCAGTGAACTGTAAAAAGGCATTATTCAGCCAAATACAGAGTGTGATCCCAGCCTATGGCAATGACATTGTACAATAAAGTCTAACAATGGGTGCCATTAAAATAAATAAAAATACACAATGCCTGTGGTTGCTGAAGTTTACTTGTTATTTCCCATTCTAAATATAGGGAATCTCTCAAATGGAGAGAACTTCATCTGTATGTGGAGGGACTGAAGAAGTGCACAAGTCTTATGATAACGCTCAGCACAAAATCCAGGGATACAGTGGATTATTTTATGACACCTATTGTACCATCTCCCAAGTAACCTTTCATGGAAGTGTCATGCACGCCACAATGGGGAGGAGTCTATGGGCTAGAACCTGATGTGGTGTAACTCAGCACTGCTCTACTAAAATAGGCTAGTAGATCCTCATGTTTTTCCACACATGCAAAATAGCACACAATAGAAAACAGTGAAAAAAAATCGAGTCCACAGGAACAGCAGCTTCTGTTCTGCAGGACTGATCCTGGCTTCCCAGTTCAGGATTGTGACCTGGCACATGACATTGCAGACACACTCACTCCAATTTAGCCAAGCCAGACTCATCGTGACACGGGGCTGGCCAGGCCAACCCTGAGCATCATTGTGACATCGTTCTCCAGGTCACAACCCCAGGGGCAGGGAGGTGGGCCCAGCCTTGAAGGGCAGGAGCTGCTGCCATGGGGTGAGTGCAAGGCAGGCTCGCTCTGCAACCCCACCCACGCCCAGGGGGCAGGACTCGAACCCCTTGGGGAATAATACATACAACAAAATAAGAAATCCCTGAAAAATAAAATGAAAAAAAAAGTTATAAATAAGAATTTTACAGGTCTCCCTGAATTGGCATAGATGCATTGATTTCAATTATTGACTTACACCAGCTGAGGGACATAGTAACTTCAATATACTGGACTTTCTGTAAGGGAGCTCTTTTTAAAAATATAGGGCTTCCTTATTTTTCTGAGCTCTACTCAAAAGCATGAAAAGCTTGTGTGTGTGTGTGTGTGTGTGTATAAATTTTCATTTGTATAAATTTGAGAAAGCCAGACAGGATTTAAATCCTAATGTATCCATTTTTCTCTTCAGTGGCCTGACAGAACAAAGGATTTAAGAGGGGTCTTTTACTGCAATTCCATGAAATACAGGTCTTTTCTCCTTTAGTCAGTGCAGGTAATCACACATGCAGTAAAATGTTGAAATAGGCATTCAGAATAAAATCATTTTACAGGAAATATGCAAAGTCTTATTGTGCATGACTAAAATTCAACAGATTACACTAGCACTGCAGCTTTACAGCTGGTTCTCTAGACACCCATTATATTTTGTGAGCTGTTTGTACTGTAGCTTTTGATATTCTTAAAGGATTGACGGCATCTATTTCCTTTCAAATAAGGCCGTTTTCAATTTAGAAGCATTCACCAACCTGCAAATCAGAGTCTGCAAGACACTCTTAAGAATATCACTTTCAGACAACGGATGTTTTGCAGGTGGTTTTGCAGAGAACCATGAAATGCAGCTGCCACAAAACCTTTGATGAGACGTAAGTAGAACAACATCAAAAGTACCCTGCCTTTTGAGCAAATACATGAAAGTGCAAAACTAGCTGACAATGTCATATCATAGAATTCATTTTAGCTCGTAGACAGAAACCTGGAGGGGGAAAAAAAGAGATTTGTGTTCATCGCTTGGAATTTGGACTGGAGAGGGTAAAGAAGTTTTTTTTTTTTTTTTTTTTTATAAACTGCTATTATTTCACATTCTTGAAGGCAGAAACCAACCATTTCAAAGAGGAATTTATGGAAATCCTAATGTCATAAGCCTCAGAACTGACTTCTATGAAATCTCATTGTTCTATTTTTTTTTTAAAGATGTACTTTGGGCAAGATTAATTTTTTCATGGTACTTCATTAAAACTTTAAAGACTTGCTCAAAATCTGAATACCCATGTTTAATACAATGGGTGAATAGTAGCACACTATAGTTAAGACTGCAAAACACTTCTCATGGCTACATGCTGTTTTCACTCAACTTTTCACCTTTAGTTTGAAATATTGTATGCTTGGTCTCTGTACCAAGACGAGGGAGGGTTTTTTGGGTGTAAATTTAAGAAATATTCCTTCAGCTATTTTTGGTTTTATCTACACTATTTTGATTAAGATTTAACTGTAGCTCAGCTCAACCAAACTTTTTAACAACATGAGATAACAGCTTAAAATCACCACTGGTCAGCTCAGTCAATGGATTTAAGCATGTGATTCAGGTTAGGCATGTGCTTAAGTATCCTTCCTGACTAGGATACTTTCCTGAATCAAGACAGGATTATTTACATGCTTAAAGTTTGGCATTTGTTTCAGTGCTTTACTGAACTGGACTATAGCCTTCTGTCCATGCCAAGAGTCAGCTCTATTTCAGCCATTATTTTTGGCAGACCCTTTAGGGAAAAAAAATTGCTATAACTTTTTAATTCTCTTTTCTTTACATTGGGAGAAGTATTTTTCCCCCCTGCTCAAAACCAGGAATTTTACTCATTTAAAAAAAACAAAAACACCCCAAAAACAACCAACTCACTTTTGTGCAGAAATTAAGGACCTACTTATAGCAACTCTACTCCACAGCAGATTGAACAGGTATGACAAGAGGGGTAGGGCCAAAATCACCTATTAGATCTGATGGCAGGTAAGTGTAAAGTTAGAGTAGAACTTGCCCAGAACTGAGAATCCACATTCTCCCTCAAAAGCTTTCAAATGCAAGTCATTAGTTTTAACACTCCTCTTATTACTAAAAGCACATCACTGAATGCATCTGCTCAACGATATTTAGACGTTCATAGGACTTTTTTGGCTATGTGAGCCAAACCATTGCTCTGATGCTATATAGGTGCCCTCCTCAAAGCCTATGATAGGGAACTCAGCAAGACAACTAGGGTCACTGAAAGCCAATGAGCCTGAACCAAGCAAAAGGTGGATCTATAGTCCTTCCCTCTGTTTTCAGAAAACAGTTCAAACTACGCGTTGCACCAAATTCATGTTTAAAAGAACCCTCTAAATGTCAGTGTTGATTCTCTAAATCAGTAGTTCTCAACATTTCCAGACAATGGTACCCCCGTCAGGAGTCTGATTTGTCTTATGTACTCCAGTTGCACCTCACTTAACCTCTTGCTTACAAAAATCAGACTTAAAAATAGTGTCACAGAGCACTATTACTGAAAAATTGCTTACTTTCCTCGTTTTTATCATTATAAAATCCATTACAATATTTAAAATCCACTTACATTTCATACAACTTGTTTATACTGCTCCATATACTACCCCCTGAAATGTTAGTCTGTACTGACTTTGTTAGTACTTTTTGTGTAGCCAGTTGTAAAACTAGGCAAATTACCTAGATAAGTTGATGTACCCCAGAAGACCTCTGCATACCCATGGTTGAGAATCATTGCTCTAGATGATATTTCCAGCAATACTACTGTAAGTAGTTGGTTTGTTTTAAGATTAATTTAACAGGACCTCTCTTTTTACACCCGTTAAATTTTAAAAGGAAGGTTAGACTTCAAGAAGCCTTTCTGAGTTTTAGTATGGACAGGATATAATTTTCCCAACTTATGTGCAAAATTGTTATCATTAGAAAATGTTACTTTGTAAGTAAAAACCCAAACTATCCTTTATTGAAAGAGATAAGAGGGTTGAAATATTAGTTGAGGTATATTATAGCTTCCTTTAGTACACATTTACTGGAGAACAGGATAGAACTGGTTTAATAGAACATATGTTTAAAATGAATGCCTTCATTCAGTGTCCTTCACAACGTTTGAATGCATCTGGCTTTATTTTGATCAGCCTTTGGGACTATTTTGATTTCCCCGGTGAGGAATTTGAACCTAGGTTTAACTTGAATTCTTATGGAATTTTTTCTTACTTAGTGAAAAACTCCAAAAAAGCCTTCACTTGCTATGTGTTTATATTTGGCTCAATGTGAAGAGCAAATCTGAAAATTGTCGGTAGTGTATTTGTGGCCACAGTAAACTCTCTTCTAGTGCCATATGTATGTTCCATGCCAAAGGAGACTTCGTAATTAAGAACATTCTCTTTAATCAAGGTTTCTTCAAAAGGTTTCTTAAGTATTTGTGTTTCCATAATTAAAGGTGTGTCAGCATTTCCATTAACACCTCCCCCCACGAATTTATAACCCAAAACGATGATAAAAATTTGCCCTAGGTTGAAACCTAGCTGGTCTCAGCTTCGGAGAGGAAGTCGCCGCATGCAAAGATTTTGGAATCATTTTACTTGTTAAAACCAAATATAAGCAGCCTGATCCTGCACCCACCCAACTCTTTCCCCTATACCTGACGTTCTGTGGTGGGACTCATTTGGGTTCTCTCTTCAGCATTGTTCCTTGGTTCCTTTGGTCTCAAGAAGCCATCTTTACAGCAATACAGCTGTCCTTGTACTACCATCACATACAATCTTGGTACTACATAGCCTCTATATTATTGCCGTCTTGACTGTCATTAGGTGCTGGTTGTACATTTACTAGCTGATCGGAGTTCAGGCACTTCTTTAATACCTTACCTCTTATCCTAGTGGTATTTGGCTTGCAGTCACTGATATTTAGTTGTTCTAACATCTTCACCACTACTTCTGGCTTCAAAAAATGTGCTGAAGAAAGTAGAGTCCACGTGTGGCAGGACATGAAGCTACTGCCCAAGCCTTCTGTTGGTGTAGTTCTCTAGTCCAGCATTACAGTACATGGTATGTATTATCCTGATATGCCTTATTAGCAATTTCTTGACAATCTTGATAACTGCTTCTGCCACTAGGCTAGCTGTGGTGCTAAAAGAATGAAACATACAAATTCTGCTGATGCAAACTGCTCAAAATTCCCAACAGACAAACTGAGGTCCACTATAGGTAATCACAGTTGCTGGAATTCCATGCAGGTCCAACCAAATTTTGCAATGTTCAATGACAGAGGCTGCTGCTGTTGCAAGAAAGAGCTCTCTCTCTCAGTAGATCAGAATATTTAACCATCAGAATGTATGCCTGATTTCCTAATATACTGACGTCCATGCCTAGCTTACTCCTTTGTTGCACAGATTTCGTGTGCCGTAAATGGTTCCTTCTGTTGATTTGCAAGGAATTTTTGCAGATATAGCATTGGCTTTATCATCTTTGGTGCCTAAAATGATACAATTTTCTACCAAGGTTGTTTGCAGGCATGCAAAATTTGCATAAAGACACTGTCTGATGCTAGTTGCCTATTGTGTACAGCTTCCGTATGATCAGGTATATTGAAAATATACATAGTTTATTTTAGGCAAAAAGAATAGTCCTCTTCTCTTTCCCCCTCCCCCCATCATTTGGGCTAACTCTAAGTGATGGCAAATTAGGAAGCAATCCTTTCATTGCTGTATTCATTATAGCCACTCTGAGCATTCTGGTTTCCCTTATATTTGCATTTACAGCAAGGAGTATTGTGTTGCACACAGCAATTGCGAAAGTAGCTAGGTGTCTATGGTAAGCCACAAAGAATTAAAGATGGTAAAAATTTTACTTCGCACACCATATTAAGAGCTGATGTAAAAAGCGGCACAAAGGAAGTTATTGGCAGTGCACACCACCTTGTATTGGTTCCAGGAAAAAAAAATCAATGCACAATGCTGCACGTGTGAGCATCATGTTCCAACAAATTATCTACTAGTAGAGCACCCTCACAATACCAATTTTGGGTGGTTGCACACAAACCAGAAAATTAATGGAAAAACATGCATCTTGACTTTCAGATTAGGTATAAATCTGCAATGCTGGCAATAAGAACAGGATTACATTCACTATGGAGAGAACCTATGCACTATGGAGAGGAATTAATTGACACACAAACATGGAACCCCGTGTTATGAAGCGTGTTTTGGTATACTTTAAGTCACTTTTCAGAATACAACTTTATTTCAGTTTTTATTAATTTCAAACCTTATGACTGCCCTGTTCTGGATATAAATTACTTTCACCTTAATCGGAATATAGCTGACAGCAATTCCTTCTGTTTAAGAAGCTGACAAAGTGATATGTAAAAATCAGAACTGAAGCACTACAAGTCACTTAAATCTGTAAAGTTCAGATTTTTGACTTATTAGTGTCACACTTAATTGGACTCAATTGTAATTTTTACATCAAGAAAAAATTAAGTACTACAGTGGCCAAGTATTAAGAAAGTACTTTTAAAAAATTAATTGAGACAGAACAGCTTTTTTGACCTAAGGTGATGTTGATGAGGTTCTTAGTGTTTGTGCAAGGAGTGAAACGAATGCATCAGTAATGAGTTAGCATTAGAACATCAGCCAGAAGACTCCCACAAACCCTTTGTCTTGCCTCAGTGACCTTAGTAATATTATAGTGGATGTCTTCAACCAAGCTGACTGTTGTCCCAAAGCATTCATGTTTAACAAATAAAATATTCTCTGAGTCTCTGTTTAAGTATCACTGTTGAATAGAACATTAGCAAGAAGTTAAAAAGACAAGGTCAAGGAATTAGTCAAAACTTACAGAAGTCTCTTATTTTAATAAGAAATAATTTCTTTTTATAATCATCTCTTGAAAACTACAAGCTGAAAAATATTCCATTACCAACATGTTTTCCATCTATTGCAAGTGCCAAGGGGTCAGTTTTTTCCTAGACAGTTTTCCACAAAAGCTGGAGTCTGGGACCTAATGATGTTTCTTCTCCCCAAAAGGTTTTGCTCTGGTGAACTTGAATTATTTTCAGTTTGATTATTGAGTCTTATAAGGCTTGGGGTTTAGATAGTTATGCAGCAGCAAAAATGCTTAATCAAAACCTATGGAGAACCCCCCTCTGCCCCCTCCCACCCACCCTAGAAGATTCTCACTGTATCTGCAACAGCTTCTTTGGGATGAAGACAGATTGGACTGATACCCTCATAAAACAGAGGGTATCTAGGATGCCTGTTCCCTCTGTTTGGCATCTTTAGAAGACGACAGCAGGCCCCTTACCCCTTCATTCAAATCTGAGCTCTCTCCCTCTTCCTGTCCCTATCGAGTAGAGAATGGGTGTCCAGCTTCAGATACTTTGGGCCTCACAGTCAGATGCTATACACATGCTGTTCTCATTAACTTCAGCAGGAGCCAGGGATATTCAGCATTTCTGTAAGTTAGGTCCATGGCATCTAAAGTTGAGCATCTACCACTTGAAGCATTTTTTAAAGTTCTGAGATTAGAAAGCTATCTTGGTATTTGTAGGAGAGCTGGTATGCCATTTCTGCCAGGAAGTGCTGTGTACACTAGGGATCTGATAGTAAGCTTATTAAAAAGGCATATTGCCACTTAGATTGATGTGTTTTCAGCAAAATTGAAAGGTATAGCCATTACATTCATGGTCTCAAATCTTAGATGAGTTTTCAAGTTCTGTATCCTGCTAACTGAAAATGCCTATGAATTTATTTTTAAACTTGCAAAGCAACGCCATTCCAACAATAACCACTTCTACACAGATTTCATCTCACTATAGACAGTTTCTTGAAGTTTATGGATTTTGGCTCAAAAAAAAAAAGCTGATGGACTGAACTTTAAGATTCGTTGTATAGTAAACTGAAGGTCATGAGAAGCTGAAATTTCCTCCAATACGTACAATAGAAAATAAATGTCACAAGTATAGCTCAGACTGCAATCCAAAATCTGTGAAATCCATCTGGAAAGCACACAAGAAACTGCATTTGAGGGCTCGTCTATGTGACGGAGTAACACACTACTGGGGTAGATTTCTAGAGTGAAAATTATGTGTCACGGGTTAATTGGTCCATGTGTACACTGAAAGTTCCCTAGGATGCTTTAACATTATGGAACGCAGCATTAAAGCTCAAATTATGGAGAGACAGTTTAAATTATAACTACTCTAAACTCAGTTTTAGTTCTTCCACCCCATGCATCCTCAAAGGAAAACCAATCTGAAAATTCCCCACGTGGTCTTCTGCCAGGGTCTCTGCAGAGCTCATGAGCTTCACAATGAGCGACTAGTTTAGGAACATCACAAGGTTCCCTGATCTCGTGGCATCCCATGACCCTGTGGAACTCATGCGGATTAGGATTTTGCAGGACCTTTCCCATGCTCCATATACATATATTGTACAAAATCGAATAGATCACATGGAGATTATAAAAATGTTTGCTCTAATTCATTTCTACATTTTGAATGGTCTTTGTAAGCTGGTGGAACGACTCAGCAGAAAACAGTTGCTGACAGCAAGCTCTCTTCCTCAAGAGAGCATAAGCAGAAAAAGAAAACCAAGTCCCTGCCTTCGGATCCAGCTCAGTCCTGAGACGTTGGATGTGAAGCTCAGCCTCGAAGGCTTCTTTGTGGCTCAAGGTACGTCTACACTGCAATTGGAGGTGTGATTGCAGCATGGGCTCGAATACCTGCTCTAATCTGAATATAGCTAGCATGCTAAAAATAGCATTGAAGGCATGGATTTCAGTGTGGGCTAGTAACACAGGCATCTACTTAGAGTACCCGGGGGCTTTTACAGCCTGCGTTGATGCCTGTGCAACCTCACCTTTACTGATGTTTAGAACCATGTTATTTAGAACCATACTAGCTAGATTAAAAATAGTGTAAGTACACCATGCTGCAATCATACCTGCTTCCCCCAACAAACAGGAGTACCTTACACAGGGAGAGGAAAAACTGAACTGGAATCACATCCTGAATTTATAAAGGTTTTATTCCAAGTAATTTTATAATGTAAATGGTGTAGTATCTTTTCATATTAATATATGCTGCTGCTAATATATATTGGTAAACAGCAAATGAAAGATTCACAGATCAGTCTCCCTAGGAGACCTAAATTGATTAGGAAGGTTTGAATATCATCTTTATTCTCAGAAGTGTGTTGTGTTGATTACTTTATCTGTTTCATTAGTGAGCATGTAATTTTTAATTTAGACAGGCCATGGGGGTAAATGTCTGTGGGCATATGAGTCCCACTCAGTTTGAGCAAAGAATATCATGGATGTACACCACTCTTAGCGCATTATCTCACTGTGTCTGAGAAAATGGCACACACAGACCTTTGCTTACTCTTATAGTATAGTTTCACTGACTGAGGGCCCATATGCTCAGACATTTATCTCCCCCTGCCCCTTTCCAAAAGGACAAAAAAGTTAGTTGTCCTCTGGTGACCCAGAATAAATGATTTAGCATAAACAGGAGACCTTCAAACAGTAGCAGGACAGAGGTAGCCTAAGCCTATTACACATAACCATTTTCAGGGAAAAGCCCATTTCATCTTCCCCTTTTCTCCTACCCTCTTGTTCCACCCTCCTACTATTTCTCCTTCTCCCTCATTTTATTTCTGACAATGTCTATACAGTCTTAAGTGGTTTTACAGACGTCATTGACAAATCTGAAGGCAATGGGCTTGGAGACATGTAGCTAAGGGCATATTTTGCAGAACCTCTAAGTGATGATTAGAGCCAGGCAGATAAACTGATTTGTTTCCTTGCTATCCCAAGAAATGAAAAAAGTTCCCGTAAAGATTAAGCTAATCAAAGATTTTTAAATAATTGGTTTGGAGAAAACAAAACATTGTTTGATCCCAAAACTAAATATTTTGTTAGATTTTGAGCATATTTTAAATATTTGATTGTTCTTAAAGTAACAGAAGAAATTTTGATCTCTTCTGTGGCAAAAAAATGAAAACATTGTTTCAAAAGTGTCAAAACAAAATATTTCAATTTAGGTTTGGCTTTTTTTAACCTAAACCATTTGGCAAAACCAACATGTACATTCTGCAGAATGTTTTGGTATTGCTCAATCTGTATGTTTGTATGAAAATATTTGCCCAACTCTAGTCATGATACAGAGTTATGGGAAGAACATCGCTCCCTGTGCTCTAACAGCCAAGCTTTGTTAGGGTCAGCAAGAATTTTTTTTTTTAATAAAAAAAACATTTGCAGATGGAAGCACATTTGACATGGAATCACTGAGACAATAATTATGGAGGCCGACAATCTCATTATTACCAAGTCACTCTCTAAGATACTACACTGTGATATTAAGTTTCTATTCTGACTATAGATAACGATGGAGCCTATTTAGAGAATCACATTTTCAGGGATACTATCTGCAGAGACAGGAAGACTTTATGGGAGGAAACAGTGGTTTGTAATCCAAGCCTGTCTGTTTTCATTCTGGCTTTTCAGAAGACACGAGGAATCCAGGTGGAAAGATATGCTCTGCATCTTTGACAGAAAGGAAAACATAATTGATTATTCTTATTACGGTAACTGCTTTTGCCAAAAGCAGTTAGTTTACCCTGGTTACCAAGTTTACCTATAAAATGAATTATACACTATACAGCTGTACTAAAAGTACAAGTTTCTGTGCAAGGCAGATGTTTTCTCTTTCCAAAAAAAAGTTGCTTTAGCTGCATGGAAATATCCAGCTGATAATAATTACAAGGAGTGCAACGTTAGCTTAATTAGAAAATTAATGCGAAGGGGGCATTATGATCAAAGAAATACAGATCTAAGAATTTGCTTTAAATGTTTTTTAATCCCTATAAAATCACTTCTTGTGCCTGTGCAAATATTAAGTGAGGAAAAAAATGCTTCAAAGCCATTGAGAGAAGAAGAATATTAGAGAAAGACAGGCAGAAATATAGCATTAAGTGAAAGGTTCAAGAAACAGATCTTCCTTATGTCTCTTTAGTTTGCTCTGCTATCAGCAAATAGATCATCTGCACGTGAGCTCTCCTACAATGAGCATTACTTCAGAGGACACACATACTGGAGTAGTCTTGATGCCCAGCATTGGCTACACCATATTGACAATGATATAGCACAACGTATTGTGAACAGTGACCCTGCATACAACAGTTTGTGTTAGGCAAACAAAGCTGTCTGTAGTTGACAGTCACCAATTATTCCCTGATAAATTCAGCCATAATTGATCTTGGAGTAGATCTGACTGTAGAAACAAATGCAGTTGAATATTTTAACTTGGGCAAAATTGCTGCGTCACTGAAGGCTTCGCAGTGACTTTTTTTGGTAAGTACTACATATCCAAGTGAATTTGTTGCATATAATGAAAAGCAGAACTATTGCTTATATCGGCATTTGATCCTTAATTCAGTTTTGCATTTATATGGGTTAACTTTTCCATAACACAGTAAATTAATATATGTTCACACTTTAGAATACAAACTATTTCTAAGCCTTATATAGCAATCAATCACTAACATGGCAAATATTTATTAGAATGAAGTAAATTTACATTAGCATGTTTAATGGTTAAAGCAGTGAAATGGGAAGCCAAGTCTGTTTCTGACTCCGCCATTGATACTTAGTTTAACTCTCGTAGGCAAGTTTTAGTCATTTAGCCTATCAAATGGGTATGGTCTAGGAATTCTCCAAGCCACAGCTCTTGCACAGATTTAGCAATATATGGGTCAATCCATCCATCTTTGACAGTTTGGGAACAAATAGCAAGTGAGGCTGACCCTGAATGCAAAGTGTAAATAATGGTTCATAAATCATATTAGGATGTTCCAATTTAAGATACTGTATGCTGCAATTGTGAAGTTTATTTCGGAAGTGGCCATAACAACCTTTCCTTTACTAGTGAACATTGCTCTTCAAATAGAAGAGTGTCATGGTCATATTTTGAGTTTTACTTTTAAGAAGAGGGAAGCATAAGCCTAGCTGTTTTGAACCAAATTAGGTCAACACTGGCCATATGCCCACTAAAGCAATCTTGTTAAGATTTTAAAAACCTACGGATTGCAGAAGCAAACTTTAAATACCTGGATCTGGGTTTTATTATTGCAACATATGTTCTGAATCAAAGATGGATTTCTGTGAGATACTCATGTTCTACAGCTTAATTGCTCTCTTTGGGCCTGATCCAGCACCTATTGAAATAAAAAGAAAAACACCCATATTGATTTCAATGAGAGCTGGATCAGGCCCTCAGAACTGTGCTACCTTTCAAAGTGAACGCAGCAAACCAGCATGTAACTGTTCAGTGCTGGAGACTATATAGCTTGAATAATGTTACCTGTCATATGCTTGATGCAAGAATAAGACTGTTAAGAGAAGAGGTTCTATATCATGTTGTATTTATGAGAAACATAGCAACTTGTATTGATTTCTCTTCAAATTTGGACCATCTGCCCTCTCTGGATAATTTTCCAGAGGGGTAAAGAAATTTGTTCAAGAGCATATTTAACCTTAGAACCTTGTCAAATTTACAGTCTATATGTTCCCAATTATATTTAGCTTAACAAGAAACATCCACACTCTAAACGCTCTACTTTTCTAACAGCCATTAAGGTTGTGTTGTAATAATTAGGCCTATACATTTGCCTTAATTCTGAGCTCAATTGTAAGGACTGCAAATCCATAACATGTCACAGTAACCTATAACACACACTGATGGGAAAATGTATAAAAGAGGGAGATAAAGACTGAATTATTCCAAGTAAAAAGGCCTACTGATATAATTCAAGGACTGTATTAAGATCATCTGTGGTAAACGAGAACAGAGAGACACCCCCCCCCCCAAAAACAAAACAAAAACCCCACCAATGAATTAAAACTGGTCTGTCATATTAGATCTAATTGACTAGTCCCTCTCCTCATTTTGTCAACCAAATCTATCACTCCCTTTCGGGGTCCCTATGGGAAGAGCTTTTGAGATAAAAATTGGCTACTGGAGCAAGCTTCCCCATCAAAGATGCTATCACTACCATCTTCTTGGTCCCCAGACCTCCTTTGTCCTGATCCTGAAAACATATCCTAACCAGGCCAGAGAGAGGGGAGACAGATATCACCACCACTTCCACCAAGTCACCTGAACCTGGACCCCCCCCCCCCTCCAGTCCTCTTCACACTGCTTCCCATGTGATATGAGAGAGCTAAAAACAATGCCCTGAACAGCCCAATGCTGGTACAATTTGCCAGGTGTCAGGGTGGCTGATGACTTTGCTGAGCCTGTAGTTCTTTGTGTGTTTTAGCAGCGAGATTGCAAATGAGAATCAACACCAGAGACAGACACTGAATTTTCCATCTTTGCTGTCCTTTTCTCTGCCACTTGAGAGTTTGTCTTAAAGGAACCAGGATTTAACTTTAACAATAGCAACTTTAACAGTGCAGCTCAAGTAACTTTCACTTTCCCCCCAGAAAGGACAGTTATTGCCATCTGAGGGCACGTCTACACTACAAACCTAAGTCGACCTCTCTTAGATCAATTTACAGCCACTGCAGTAAGTAGTGCAGTGGCTGATGTCCAGTTCCCTCCTCTTGTGTGTTGCACGTCCTCACCAGGACCACTTCCACTGACTGAAGAGGGGAAGTGTGGAGGGGCTGAAAACCTGGGCTCTCAGCTCCACACCAGGACCCTAGCTGCACCCCAGCTCTTGCCTCCCTGCCCCCAGCTCAAAGTGTCTCTTCCTCCCCACTCCCAACCAGGGGCAGCCAGGCTCTAGCTGCCCGCCTTTGTCAACTTCATGGCTCCACTATGGAGCTGTAAAATTGACAAGATAGCCAACAGCCAAAGTAAGTAGTGCAGTGTCTACAGAGATAGTGTGTCACCCTAACTATACAACATAAGCCTCTTATGGAAGTGGAGTTATATTGGTGTAGTAGGTCACTTACATGGGTGAGACAAGACTGTAGTGTAGACACTGACATAATAAGGTCTATGTAAGCTGCCTTACATCGATCTAATTGTGTGGTGTACACCAGGACTAAGACTCTCGAAACGTTTTTTCCTTCTAAAGACGCTCCACAGGTGAAGAGAGCAAAGAGGGTGTTAAAATGGGAGCCCAAATACAGAAACAAAAGTTAAAGCCTTTGAAATGTAAGGTATCTTCAATAAAAAGTTTGAATAAAGTGTTTGCCAAGGTACTAATTAGGGTGAGGTCTCTGTATTCTGAACCCGGTTTAACACTGTTTAATGTAGGACAGTGAATGGGTTGTTAACATCTGACTCTCTGGGCCCCTATCTCCCATCTAAATTCATACAAACATAGCAAATAACAAAATACATAATTATGAGTATAGTAATTTCCTTCTACACCCAAGAGGCACACATTAACAACAATTATTTATTCACCTTAAAGCTGCCATTGAAGTCAATAGGCCTGCAATGATATAAGTGAGTGAAGGTTTGACCTCCAGAGTTATTGGCCTGAAAACTTTAATTTAACCCCCTCAAGACTATGGCAGTTAGTGGAGCCTCAAAAGACATCTGAAAAAACTTTCCAGGTGCTGAAATCCGACTTGCTGGCTTTGTTAACTTTGCTGGACATGGTTTTAAAAATCAGAGCCATCGATACATTTTTCCTCTTATTGATAAGGTGTAAATCCAGAATGACTTCATGGACTTTAGTGGAGCTATTTCCATTTTACAATGGTATAGAAGACCCAATTTCAGTCCCAAGGAAGTGACCCAGGGCCAGATTGTCTAAGGTATTTAAGTACCTAAAGGGGCAGATAAGCATCAAGATGCCTAACTCTGATTTCAACAGAGTTCAGGCAAATTTAAAAAAATACCAAGATGCCTAGCTGCACATAAGTACTTTTAAAAGCCTGACCTCAGAATCTACACAGTGTAACTTGATATGACTAAGAAGAGAGACTTTAACATATCTGGCGCATGGAGACACACAGCAGCTAGCAAACCTACCCACCCAGCACACTGCAGGAGCAGACACAAGGTTCCCCCATCCTTGTTACATTCTGCCCTCTCCAACCCACCTGAATTAAAGGAAACTGACAGCTCTGCAAAGCCTCCTCTTAGTCCCATGCTGCTGTTCACAGAGCAGGGTGGATAACTGATTTTTGTTGTTGTCCACAGCCATTGTGAAGCCAACTGAACTAAAAAAAAGTTGCAGAAGATTCCCTCAAATTGAAAAAGTGTTTTGTTTGGGCCCAAGTGGAGTTTTTATTCCTTTTAAAGGCCTAGATTGACAATATGGCAGGGGGTGGAGGTGGTGCAGCCTTCCCTATAAAAAAAACCTCTCAGTGGTCAGAGATCCTGGTTCAATTCCCCATTCCTCCTGAAGTACAGAAGGAATTTAAATACAGGTTTGCACAGATGGTCATGTACCAGTTCAGCTAAGTGTATCTGTCTATGAAAACTGTACATGCACACTTTTGCACAAGCAATTCCATGCATCCCTTTGGGAAAAAATATCTGGGCTTAAATACCTGGCTATAGCTGTCAGTTACAGCAAGGTAAACAAGTAAATGGAAAGGCTGACTCCCACAGGAAGTCACGTAACTTTTCTAGTGGGATTTTCAAAAGCTTTGCCCTAGCGGTGTTCCTGCTGAACTTCATGGTGCATTATCATTGATTTCAGTGGGGAAAGTTCTGCCAACACCAAGTGCTTTGGTAATCCCCACTCTGTTACACCAAGATTTTAATGTGGAGATTAGCCTCTTAGTTTGCTATGTGACTACAAAGTATTGAAGTCAATCAATGGCCAAAGTAGCCATGCGAACTAAGGGACGGAGCCACAAAAGGTGCCTAACTGCCACTTGACACTCTACCCTTGTGGTTAGGGTGCTCATGAACTTGAGTCCCCCACATCCTGTCCCTGCTCCAATTACTATTTAATTTACAAAAGGTGAAATAGCTTCAACAGAAGAAAGAGACCGACACCAGACTCTTATAGCCCAGTAATTATAACTGCACATAAGTTACCTTTTCCCTGCACAATTACAAATTACGCAGATCATGCAAACATTGTGATTTCAAAATTACATAAAGTTGATTATAGTCAGAATTATATTCTCTTCAAAAAAATGGAAGTCACATGCAGCAGTTGTGTCTCAGCTACATTACATAAGTTGATTAAAATAATGACTTTTCAGGAGATGGCACCAATGTATTCATAAGTTTTTAATAGATTCATCAGAATGTACCAATTGTTAGATGACTATTTTTCTCACCAAAGTGAAATGCAATTGACTTGATGCATTAGTTTAACAGATACCCTGTAGGCTATTTTTGAACTATGTTGCTAAGCTAGAAGTAGCTAAAGGAGGTTCAACAACTAAAGCTGAAGCCCAGATGTTGCAGATGGTCCTAGTGATTATGGCTTCCCCCCCCCCCCCACTGCTGGCTTCCTTTTGTAGCCTTCGCTACAGCAGCAGTGGCTAATCTTCAAGTTTACATTAATCTTGTTATAGCTATCCCTATGGACATGAAAAAACCCAGTACTGTCTATAATACAAGCAGCTATTTTTAATGAACAAACAAGTGAGTTTTGAATTATCTATGTAGTATCGGAGATAGAGATTTAAGTAGAATTTGCTATAGTTCCTTAGTGGAGCGTTTGCTATAGTGGAAGACTGAACAAGTTATTAATGTGTGTTTCTGTTTTACAGAGGAATGACATCTCACCCAATCTGCAGAGGCTCCAGGAGCCTCCTGGCCATCGCAGCTGAAGAGATAGTTCCGCATTGGGCAGGGTGAAGGCTCTCACAGCAGCATTAAACCATTTATGGAAGCATACAGGACAGCAAACTGCTGCCAGATTTAACAAAAAATAAGAAGAAGCTTAACCAAAATGAGAAAGTAGTTGTACAATCTAAAGCAACCCTTAAATTTCACTCTTCCATACTATACTTCAGAACAGCCACTCTCAGATCTGTCTTGTACAGAAACCAATCTCCTGCCCTACTACGGCCTTATCAACACCTGTCCCAGCTATCCCAGAAAGCACTGCTCACAGTGGGTCTAATCTAAATCCCACCGAAGTCAACGAAAGTCCTTCCATTGCTTGAATTCTGCCTTGCACTCAATTCAGGCAGCGAAACAAAGGTAAATGACAAATGCAACGCACTGTTGCAACATCCTTCCTTCCAGCTGTTCCTCATATGCCAGTTTCATATTTACTCAGCCATTAGACCTGCCCCCTTCCCAGGGGCACATATGCAGGATTTATAGGAGCTTCTCTGCCCCTCCCCCCCATGGAGTAGGTAGTTTTTTGTCCCGTCCACTGCCCCCAGTTACGCATATGACCAGTCTATCTCCTATAGAGGAAAGCCTGGCACACACAAACACTTTTCCCTTCTATAGATAGCTGCATATACAGTCTGCCTAGCAAGGCCCATATGGAACACATTCATTCCAAGAGGGAGAGCATTTGCCAACCTTTTAAAAGACAGATCTATTTAAATGTCTTCTATAATGATTAATATTTCAATTAGTGAGAACATTTCAATATTCATTTTGCCATCTATTTTCTTTAGGTATGATTACCTTTACACAGTGTGTAGGTACTGATACCTCCTTAATTATCATGATATTTGATAGCCAGAACCCAAGATCATGTACATGTGCAGATTAGACTAAATCCATAGCAGAATGATCATTAAATCCCTTCCAACCACATTGTCACCTACAGCTGGTGCCGATAGCACTTTGAACTTGCAATTGGCTGCTTAAGTTATTCCAAATGTTCTGCCTTGTTTTTGTTCACTATAGACTATGAGAGCCTATATGCCGAGTGGACTCCCCTTCTCCAGTTCTTTCCTGTATTGCAGGATTATCTGCTGCACCAATGATGAAGCTAAACCACAAGTTTTGCCATACTGTGGCAGATATGGCAACTGCTCCCCCAAGTTAAGTGATCTACAACTCAAAAATTCCAGAGTGTACATAAGAGGTTAACTAAGGAGGCATTTCTAGATCCCATAGCTATCCCCCTGTAACTATACCCTCAGCTCATACGTGAAGTATGCCAGACATTCCCCAATTTCTTCTGCAACATGAGTCACCCAAGTCTATTTGTAGGAGTATACTATGGCCTACCTAGCTTCCTAATACTTTTGTGTTTCGGATTCACAGAGACTTGTTGTGCAATTTAAAAAAAGTTAAACACAAGACAAAAATGCCAGCGAGTACAAACAATGACACAGTAAAGTCAAAGGACTTTCATGAAGGATCAGCCAACTAGCCTTGCAGGTTAGGTAGATTGTTGCATACTGTATTGTTTCCACACTTATGCTGCCACCTGGTGACTGTTCAAAGTACAATTTTTAACAATGAACTGAAGCATGAACACCTTCAATATTATTTCTGGTTATTTCTCTGGATAAAGAGAAAATTCAGTTTAAACACCAAACTATTTTACACTGCACACAGGAGTTACAAAATTCTTACACTGGAGTCATTTGGAAGCCATAACTTAATAGGAACTCCTCCCCTGCTAGAGGCAGAAGTCCATTATTCTTATAAAAGTATACAAAAAGCCTAAAAATAATTTAGGGTGGATTCACAAACGTACTTAAATGCCTAAGTCTGGGCTGAGGCACCTAACTCCACATTCAAATTTCCACTGCAATTCACTCATCTCCCACCAAATCCTGTAGGCTCCTACATCACTTGACACCTAAATTTTCAGAGTAAAGGTTCATAGGCAAAGTGGTATGTGGGAGACCCAGCTTCAATGCCCTTTGTGCCTGAGCGAAAGAAAGGATTTGAACAGGGGTCTCCTCACTTCTGTCAAGAGTGTTCTAATCACTGAGCTATAGGATATTTACCTGCGGGGTTCCCTCAATCGGTCCTGTTGAAACTTTTCCACTGTTCATAAATACTTAGAATGACCGTGTAGCCTGCGTGTTAGGGCACTCCCCTGGGAGGTGGGAGATGCAAAGTAGAATTCACCTACTCCTGTGACTAAAGTATTTATACACAGTGGAACAGCTTCAAACAGAAGACATTGAAGAAGCCCCACATCAGAATCTCTCATTGCCCAGGGGTTAGAGGTTGGAGACCTCCCTGTTCAAATCTTCTTCCCCCACCCCATCCCCCGGCATGGTTCAAGTCTAGGGAAACAGCTTCAAACCAGTTCCCCAGAAATTAGCATCACCCAGAAATAGGATAAAAGTGCTTTTTGGTCTGATTTTTCTGAGTGCCTGGGTACCATGTGCTGAGGTCTAAGTTATCATTCGATAGGGAACTGAACTATACTAATCTTTGTATAGAATGAAAGACAGAGAAAGAAGAAAAGTGTCACTGGTGCTTGGGACTTTATTAAAAAACAAAGACAAAAAACCCAAAGCCACCAGGAAAAAGCCTCAGTCTTTTGGGCCGCCTTTAAGTTACCACAGACCTGATCCATTGCCTGCCCCACTCTTACCACAGACCTGATCCATTGCCTGCCCCACTCTTACTGGTGTCACAGATCTGCTATTAGCTCACAGCCAAGATAGCCATAGCACATCTGCTGAATTTCAAAACACCAACTACCCCCCAGCCAGCACAGCTGCCCAGCCAAATCATTCCTCATGTAACCACTTTCAAAACAGCCACCTGACCACTTCATGCCCCATGTGCCTACTTTCAAAATAAGCTTCCTACTGTTGTCTCATATCACTACACCAGAGGCCCTCCAATTTTAGATCTCTGCATGAGGGAAACACTGAAAACAAACACCTAGGGCTGGTGTACAGATATTACATCAGAATGGTGACAACACACACTGGGAGTGCTCTGCCAATAGCAACTCCCCAGCATGTGCTTGCCTTTGTGAGGGAGGGTGGGAGCAGCCCCAAGACAGAGAGCTAGGGAGCCTGGGAAGCAGAAACAAGGAGCAGTGTAAGTATCAGAAATTACTTGCCACCAGAATTTACCTCCCCCCCACACTTTCTACTCAGCTGGCCCAGTAATTCCAACTAATTTGCTTGAAAATTTATCCAATCAAAATTTGACACTGAATACTTTTAAAAATGAGTTGCCTATAGTTGTGGGAATCCTGTTGTCTCTTGTGTTGAAGAGGTTTTGTTTTCCAAATTCCCCAGTCTGGGTTTTCTGAAAGATGAGCTGACTTTTCTAAGAACAGTAGAATATTTAACTTCATAAATGTACTTAAAGCTTCTCTCAGGTTAGTGATTACGCTTTATTTCTTTTTGGAATGCATGGTTACAATGGCCTCATGTTCATAAATAAAGTGATGTCTGCAATATTATAGCTATGTTAGTTCCAGTTCATGAGACACAACGTGGGTAAAGATATCTTTTATTAGACTAAATTTATTTTGGTGGAAGAGACAAGCTTTGAACTTACACCAAGTTCTTGTTCTGGTCTTACTAGGAAAGGTACTCAGGCCACATCGACACTACAAACTTATGTTGACCCAAGATAAGTTGGCATACAGCCGCTGCAGTTAGTACTTCACTTGTGCATATTTGGCTCGTGTTGGCAGTGCACACTTACCAGGAGTGCTTGTATCAATGCAGAATCCATTACACAGTGGATAGGTATCCCCTTGTGCAAATTACCACTGTTAGACGGCGGTTGGGCTGCGCCGATCGCGGCGGCCCTTCCGGTGGGCCCAACCGCTGGGGGAAGGTCCTGGACTCTTCTTCAATAGAAGGGGAATTAGTGACTGGTCGGTCTCTAGGCCCGGCCCTCTGGCAGGGCGGGCAAGCAAGCAGTCCTTTGCCCCGGCCCTCTGGCAGGGCGGGCGAGCAAGCAGTCAGTTCAAGCGCCCGGTCCCTGGGGCAAGGGCAGGCAGGCGACAAAGCAGGTCAAGCGCCCGGTCCCTGGGGCAAGGGCAGGCAAACAAATAGTCTAGAGGCCTGGCCCTCTGGGCAGCCGGGCAGGCTGAGACGGGCGTCTTCCGGCCGTCTGGCCGGCGGTTAGGAGTCTCTCTCTTACTCGCTGGGGCAAGTGTGGGTAGAGGAGGGGGACGCAGGCCCACCCGTCTCCACTGCGTCCCAGCCCAGGGCCCTACCAGTGACACCGGTAGTACCACTGGTGCGGCGGGGATCCGGCCGCAACACGCCGCGGGGTCTGTGCCCCTACTCTAGCCAGTAGGTCTGGCTGCCCCTGGGCCACTTCCTCCCCATCCCCCCAGGAGCTGACCCCGAGCAACCCGGGGGCGGGGTACGCAGTCCACGGCAGGCTCACCAGTCCGTCGGCGTCAAGTTATCAGTGTCCAGTAGCTCCTCGAGGTCCACGGGTTCGTCAGGGGGTCCGGCCTCAGGCAGCTCCTCAAGGTCGGCCCCAGCTTCGGGGGGGGGGGGGGGGAAAAACCGCCCGCCCCCCCCCAAAGGGTTTCCCCCCCCCGGGGGGGGGGGCCCCCTGGGGGGGACCGAGCCCCCCCGGCCCGGCTTGGGGGCCGGGGGGTGTCCGCCCCCCCGGGGGTCTCGACGGCCAGTCCCAATCGCCGGCAGCCCTATCCAGTCCGGGTCCCGGGGTTCACGCCGGGACTTCGGCCCGGGGTCGTAGCCGTTGCCTTCCCCAGCAGGAGCCCTGGGTGGCAGGTCTGCTTCCCACTGCTGCCTGCCCTTCACTGAGCCCAGGCTTTTATACTTCCCCTTCCTGGGGAAGTCCCGCCCCTCGGCACCTGGTTGGCCATCCCCGGTGGTCCTATCCAGGCCAGCCTGAAGGGTTGACGGGCGGCCCAGCGCGCTAGCCCAATCCCGGCCTGTTGCTGGGCAGTTTTACCTGGCCAGCTATCCCGCGGGCCTATTGGCTGTGGCCCTCCTTCGCCTCCCCATCCCGGGGCATGCTGGGGTGCCTTCCTACACTACCAGCCAGCTCACTGTCTTTAGGAAAGTTTTGGGAATGCATGATGGGCTAAAGAAGTGTGCAGGGTGACAGCATAAGGTCAACCTCCCGGTTTGCAACTGTCTCCCTCCATAATTTGCACACCTTCTCTCCCTCCCCCCCAAAATCCCACAAACCTGCACAGTCCTCTATGCTGTCCACCATTTATGATAGGACCACAGAGCCTGGCATGTCTGAGCATTGGAAGCACAGTGCACACAGTCCTGGAGTATTTGAAGCGCTGCAAAAACTACTGAATGAGTGGGGAACATGATGATCCCTTGGAGGACAAATTGCTACTGGACATAGCAAAAACCAGTTCAAAGATTGTTGGTATCATTCACACAGCAACTGCAAATGGTAGTGCATCACTTCTGGCCCTAAGCAGCAAGTACTGACTGTTGGGATCACATCGTAATGCAGGTTTAGGATGGAGCAGTGGCTGCAGAACTCTCTGATGCACAAGGCCACACTCCTGGATTGTGCACGGAGATGGCCGCAGCTCTCTGGCACAAGGACACCGAAATGAGAGCCGCATTGATAGAGACGCAAGTGGCAAATCTTACTCTGGGAATTTGCAATACTAGATTGATTCCTGACTGACTAGTCGCAATTTGGACTCAGGAAAGCCAACACTAGGGCCATTGTGATGCAAGTGTGCAGGGCCATTAATTGCTTCCTGCTACAGAGGACTGACTGTGGGCACTGTGCAGGACATAAGAGAAATCTGCAGCAAGGGTATTGCTGAACTGCAGTGGCACACTAGATGGCACACAGATCCCTAGTTTGGCCCCTGAACACCTTGCCGCTGAGTGGCTCAGCAGAAAGAACTACTTTTCTATAGTTATGCAAGCACTGCTGGTGCACCAGGGGCACTTCACAGACATCAGCATGGGCTGTTCAGGGAAGGTACATGATACTCACATCTGTAAGGAGACAGAACTGTTCAGAACACTACAAGCTGGGACTCTCTTTCCCAACAAGCAGATGATCTTTGGGCATATTGACGTGCCTCTAGTGATCCTGGGGGAAATCCAGCCTACCCTTTGCTCAGGAAGCTGTACACCCACTACTTCGACAGCATCAAGAAATGATTCAACTATCTACTCAGCAGTTGCAGAACGGTAGCTGAACGTGGTTTTGCTGATGTGAGTAAAACAATGCCAGCAGCCCTGCAAAAGATGAGGCTATTTTTCTCCATTGATGTCCAACGGTTAGCGATGGCTGCTGTGTACGTAAAGCTGAGAGGGAAAGTTTCCATGGGATGGATGGCCAAAGTGGACCAGCTGTCAGCTGAAGTTGAACAGCCAGATACAAGGGGTATTATAACTCCACATTGAGCTCTTCTATGGCTAATGAAGGCTTTGAAAGACCATTTTAAACAGTGGGCCAGAGTAGCATGTGTTGTAGCATACTCTACCTGACCCAGCTCTTTTGTGGGCTGGTCGGAACTGTGCAGTGATTGCTGTACGTGGTCAATACACCTATTAATTTTGTTTGCTTGTGAGCCTATGAGTTGAATGAGTGTGCAGTAAAAGGTGATTTGTTGCTTTCAGAACTGTAGGCACCTTATAAATGAATGAATTCTGTTATAACTGGAATTTTATTCTTTAACAAAATCAGTGCAAAAAAGCCTATGCATTTAAAAACCGTGAGAAGAGAACTTAAGGGGAAAGGAACAGTCACATCCATTTCAGCTAAACATACAGTGGTGAAACAAAAGAGGCTAAGGCTGCATCGATAGCGAAGTTCCCTGCTATCCAGAGAAGTCACCAAGAGCTGAAATCTCGAGACCTGGGCTCAGTGGAGGAACCTCAGAACATGGGATCACAGAAGCAGCAGTGAGCATGCAACAGTGAATGATCAGCAGCAGCTGCGGCATTGCTTAACTGCCCCTCATCCATTTCTAGAGTGAGAGGTGAACCTGTCAACACACCTCAGAACTTTGGGTCTTCGCTAACCAAGACAGCAGATTGAGTGGGGCACAGCAGAGAGAGGGAAGGGACTCTCCCACTGCAAAGTGGGAAACTGAAGCAAACGACACAGCTCAGCACGTGTGGTTGGATTTGCTTATGTTTGTATGCTTTTGAATGGGACTGCGGGGTTTCCCCACGTTAATGTTTTATACATAGAGTCAGTACTTGGAAGTGGGAAAGCATTGCCTCTCAGCAGCACTCCTGTGTGGTGTTAAAGTTTCCCAGATTACTGGGCAGGGGTTCAAGCCAATTCTGTTTCGTATTGTTAACAGGAATCTTTAGATCTTGAACCCAGCCCTTGTTGCTGTCAACTCCACCTGGCAGAGGGGTTTCACATGATTCTAGTAGTATAAGGAAATGGCACTGTTTTCCACAGGCAGTGGTGATTTTATCTGATCTCACTCCTGAGGGTAAAGGCAAAGAGAGCACAGCTGATGCTGGCCTCTCAAAAACTCCCCAGGCCCATGTGTTGCTAGCCTATGTACTGCAATGGTGCCTGCTGAAGTTGTTGAGTGGTGAGAGAATGTGTCCTACTACAGAGAAAGAAATAAGGCAGCCCTCCCCTAGAAACTTTTGGTCAAGGATTGCAGAGTACCTCCATGGAAGTTTCATCAAGATATCATACATACACTGGCCTATTTGGTACACCTGTATTACATCACCATCATATGCTATATTATGCTATCCATTATACTCTGTATTAGTGAACTTCATACTCTACTACATGCCTCTGTCTTAGGCCCAAGTTTAGCAAAATTATTGATTAGGGTGACTAGATGTCCTGATTTTATAGGAACAGTCCCAATACTCAGACCTTTTTGTCTTATACAGGCACCTATTACTCTTCCTCACTTTTTAATAGTTTTGTTAAATCAAAACTATCCAAAATGACATCACCCTGAAATTATATGCAAAGCACAAGTATACAAAACCCCTCCAAATCCTCAAGAAGGTTTTGTTTTACATTTCCTTAATATACAACGGGTCAATTAACATTTCTTTTGTAACCATTAATATGAGATACAGGCCTTGTTTACACAAATGCTTATGCTGGCAAAATTTATGTTGCTCAGGTGCCAGCATAAGCATTTGTGTAAACCAGTGTAAAGATACAGTTATGTCTCTAAATTATTAGAAATCAATTTATATAGTATATAAATACTTACATTTTTAATGTTAATTTTTTTAAGTGGTATTAAGTTCTTTTGAGAGTTCCTTTACTTAAGCATTACAGCAACATTTTTCAAGCTTGCAAGTGAAGCAGCACATGCTTAAAAATTTGCAGGATCACATCATTAGTTAAAAACAGGGATTTTTTTATGTAAGGGAAAACAAAGTTACATGTTAACTGGAAAGCCAAATGCACATTGCTTGCAGTAGGTATGTAGTAACATTTAAGGTATAGGGATTCTTTGGTAAAGGTATCAGTGGTTACACAATCAACTAGCTAAGTAAAGTCATTACACATGAGTATTCCCATTGACACTCATATCATATATGTGTAGCCAAGTACATATATAATACACACACACACTAAAGTTCACCTTTCAGAGAAATTTCAAATAAAATTATAGTGCCTGTAACCAAGCCTACTCACTGCGAGGTACCCACTCGTGTCCAAGCTGGCGTAGCACCTTTCACACTGGGCTAGCACACCCTACCAATTGTCATTCCAACACTTCTTCTTCCAATGACTTCGTCCTCCAACCAACTCACCCTCTTCAGTCCACCCCTTCTAGGATCACAACTGTTCAAACTAGAAATCCCCTAAACTGCTTTTAAACACAAATGAAATTCCTATACTTCTCCCTAGAAGTCTTCCTCAGTCTTCAGCTCAACTCCCAGCTCCCTTGTTGAGGGCAATAACCCTTAGGACAGGCTTTTATACCCCTTCCTTGGGGGACAGTAGCAAGTCCATAATGTGCTCTAGGTTACAGCCCAGAACCCTGTGGTGAACAGGTAGCTCTATTCCCTTACCCATGCTATAATTTTCCTAGACCACTTCCTACCCAGCCTCTTAAACTCCCCCTCTGACTCTCTGCTTAACCAGGGTTTTTCCCAACTCTCCCTGCTGGTAGAGCTTTTCCCAATCTCTTCCCCTTTTAGTAAGGCTCTTTCCCTAGTCATCCCACCTAAAAAAACTTACTGGCTAAATTACGCTGCTGGCTAGCTGGCTCTCTCACTAACCTTTTCCCCAGCTGCAGTTTATCATTACTTAAGCCTAGCTCTCATTCACACTACTCCCACCCACATGCTCTTTATGGGGAATGCACCTGATTCCCTTCAGGTGAAATCATTCTGTAATCAGGTTGGCTTAGCCCCAGGCTTTCCAGCCCACAGGGGAAGCCACTCTGTTACAGTGCCCTTTAGTAAATTTTTGGGGAGTAAATTGTACAAACAGGTGGTGACGTGAAAAAGTACTAAGCTGCTGGAGAGAGAGGAAAAATAAAGGTGGAAAAAAGCAGTCATCACTGCTGGATCAATGGGAAAAAATGGGCAGGACAACAACTCAGGAAATTAGATAGTTGTGAAGTTATGTGCTGATAAAGAATAAATTTATGTTACAGAAGAAAGAAAATATGAATTTTAAAATAAAAATTGTAAATTTCAAAATCCTATAGAAAGTGTTATAATAAAAAACACTTTAGGATGTGATTGTTTGGCTAGCAGCATCAATTATTACTGTCCATGATTATTTCCTATTCAGACCATAAATGAGGTACCACAGACATCCATGTGCACTGTTAACATGGTAAACAATTGTGTGCTAAAGGCAAAAAAATTATAAAAATACAGTTCTTAAAATAAATGTTAGGTGTGAAATTACATGTAGATTGATTTGTGAGGTGCTAAGAGGCTACAGGCAGGCAAGTTACACCCGCACCTACTGACAAAAATTCCAGAGGGGTAGCTGTCTTAGTCTGTATACAGCAAAAACGAGAGTCCTGTAGCACTTTAAAGACTAACAAATTTAATTTCTGCAGGCATAAGCTTTCATGGGCTGCAACCCACTTTGTCAGATTAATGAAGTGGGCTACAGCCCACGAAAGCTTATGCCTGCAGAAATTAAATGTGTTACAGTGCTACAGGACTCCCCTTGTTTTTACACCCTGACAAGAAACTCTTTTGAACCCCAGCCCCAAGTCTGATTATGGAAATGTGCAGAAGGGGGGGCATGTAAATTGTTTCAGTGACTCGATGCGCCTTCGGCCTCCCTCTGCATCACTGGAGGGATGGAGAAGAGATGCCTTGGCTAGGCACTGGACTAACCTCTGGAGGAAGGGGGGGATGCTGAGAGGGACCATCCACAGAGAAACACCAGCCTCTGCTCCCCCCATCCTACCTGGGCAACCACTGCAGAGTGCTGCCCCCATCTGGGGAGCCTTTTATCCCGTCTGCCCCTCCCTCTACTGGGGGCCCCTTTCTCATCCTCTAGCCTTTCCTCTCCTTCTGTCTGTCTCTTTCCCCCTCCCCTGCACACAGCTCGCCCCTGAGCACGACCCAACCCCCCCTCACCCTTCCCTTTGACTCGCCTCCTCCTCTGCCCCGCCCCCTTCAAACCGCCCCACCGTTTTCCTCCCCCCGCCTCAGGGCAAGAAAGGGCAGCGCCTTCAGCGACAGTCACCGCGCATGCTCGGCTCTCTGGCGCATGCTCCGGAGCAGCGCAGACGCAAGTTCTTGCCGGAAGCCGGAAGCAGCGTGTTGTTGTGACACGACAGCGGCGCGCGGGCGGCCGCGGCCATGGTTTACATCTCGAACGGTGAGGCGCGGGGGCGTTCGGGCCGGGTCTCCGCGAGGAGGGCCTGTGTGGGACTCGTGTGCGGGGGAGGGGCGGCTGGATGGAGTCCGGGGAGGGGCGGGAGTTTTCTCCCTTGGGCAGGGGGTGGTGTCCTGGGACCCTGCCCGCAGCCCGCTCCCCTCCCCTGCCCTCCAAGCGAGGGGGGGAGGAGGGTCTGTGCAGTCCAGCCGCGCGGCCCCAAGTGCAGCCGGTGCCTGGCCCTGGGCTCAGCCTGTCTTCGCCTCGCGGGGCCTGGCAGGCCACGACAAGGGTGCACGTGTCAGTGAGTCAAAGCGAGGTGCTTGAAACGAAGCCAGGCCCCCGCCGTTCCTCCTCGTGTGGACGGAAACGTGCCCGTCTTGGGGCATCGTCGCCTATGTACTGTGCCATTATTAAAGTAGAAACACGGGTCTGAGGCCCAGGCCCCAGGCACGAGATGGCGCTTTTGTGTGATAGCGGGAAGCTGGTGTGTTTCTGGTGCTGCTACTGTATTTCCTATTCATTTGAGAGGCGTCAGAATCTCCCCAAATCCAGCCATGATGATAATAAACAGGCATCTCGCTAACATCCCGTGGCAGAGTCACTAACAAATACTGGGAAGTTCACCACTTAGCGCTCAACCTTTTACTTCTCACTGGCTACTAGCCTTCATTCTTGCTAATTGTTAGTAATATTGAGAAAGCTTTGTTAGACTTCGAGCTTGTCATGGAATAGACTTCGTATTAGCCTCTGTGTAGTACATTTGTAGACAATGATTCCGTCGTCTAGCCTAAAGGCTAGCCTGAACCAAAACTCCAGGGGTGAAATGCTGGACCCATGGAAGTCAATAAGAGCTTTGCTATTTACTTTAATGGGGCCAAATTTGCACATGATAGCTTCTTCTAAATTGTTGAGGTTTAGATAAGAACTGGAACTAAATTGTGTAGCTCAGGCGCATCTCTAACTCAGACCCCCAAAATAATAGAAACTTTGGTAAATGTATTTTGATAGTAGATAGTGGTTTTGTAAGTCAAAATATTGCCACATATAAAACACAAAAACAGAATTTTTCTTTGTTGTTAATTTATCTTGTACGAAGTGCAGTTTTGATGGTGGTGTTTCACTTTATATAAGGGAATCATCTCATGCAGTTTTACTAAGCTGTAATGTGGTGACAAGGAAAGAAGTTTGCCAGTGGCTGTGTTTGTAAAATGTAATTTCCCTCTGACATTTGCTAATTCACTGTTTGTGATATTTGCAGATGATATTTTTAAATACCTTTGGTAGTTTATGAATAATATTTGTTATTTAACATGTAGTAGGATGGAACTTATTCATATTGCTGAATGGCATTTTAATATAATTACTGTATCCTATATGTTATAGGACAAGTATTGGATACCCAGAGTCGGGCTCCTTGGAGTTTGTCATTTATAACAGATTTCTTCTGGGGAATAGCAGATTTTGTGGTATTGTTGTAAGTATTGGTGTAATATATAAGTATTGTCAAGTTACCAAATTTAGCAGTTATTCATTGGCCATGGAGAAATAAACACAAAGAAATACATATTTTACAGAGCAATATTGTTGTGCTACTCCTTTGTTGCACATGTCCATGGTAGTCCCTTAAGCATATATTAGGTCTTTCTTCTGTTGCATTGAATGCAGCAGATTGGATGGCTTTAAAAAAATTATTCTGTAATGAATCCAAAAATCTGGGAGAAAATTGATACTAACTTACTTGTTACAGCTGAATTTTAATATATTGTAGCTGCTATTATCAGCTAAATATTAATGATTTTAGTCATGATTACTTCCTTCTAATTCTCTAAATAGTTAATGAAGGGTATATGTGTTTATGAAATTATTTCTAGTACTCAGTCAAAGAACAAACCTTGGGGCAGCAATACCTGGGCCAGAATTTTCTAGCTGGCATAAAAATAACTGCAGAGTTGTAATCACAACTGACTTCACACAGGTACAAATCAAGTTCAGATGCTGGCTCAACTCCAGGTAAATTAGAAGACTGAGGCTGGGTCTACATTGACGGTGGCAAATTCGCCGCCGTCACATCAATTGCTCTGGATTGACTGAGCAGTCTGTGTAGACGCGCTCAGTCGATCCAGGAAATGACCAGGAAAACCACCCCTTAAGCGGAGTAGCGCTGTGTCGAAGGGAGCGCTGTTCCTTTCGACGCAGCGCAGTATGGACGCTGCGCGAAGGAGACGCTGCAAAGTCGACGGGATATACGCAAGAGATTTATGTCACTTGCGTATCTCCTGTCAACTGCTGTCGAATTGCCAAGGTAAGTATAGACCGGGCCCCAATGACGCTTCTGCAGACTTCATTTACCCTTTTCATTGTTAATTCCAGGTTTGGCTCTTATGCACATCTTGCAGTTGGAGAAGCCAGAATGCATGCAAGTGCATAAAGAATATGTTATGTAATGCTCAATATTCTAATCAGGCTTATTTCAATCTTAAATCAGTTTGAAATAATTTAAACTTTTTACCCAATTTTCAATCCTTTACCAGGAGTCAGAAATAGAACTGCATCCATTCTTGAACATCAGTTACTGCTTTTGCATCCAGTGTTTTGCCATATATTCCAGCATTGCTGGAAAATTATTAATTTCTAGCATTCAACTCATATCACCCTTGTTTCCTTTATTTTTAGCTTCCAGAGCATTGTTCAGCCAGATTTGAGAAGAAGAGGCTGTACATCTTCCTCAAATTCAAGATATGATGATGGAAGAGGGTATTTCTTTTCTTCAACTTCATTTGTTTAGATTTTTTTAAACATGAGGATTATGTTTTAGCATAAATTGATGAGAGTTGTGGTGCCTTAATTTAACTGAAAGAAATTGAGAAGTCATACCAAGAAATTTGAGACATATCTAACTTTCTATAATACAAAATAATCATTCTCTTAAATATTGTAAATGGTAGTGCATTGTCTGTTGCATAGCTTATAATGCAAGAATACAAATCCTAACTCACATTTAACAGTATTTTCCAAATGTGTATAATGGCAGGTGTATTGTAATACACTTATAGGCCAGACCTATAGTCTACACATGGATAATCTCTCACTTCCGTGTGGAATGGAGGGCTTCGGTGTCCATAAATAGTTACTAAGAGAGATGCCTTCTTATATGTAGCTTTTCTGCAGTCTGTGAAGAGTCTCTAGGGGACCTATAAGTAGTTACTGTCACAGGGTGGAAGTGAGGGCCTCTTCATGGACGGCCCTAGGCTCTTATGCATCCCCTGGTATCTGTCAATTTGAGGGCAATTTTACTTCTGTGAGGGGAGACTTGTTTCAAGCAAGGCCATTTGCTGTGTTTTTTAGCTCAAGCAAAGTATTTTGACTGTCTGTAGGCCTCTTTTGGCAGCTTCAGCTATTCTAACTTGCAGTAGTCGCCAGTTAACGGCCCTGACCTTCATATACTGATAAGCTTGTAGAGAATAGTATCATGTTATTCCCACGTAAGCTGACAGCTTCTACTTTTCTCCAATTATATGTGAAAATGTGCCCTGGCACCCTCCTTCTGAAAGTTGTTTGTACCTCTGTATAAATACCTTAAGCAAAGGCCCCAAGGGGCCGGCCGCACCCAGTAGCTCTAGGTGCTAATAAACCTGTGATTCTTCCTTCTGTTGTCCGGCTTTATCATTGACCAGAGCAGAGAACTGGTAATTTGGACCAGTTTTCATAAGAGAATCCTTGTGGAGATTTTCTTGCCAAAAGTTTTCTCCTGCATTTTTTTCACATGGAAGACTCAGTTTGGCTCTGTTCTTAGCAGTCAGATGCTTGCAGTACAAAAAAGGCAAGCTGTTATAATGGGGAGCTTAGGAACACCAGATGGAGACTATTGTCATAGTTGCATTATAGTGGATAATATTTACTGATGTTTTCCCCACTCTCTAATTAGGCCCCCAGGATATCCTCGCCGTAGAATGGGTCGGATAAATCACGGTGGTGGAGGTCCCACTCCACCACCCATGGCTGGAGGTGGATGAGGAAGGTAATTTACAGTTTGTGATACCATGTTTAGAACTTATTTCAAAAGCAATAGAAGTGCTAATAAGAATTAAACTTACAGGTAGGATTCATAATACTAGAAGAATGATGGGTAATTTTTTACCCTGCCCTTGCAAGTTATTAAAAAATAAAAGAGAGAAAAGTCAAAGGAATCAGAAAACTACATGAAGGCACAAAAAGGTGTGTATTTATAGATTTCTTACTATACTTCTGGTTCAGAAATGGTGAACTTCCACATGAATCCCAACAGATTTTTGGTACATCTTTCTCTAGGCAGAGAGAGGTACACAATATAATTGGTCTTGTTGGGAGGTGATTGGAAATGTAAAATAGAGCTTTACACCTTTTCGATTCCTGATTTCAATTCCATCTGATTAGCAAGAAGTAAAGTCTATATGAGATCAAACTCATTTCATCTGTCCAATTCACATAACCACCACAATAGATAGTACTGATCGGTAACTTTACTGGCTCTCTCAGCAAAGGAATGAAGGTTGGATTGGGCAATAGAGACTAACTTCTCACTAAAATTTGTCTGCCGATATCAGGGTTGAAGCACAATGGTGGGATATGGAGGGAAGGTTCCACTCCTCCTGCCTGTGCAGTACATAGTTTGTCAAACCTCATTACTGGCTTTAGGAAGGCATGTGTAAACTTAATCAGTTTCCAACTAAAATGTTTCTAACACTGTTTGGGTGGCTACTGTGGACCATAAAATGTGACCATCTTATTTAAAAGATGGGTTCTGAGTGGGTAATTAAAACCCTAGTCCCTAAAATGAATAAAAACCCTGCATGGTTTCTGTGCCCTGTAATAATTTTTCATTATAACTACCTAGCCATGTAAGTTTGTTTAACATAATTATAATATAGCATAACAAAAATAGTTAGAAAAGTACCTTAAAAGCTTAATGTAATTTTATCCCTTACCTCACACAGTTGTATCATCCCACAACAAAAAATGGTATCTGAACTCAGTATGCCTGTTACACAGCAAGATTAATTTGATTTGCAACTGTTTGTATGTTTGATCTAGTCCTGTATTTACACAGTTATATAATGATGTTTTAAAACACTGGACAATGAAACTTCTCCAGAAATAAATATTTTATTTTAAAAAAGACATTAAAAAGCAATGTTAGGTTGTTACATAAAAGTAAACTGTTTTGTGCTGTTTTAATTTGGAGATTAGCAAATCTGTATATGGTTAATAGCAGACTTTCAAAAGTAATTCGTGTTAGAATGAAAATTAACATGCACAGCTTTTTAGTTAAGCTGTAATATTTTGAATAGCTTTATTTTGTCAATTTTTAATATGAATGAACAAACATCCTCTGAAATTTTTTTCTTAGTGTTAAGAAAAAGCTACATACATATGAACAAGTAATTCTTGGTTTAAAAATTAATGTGGCAAACAGTTCTGGTTCTAAAAGCAATAAATGTTAGTCTTTTTACAGTTGTATTTACATTTTTTAGACTCTGGATAAATTTTTTTATTTATCAGGTTTGTCTTTTTTATTTGGTACATATCATTTTGGAGTTTCAGTTAGAGAAGAGAACAAGTTTTCTTGTACCACAGCATCATGAACTGTATTAATAATGTGTGGTCTGCTCAGATGTAGGCAACTTGGACATTTTTGGCATACCTCAAAAGTGGTGGCTGTGTTTTAAAAAAGATCTCTACAGAACTGAACTTAACCTTTAGGACTATGAATTACTATTTCCTTTGTTTAAAATGGCTGCTTTATGTAGTATAAATGCAAAATAGCAGTTCAAACCAAACTTACTTTACTATTTATTTGTAGGTAAATGCCTGCTTCTTAGTGCAGGTAACTGGACTTACACATTTGCAAGACTGAAGGAAAGAAGCATTAGATGGTGGACCAAACAAGTTGAATGTTGTGAATGTGTATGCCTAATCAGAAACTGCTCTGCAATTTAGCAGATAATGAAGTTGTTCTGGGAATTCCCTCTTCCAGGATCCAGTGTAACTGAAGTGCAGTGTTATTAAACACACGTTTTCCTGTCTGTTTCAAAGTCTTTTTGTATAGTTTGTGAATATTTTATTATAGTGGCAAAGTAATAAGTAAATAAATTTGGCTTTGCAAAACATAGACTCTATTCATCTTTAGTCAATAAGAACATTACAATAATTCTGTTGATAATACAGTAGGTACATTCATGCCCAAAAATGAAAATTAATTCACATAACACTTCTTTTAGCATTTGATATAGAAGAGCACACAAGGGGCGAACTTTAAGGGGCATTTTTTGGCAAATTTTGTATCTAATATGTTATTAGAACTAAAAATGTTTCCTTTTCGTTTTTTATATTTCTGCAGTGTTCATGATGTACTCTAAAAAGTTACTCCTTTTTAACCTTTTACTATTTTTGACACCACCTGTCATGCAACATTTTATACTGTTTCCTTTTCACGCACAAAAATATCACCTGTTTGTGCCCAGTAACTGGATATCCAAAATATTCATCTTAGAACTGTGCCTATGATGGGCTAAACAACTTTTAGACTTCAAATGTGGGCTTGTCTACATGGCTAGTTAGTGTGCAGGATGTAAATTTACTGGAGACTAACTGGCCATGTAAACCCTGCTACTGTGCACCAGAAGTTCCCTAGTGTATTTTGACGTACTCCCATTTTAAAACGTTACTCAGTTGGGTAGCTCCATTGTATTTGTTGATGTTCAAATGTGAAGATTTTTTCTTGACGGTGAAAACAGGCTAAAGAATCAATACAACATACTGCTGTGTTTTCATCATAGAGGGGGAAGAAAAAAAACTTCTCCAGAGTTATGTTTAAATATTTTTCTTCCAATTTTATCACTTTCACTTATATTCTCAGACAGAATATACTGACCATCTTGTTATTTAGTCCCTGATTCAAAATGGGAGTGTTCGTTTTGGTAGTCATTTTTAAGTCAATCTGCTCAAAAGTTAGGAACAAATCGAAGTACCTGGGCAAATTAGCATCAGATGCCTTATATAATACTGTCAGATTGTTTGTTGATTTGAACTTTTTTCTAAGAGTCTGAGACAGTTAATTATTGTCACAGCTGAAGGTATACCTTAGGGTAGTTTTAAATTCATTATTTGATTATGCTATGGTGGTCATGGCAAAACCAGTCCTTCCTATATTCATGGTTCCGAACTACAGGCATTTAAAGAAAAGTTGCTATCTCTATTGAACTTTCTAGATTTTTTTAAAAATGCCATGTCTTGTAACAAGAAAAACCTATTTCCTGCTATGTATTGGTTTAGATGGAGCTAATCCTTTAAAAAAATCCTGTTAGTAGGCCATAAAAATAACTTCCTTCCTACAAGGAAAAACATGGAGAGATGCACAGCATGTAAGTATTTAATGTTTTAATATTATGTAATGTGCACAGCGTAATCGTGCTTTTGGGGAAAACAGGCATAATATAAACAAATACTAGTGGCTGTGTTGTATATACAGATTCTAAGTAAGGTAGCTTTTTCCATCCTCTTGATGAATTTTCTCATCAAATCTGACTTGTATGTTTTCCTAAACAAATACTATGGAGCACTCTTGACTCCTCCAGGGATTAGACTTCCACCAATTTCAGAGCTGAGGTTTTGCATGTGCAATTTCAAATTTTCAGCACATGTTCCCCAAAGCGAAGGCTATAATTCTCTAACGTACTGGACATCTCCCATTCTATGGTTTTACAGCTAGCTCCAGTTAAACACCCCCCCTTAGCCAGGCAGCACTGTTACGTCCTTCAAGTGTATCTCACAGATGGAAACGGGGTGCCAGCGGCAGGTTATAGCAGGGCGGCTAAGGGCGAGCGGACGGTGTCCACCCATGTGTCTCCCTGGCCCAGCTCTGCAAAATATGCAAGCCCGGGAACATTACAAAGTGTGGGGGTGGGTGGGGGGGGAATAATCGTTATGGTTGTGCCCCCCCCCCCCCCGGGTGACAGCGGGGCTCGCGGGCGGCAGGAGGGATCGGGTCCCCGGGGGGGGGGGGGGGGAGCGTGGGCAGCGGCCCCGAGCCCGTGCCCGCTCCTCCCGGGGCCGCTGCGTGCAGGCGGGAGGCCTGAGCCGCGGGGCGGGGCTGGGCGCTGCGCCGGCTCCGAGTCTCCCCGGGAGGGCGCTCGTGGCTGCCGGGCGGCCCGGAGCCGCGTCGCCGGCGCGCATCCGGGTTTGGCGTTGCTCGGCCGGCCGGGAGGGGACGGGGCCCCGCGGCGGCGGCGGCCATGACCCAGGCGGAGAAAGGCGACGCGGAGAACGGGAGAGACAAGGAGCGGGAGCAGCGCGGAGCCAAGCGGCCCATCGTCCCCGCCGCCGTGCCCGAGTCGCTGCAGGAGGTGAGGCCCATCTCCTCGCAGCCCCGCGCCAGTCACCCCAGCCCGCCCCCTCCCCTCAGCCCCTCGCTCTTCTCGGGGGGCCGGTCCCCGCCAGCCCCCTCCTCGCCTCTCCGATCCCAGCCCGCGTGCCGCCGGGCCACTCAGCTCTCCGGCCGCCTCCGCCTCCCCCCGCACCGCAGGCTGTTCCCGTCTGCTCTGCGCTCCGCCTCCCGCTTCGCCTTCTCCCCTCCTGCTGCCCCCAGCGCGCCGCCACTTTTCTGCCCTGGGCCACTCTTCCTTCTCCTGGCCTTGCCCCTTCCCTTCCCCGCTGGGATGCAGCCTCTTTGTGTCTCCTGCTCCTCGGCAGCTGCGCCCTCATCCTCCCTAGGGAAGCCCCCTGAGATGGAAGGGAAAGGGCTGCCCTATGCATCCCAAGAGATTCCTTCTTGTTCCCTTTTCTGGCCGGGACAGGAGTCCCGAAAGCAGCATCTCATTGTAAAGTTCTTCGTTTTAATCCTGTCGAGTTTGGAAAAACTTTGAACAGTGGGAGCTGATCATTTCTCCCTTCATTAGGAGTTTCCTCTCATGTGGGATCGGGTTGGCATCTCTTTGTCTGGCACATGGGGTACTTCAGGATGCGTTCTGGGGACATCCTCCGAACTGATAGGGCAATTGGCATTGTTGATCTTATCCATGTTAAATCCAGAGTGAAGGTAAGTTTTATAAGCCTCAGTTGTGGGGTGGTTGTGAGATATTACAAGTTTAGCATCTACTTGCAGGGTACATACCTTAAAACCCCATGGAGTATTTTTCATAAGAATAGACATTTACTTTGGCATCCTGAGTCAGCTTACCTCTTACACGCTAGCGTGAAGCAGTTTGTGAGTATCCCAGCTGGCTGCCTTTTTCCACCCCAGACTTTGTACTTCAATGGTTTTGATTAAGCACTTTGAAATCCTTTGGGATATAAGGCACAACTTTATAATGTATGTTTATTAACACTTCATTTCTAGCAGGTGGTATCTCAGTTTAAACTCAGGAAGATATTAGGTGGTTACAGGCAGAAGTGGATTACACTTATAGACATGCATATAGTTTACTACTGTGTATTTCAATATTTCCAGCAAATACAAAGCAACTTTATTATTGTGATACATCCTGGATCAACAACTCTGAGAATTGGAAGAGCCACTGACACGCTTCCTGTTAGTACCCCCCATATCATTGCAAGAAGACAGAAACAGCAAGGACAGCCTGTATACAAAGATAGTTGGCTCCTAAGAGATGGACTCAATGTAAGTGCCGTGTTAAATTTAAGAAATTATAACAATTCAAGGCCAACTCAAATTTACTATCTCCAGTTTTTTCATTTTATTTTTGGTTGAGAATTGTGGAGTTCATCTTTTCCCTGGTGTTAAATTCACACACTTTTCCAAAGAAACATCATAGTATGAATGTTTAAAACTAATCAGAAGAATGAAAAAAAAAGATCATACAGTAAAAATTGTGAATAAATGACAAAGAAATTGGAGCATGAAGTAGGCATATAAGTGAATTTGTTATTACTGGTGGTCAAGGTTACTGTTCGTATAAGCAGGTGCCACTTCCCTGAAGTTAACAGAATTACACAGTTTATGCTATTTGAGCACCTTTACTTGTTCTGAACACATTAAATTAAGGAATCAAATGCATAGATTACAAGCTCTTTAACTGATTTTATTTGCTCCCATCACACATTACATTCATGTTTTGGGAATGGTGATTGGAGTCGAATTAAGTTAAAAACTGATTATTTCATTTGCAACATATTCATTCAAAATGAAGTTTGTAATTTACTTAATACATTACTCAGTCTTAGTATAATATCTTCTAAGAATATGATTGAACAAGCAAATGGAGTTTAAACTTAACTGTACACAGTAATATTTATAATTTGAGACTTTAATGTAAATTAATTCACCAAACTAGCATCTCAAATATTCTTTAATTTTATTTTTTGAACAGGGTATTACTTACGCATGTTACACGTGTCATTTTATATTTGTGGTGCTTAATAGACAATGTCATCAAGTTCACTGGAATGAGACCCAGTTCAATATCCATAAAAGTCAATGGAAAGACTCCAGTTGACCCCAGTTGTGTGCTTGGGCTTGTGAAAGAGAAAAGTGTTTTCCAAAAGTGAGCATGTGTTCACTATAGTTGCATTCTTATCATCTCTTGTCATTTAGTTGCTGTAAGCATATCACATGATTTACTGACTGTCAGCTTCAGTCTTCAATATACAGAGTTGTATACTTTACCGATATTTGAAAAGAGAGCTTTTTATGTTGCACGTGTTTGTCTTTTTGTTTAGAAACCTGAAAGTACTGAACAAAGACAAAATGGCCTTAAAATGGTGGATCAAGCAATATGGTCCAAAAAAATGTCAAATGGTGCAAGACGTATACCAGTGTCACCTGATCAGGTAACTCATTCATAATAGTTTTTTAAATTGTTCTGTTATAGTAGTTCAACTGATATCTTCTGAAGGGTAAAAGGAGAGCAGTTCGTGCAACAGTAAGCAACAGCTATGCTTTGGCCATACAGAAGAGGAAAGTGCAGACTCAAAATGGACCTTTAATATATTTTTCCACTTGCACATAAAAGATGATTGGCAAAATATTTCCTAATGCATTACTTAATTTACATTACAGGCCCGATCATACAACAGACAGATGCGGCCGGCTATTCTAGATCACAGCTCTGGAAACAAATGGACAAATACATCCCAACATCCTGAGTACCTGGTAGGAGAAGAGGTAGGAATTCATTTCCCTCTTGAAACAAGATGCTAATATTGTCCTTTAATGTAAATATTTAAGTTCACAATTTGATATAATATGTATCAAAAAGCAAGTTATATTAAACATTCAAAGAGTAAATAATGATGGAATCTCTAGCTAGGAGAAAAAATTATTCCTAAAGAGGCTAATGACCATGTAGTATCATTTAGTGTGACATGAAAATTCCCTCATCTGGAAAAAATGCTTATTTATAATTAGAGTAAACAGTAATTCTTTTAAGAATCCTTCTCCTACCTCATTTATTTCTCACAGATAAAACATATCAATGATTAACACGAGACTTTTTAGTTAGCTGTTAATAAAAGCAATAGGCCATGTCCTCAGCTAGTGTGTAAATTAGCATTTCTTCATTGACTCAATGAGACTCTCCCATTGTGGATAGTGCACACGAAAGGCAAGAAATCAGTGACCAGATCCAAACAAGGCAACATATGCCACGTAATTTGTACATCAATTACCCCATGCTTCAAAGTGTTTTTAAACAGTTTTTTCACCTCTAATCTGGGTTAATTCTTGAAATATTTACCAACTACTCCCTGGGAATATTTCTGTTGTTATGAGTGTTCACATGATTCTAGTTTCAGATCTTTAAATAATTACCTGTTTCCCCTCATTTTACACTGTATTGTCCAGTCCTACTCCTGTTGTTACCCAGAGTTTTCGGAACCCAAAGCAGTGGTAAATTAACTATTTCACTCCAGGTGGTGTCAGAAATAAATCAATGGGAACATGGCACTTCCAGCTGATGAAAGACTGAAACAAATAAGCATGCTCTTATCTAAAACTACTATTTATTAAATTTAAACACACACATATGCACATACATAAAGTACACACACAAATACACGTAAGCAATAGGTTTAGAACATCCCAAATAATTGCCTAAAATCTTGTATCTGCTAACGAACAGAGCAAGTATTTAGCGTTAATCATAAACCTTTCTATATCTTTTCTCTTCAGGCCCTATATGTTAATCCTTTAGACTGTTACAATATTCACTGGCCTATGCGAAGAGGACAGTTAAACCTTCACCCAGGACCTGGCGGCTCTCTTACTGCAGTACTAGCAGATCTTGAAGTTATCTGGTCACACGTAATACAAAAATATTTGGAAATACCACTGAAAGACTTAAAGGTGAGCTAATGGTAATTATCTGTCCAGCTGAGTAAGTTTGGACTACACTCATTTTTTAAACCTCTTAACTCCTTCTCTTGCATTGTTTGAGGGGTTCCAAAGACTGTCAATTAAAGAGCCACCCAAGATACCTTACTCCTGCTGCTGACAATATTGACTCTCAACTTTTCGGTAAATTCTGTCCCCTAATGTGCATAGCTCCGATGGACCCCTCCCATGTTACAAATTTCCAAGATGTGCAAATCTCACAAGATCTGGACAATAGATACATATATACAGGGAAATAAATTTCTCTAAGTCTCCTCAGGCATGATTTACAATTTAGCCTCAATTTTTTCCTCGTGGTAATGGGGGTTGCAGCCTGGGCCAAGGTCTCCGGGACCTGCTAAAGTGTACCCTTTTCACCCCATGTGGAGGCTCTGCTTCCTGCACATCACAGCTCACCAAAAGCACCCTCACGCTAAGCCTGCTTAGTTTTTCTTATTGAACAGGTGACTTTTCTTGTTTTTGCCATGTCTATAGCATGAAACGTTTTTAAGCATTTCTTAAGATTGTGTAAATACAGTCATTTGATACCACTTTGAACTGAATTTTTAAATGATGAAAATAAATGTTTTTAAGTAGCCACCTCTCTCCAGTCATTCTGCTTCTTTTCAGTGCTTTTATATCTGTTTTCTTTGCATAGCTTACCATGGGGCATCAAGCATTCCAGCATATGTAAAGGAATTGTTTTGAACTCTACACTGATTTGAAAGGTGCCCTTAATTTGCTTTTGTTTTCAGTATTACAGATGCATTTTACTAATTCCAGACATCTATAATAAACAACATGTGAAAGAACTGGTACATATGATCTTAATGAAGATGGGCTTTTCAGGTAAAGTGAATAAGTCAACATTTAATATTAATTTGTCTATCTTAAGGGTTTTTTTAAAGGCAATTTATTTCTGAGTCAGAACCACCTTCTATTCCGAGGCTGCTGCCCCTCGCCTTTTGCTAGTCACTATTGTGATTCTTGTCTCTCTTGCAGGGTTAACTAGTAAGCCAATATTAGGGCAAAGTTACTCACGCTCTTCATTTACTTGTCAAAAGACCAAGCTTATCAGATCAGGTTAGCTCCCCACCACCTTACAGAAAGGAAATCACAAAGCAGGTCTTGAAATGGGATTTCTTGCATGGTAACAGACTGAGGTCTCAAGCCTGACTGTCTTCTTATTGCTGTTGCATTTTAATGATGCGTGAAGTGTCAGAGCAAAGAATGTTGAAATCCTTCAGGGTTTGAAATAAAGAGTCTATATAAATGCAAGTTGCTGCTATTCTCCTTTTCAGTGATGGATCACACAAAGTAGCATCTGGATGACCTAAATGTTTACTCTCAAAGCAGGAGATGATTTTAAAAAATTACTTATAAAATAAAGTACATTGCTTTTTGAATTGTTGAATTGTTTGCTTTTCCTTTTTTTTTTTTTTTTTCTATTCTGGTCTTTTTATAGGAAATAGGGATGTAATTCCCTTTCAATTCATGGAGCTAACAAACTTTCTCTATAATTTGATAATTTTTTGGGAAGTCCAACAGTCAGTCATCAGACTTTGTGTCACACTGAATGTTGTCTATGAATGTGGCAGTGGCAATGTAACTTCCTGTATGAACAGAATGCTTAAATTTTTAGACTGATCAAACAGTCCTTGCAAGAGCCAGCAAGTCCATGTTTATGTTAGGCACTTAAAGCTCTTAAATAGATTTGAAAGATCAAAAGAGAGGCTTAGAAAGTGGAAACAAATATATTATACAATAGTCAATACACTTAATGATAAAATGAAATTAATTGCAAGCCATTAGATCATATATGCCCTTTTGTGCCTTTTATGTTTAATATCCTTTATTGTTTATTATTCCTGAGCATTATCACAACGATAAATAGTTTTGTCTTCCTTGCTGGACACCATTAGTGTGAACTCGCTTAGCCTTTTCTGTGTCGGATAAAGAAAATTAATAAGACAAAAGGAAGAGACATTCCATCCGAAAGAGTTAAGTAAGTGGGAAGAGGACAATTGGCAAGAGACCATCTTAACACATACATATGAATGAAATTGATTTGCGTCTTCGTTTTAAGATGAAGTAGCCAGTTAGGTCCCTTCTTCACTTTGTACATGTCTTCTAACTCATATCTGTAGATTTTGATTGGAAGGTCGTACTCTTAGGGTTGAACACAAATGAGAATGCTACATGTTTAATGGGTATGTGTGGGGAAAAAAGACTTATTTTGATGATAAAAGCTTGTGTCCACATTGCTGTACATACAGGAAAAAGTAGCAACATAGAAGAGGCTGAGAAAGACATTCCTTCAATTCTTACAAACTTTCCTCCTGTTACTCTAAGACTGTTTGATGACAAGGTTTAAAAAAATTAATTTGTTAGCTTTTGTTAGGGTAAGTCTGATTAATTAAACAGGGTATGTGAGAGTGCATGACTAAGAAACAATGGAAATTTGTAGAAGTTAAAATATCAGCATCTCCACTTGAGGGTGCCATTTCCAAAACATTAACTCAGTGTTGAGTTGAACTAATTACTGAATGTAACTACTAAACATTCAGGATCTTCTATTTAAAAGACCTACATTTAAAATTAGTCTTTACAAGCTACTTGCCATAAATGAGCAATTTTCTTCTTTCAAAGTTTAGAAGAAGGGGATTTGAAGGGAGGCTTTGTTTAGTACTCTTCGAGTGAAAGTGCATGACTGTGGTGTAAACATGAAGAAAGTATTTGTGAAGGTTGAAAGTGGGCTGAAGGAAAGGCGCAGAAGCATGGTATCAAACCTAATTTATCTATTTGAATAACTTATTCAATACTTAAAAAGGAAATGAAAATGGATTGAAACCAAAAATGCAAGAAAAATGCCCTTTGGGACACAGGCCCCTTGTTGGTTCGCTACTGTGTCAGCTTCTCTTATCACACCCGACATACTCAGTGTACCCAACTCATTGTTGCTATAATCTGTACCTAAAAGGTGTTATGTGAGGTATCATATGCGAACTGGTAATACGCTGGTCCCAAAAATCTATACAAAGAGTTATAAAGATGTACTAGATATATGTTCTTAAAACATGTTTGGCAAACATGCATAAACTTAGCCCGCCTTAAACAGAGGAAGGTGTATTTGTATGTCTGACCCGCCTGATCGTCTGGCAGAGACAATGAAGGTACGTTTACATAAAAGGTAAACATAGCCATCAAACTAGCAAGTGGGTTAGATGGTCTTTTAATTATCACGATGAGAGAAGGAGACTGCAAAAATTAACAGCTCCCCAAAAGCTGAGCCACCAGGATGGCTTCTTGCTTCCTGAAGCAAGGTCATTGAATTTTGCAATATATAAACAAGGACATAAAGACATTTTAGCATCTTTTGAGGGATTGAAGGGGCTAGAGTTCGTGAAATCACAGAACTTTGGATCCTTCAGCCAATGGGGCTGAAGTCTCTGGGGTCTGAGCGTAGGAGAGAAAACTGCTTAGGCAAAGATTGTAACTTGCTGAAATTAAGCTTGTTTTAGAAGCATATTTTTACTTTTGTTTATTTGTAACCATTTCTGTCGTTATTCCAGCTATTTGATATCACTTAAACCTATGACTTTTTGTTTAGTAAGCATGTATAAACCAGTGCAGTGCTTTGATTGAAGTAAGAGTTTGTCAAACCCCAGTTAAAGTAATGAGCTTGCTAATTGTCTTCTTCAAGGTAAAGCAAGGTTAATAACTTCTGTGAGTGTTCCAGGAGAGGTGGACACTACAGGTCAGACAGTTTGGGGGAAAGTTGGGGGACTATTTGGGACTCCAAAGTGTCACACTCTAGTAATGGAAGTTCTTCAATTCCTGCTACAAAATTAAGGTTAATGTTAGGTCTAGGTTCTTTCCTAAACCCATAAAAACAAGGAAACCTTCAACACAGACTTCCAGTTCACCCTTAATTTGTCTTTTCTAAAGGCTTGAAAGGTCTCTTCACCAGTGAGAAGGTGAAAACTTTTCCTGGCAAATGTGGTTGTCTATTTTTACATACTTTAAACTTGGAGTGCAGATCAGGGCCTTAGTGTTACTTAGCTTTTGTGTTGTAATTTTTTAATATATATATTTTTACTTTAAGTGTCTGGAGCTTGGTTTAAAACCAGACTTAATCTTCCTCTCATATTTTTAGGTATAGTGGTCCATCAGGAGTCTGTCTGTGCTACTTTTGGAAGTGGCTTAAGTAGTGCATGCATAGTAGATGTAGGGGATCAGAAGACAAGTGTTTGCTGTGTGGAAGATGGAGTTTCACACCGTAACACCCGGTAATTTTTTCTTAATCAGCAAAATTATTACAAAAACCACTAATGGGGGTGGGGTGGAAATGTGTTTTATATTACATTACTTGTTTTTAAAGTAGAAAGGATTTATTATTATGCATAAGGGCAACACCTTATGAATGTAGCTGGTTGTTTTTTTGGTTTAATACTTGTGACTTTTGCAACAGGAGCATCCCATTCTACTATATGATCCACGTTAGAGAGTTTTTGCCTCTGTAAAGTGAACAGGAGTTGGATCTACGTGCCATGTAAATTATGTGGACGTCAGGAGCACAATATCATTCATGTTTCTTTTTAGGCTGATTCATAATGTTAGCTTTGGGCAAGATGAATAAATTAACGTTCATCTGTTTCTTTCTCTTTGTTTTAGGTTGTGCCTTGCATATGGAGGGTCCGATGTATCAAGGTGTTTTTACTGGCTTATGCAGCGAGCTGGGTTTCCTTATAGGGATTGTCAGTTAGCTAATAAAATGGACTGCCTTCTCCTTCAGCACTTAAAGGAGACATTTTGTCATTTAGACCAGGTGGGGAAAAAATCTTACATTTAAGTTTTTGGTTCTACATGACAGCTTTTGGAACAATGATTATCTTGTCTTTCTGGGTTGGGTGAGGGTTTGCTTGTGCATTGCTAGTTATTAATTAATTACTCATTAAACTATACTTAAAAGGCTAGTATCCAGTTACAGCATCAAATGACCGTGCTATATTTGTGCATAAAACATTGTTCTCATAACCATGCTATTAGGGAGTTATTACATGAATGCTTGCATTTAGATACGAAATATTTGCACCTATACATCTCAAAAGGTGTTTGCCATTTCAACATTTAAGAAATCAAGAAAAGTTTAAAACACTTCCAATTACATACATTTTTTCTGGAGTTCAAAAACACAAGCACAGGTTTTCCTTTCAAAAGAAGAGGGGTTGTTGTAGCTACTTTACAACTTAGATTTTTATGGTTCTGATAATAAACATTACAGTTTGGCACGTACTTAGAACACGAGTGTTTGACATTGTTTGTCTTCATGATGTTTGCTTGTTCTTGGAAATGGAAGCAGAAAACTTCTGGAATTTCTTTGATTGGCATTAATATTTTGTAACATAACTAACTAAACATATGCATTGTTATATTGCCAAACATGCTGGCTATAACATACTTGTAGCTATGTCTTAATTTTCAGAAAAGGTGCAAACAAGTTTGTAATGACCTCATTAAATATAAGTTAAAATAATTGTATTAATATAATTTTGCATCAATATTGAGGTCTTTCACCTATGAGCTTCTTGCTGATCCACTTCCATATGGTTCAGGTAATCCTCTGGGGTTAGCTGTGGCAAGTGGATGTTGGGAGTCACGCATTTTAGGCTCCAGTCCTACAACAGGATCTGTTAACATGGATTCCACTACCCAAGCACAGCCATGCTGATTTCAGTGGAATCTGCATTAGCAGATCCTCTCACAGTACAGAGGCTTTGGAAAACAGGAATCTGGTGAACAATTACAAACAAAATGAAGATTCATAAGTGAGTTTAATTATTTTTTGTCTTGATGAATAAAAGTAAAAAGCTTTGAGATAGAGATCTTAAGACTGTACAGAATTAGTACCATTGTTGTCATATTTAATTAAAATAGGATATTTCTGGACTCCAAGACCATGAGTTCCAGATTCGTCATCCAGACTCTCCAGCCTTATTATACCAGTTCCGATTAGGGGATGAAAAACTACAGGTAACTGCAAAATGTGTGTGCAACTATGTACTGAGGCTGCCTGTTTTTCGCTACCCTCCCATAGCATGTGCCCCATTGCCTGCTACTCTATGGAGTAACCTTTCTAAGCTGTGTCTTACTATGTCACAATTTAGTGGATGTACCCTACAGATGTTGTATGCCTTAACAGTACTATACAAATCTGACTTATGGGTTACCGGTACCCTGTTAAAATTCTGTTAAAACCAATTTGCTATAGGTAGGCGTATCTCTAATGCATCACTGGTGACTGCCTCATTACCTATCTCGTTTGTGGCTAAGATGAAGTATACCAATTAAATATCTTACGTGTCCTCCTATCTGGGGATCTCTTACTCTTGATGAATATTGATATATAAGGTATTTTTCATCTCTCACTACTGTGACTTTTTGTAATACGCTTATATCACTGACTGATGGACACTTGTTGATAGTCTGTTAACCCATTAAAATATATAATATGCGGACAGACGTGTGCTTGTATAATGGCTTACAACTCAATTTAAACAAAACTCAGATACTTTTACCTATTAAAAGGCTATCTGAAACAAAGTAGTATTCCGTTGATTCTGAGACATATTATACCCTTGCACATCCAATACAAATAATTTGGCTTTTTTTTAAGAATATTTGTTAATGGACAAAACAGAACTTCAGAAATATTTGTTGAAAGGGAAGATTGTATTAAACCTTTTCCATCTTTCACTACTCAGGCTCCAATGGCTCTGTTTTATCCAGCAACATTTGGAATTGTTGGGCAGAAAATGACATCTTTGCAACATAGGTCACAAGGTGACCCAGAGGATCCTCATGATGAACATTATCTCTTAGCTACCCAAAGTAAACAAGAACAGGTATGTGAATGTTTAGTTTTCATAGAAACTAACCTTTACCCAGGAGGTAAGATAATTACTACCTGTGTGTGCTTCACCCACCATTGAAAAGCAGCCATCTCTTACGTTGAGAGAAGGCAATTGTTCTGTGTCCAAAGCATACAGAATAGGTTTTCTGCAGGGACATGAAGAATATCTTGTCCACTAGAAATAACAAGGGCAGCTTAAGTAGTAGCAAAATGTAATTGCCCATATTAGAATTTGGCCAGAACACTGAAGCTAAGTCTTGCAGAAACTGCCAGGGAGTTTTTACCAACTACAGCTAGTCCAGATCTCAGTGTTTACATATCATTTGAAGGGCAGCACCTTTAGCATACTTTGTAATAATTTTAAAAGGTTAGTTTTGTAATTTTGCATTAAATGTCACTCTTGGCCTGAATAGTGGAGACATTCAGCACTCATCTTTTTGAGGTAAATAAAATCTCTCATTATTTGTATTTCTTTTTCACAGACTTATTACAAAACCTATTTACAGTGAATTATAAATAATTATAGGGCACTTGGAGCACTTCATAATTATTAAATAATGGAAATAATTAAAAATATACACAAATCCTATAACTACTGTAAAAGTTAATATTGGGGTAACAATTACTGATTCGTAACAGGCAAACGTATGGGATTTTTGGTCAATTTAAAGCTACAGTTTTTGTACTACTATAACTATATGGGTTTAGAAAATGTAGCAGGAATAACGGCTTGTCTACACCTGAAATGCAACAGCTGCAGTTCTGCAATGCAGACACTATCTATGCCAACAGGAGGCGTTCTCTTATTGATGTTGGTAATTCACCTTCCTGAGAAGAGATAACTAGGTCAACAGGAGAATTCATCCGTCAACCAAGCACTGTCTACATGGGGACTTTGGTTTGCTGAACTATGTCGGTTATCCATGTTGTTAAATTGACCTAGTTTTCTAGTGTAGACCAGGCCTAAGTTAAATTGATATAAGCACCTCTTACATGAGTATAAATGCATCCCACTAAGGGGTTATATATTGCTTTAACTGTGTGTAGACCAGCCAATAGATAAAACTTCTATATTTGTGGAAACTATATTATGACTTTATACTATGATTACCATTGAAATGTTTGAAGGACTTGAAAAAAAATTTTTTTTTTTTTAAAGTTGGGGTTTAGAATGAAACTTGTATGGGGTGGAAATGCAACAACATTCAACAGTTCTTTTCAGTTAGCTAAAGAAAAGTAAAAGAAAAGTTAGTATTACATTACTTGAGTCAGTGTTCTAATGAAATTTGAAATTAAGTTTTTAAATTAACTAACTTACCAATTTATTTTGTTTTAAGTCTGCAAAAGCTACAGCTGATAGGAAGTCCATATCCAAGCCTGGTGGATTTGAGGGAGATTTGCGTGGCCAGTGCTCAGACATTTCTGAGAGAATCTATCCACAGGAAGTGGAACTGGGATCCTCTCAGAGTGATTGTATAATAGCTGGCAATGAGTCTGAGGAACACCTAGCAGCACACATGTCCAGGAAAACTGCTATATCCCAGTTTGAAGGCAAAGCACTAGGCCTTGACAAAGCCATTCTTCATAGTATTGACTGTTGTGGTAAGAATATTTGCATAATTTTGTAATTAGAGCCCAACCACTTGGTCCCGATTCCTACCAATTTCCAACATCCTTCATTACATTACAGAAACTAGAGTTCTCTCCTTTAGCTTTGTTGTCTAGAAAATAAAATTGCTGTACTGTCTCTCATCTCCAGTATTTTATGAAAGCCCATTTTCGTTAACTATCTTAATGCTATTAGTAATTGATAAATGTACGCTTTTACAATAACTTTCATTAATCCTAACTATTGCGACTTTATTCCAGTTCTTCATAATCCTAATTTAAGTAGTATTAGCACTTCAGTGCAATTTTTTAATATATCCTATTATTCCAGCATCTGACGATACCAAAAAGAAGATGTATAGTTCTATCTTAGTAGTGGGAGGAGGTCTGATGTTTCATAAAGCTCAAGAATTTCTTCAGCACCGAATTCTCAACAAAATGCCTCCTTCTTTCAGAAGAGTTGTTGAAAATGTAGAAGTCATTACAAGACCGAAGGTATGATGTTAAGGGAGATGAATTAGTGAACTATTCATAGACTAACTGGAATCTTTAGAGCTTTAAAAATCTATTATTTCAGAACTATCACAGTGCCATAGGGGAAATGAGCTTGTTTTTCAGATTTCAGATACTATGAGCTGCCATTACAGATATATGCATCTGGAGGGAGAAGGCCTAGTTGTAGTAGCTTTACATGTGAAAGGTTAGCACTAATTGCTTCTTTCAGAAGAAGAACCTTAACCAACAGCTAGTAAAAGTTATTTTTAGGAACAAGGACTTGGAGTAGACATGAGGAATATGTTAAAAGATAAGTTATCCCGTCTGCTTCTCAGTAATTTGAGTTAACTTTCCTTCTTTGATAAAGAAATAAGAGGATACATAGTATTGAGTGTAAATATTTGGAATTAATCAGCGAAACTTCTAAAACCAAACTCCAAGTATTCCCTTTTTCAGTAATTTTACTAGAAAGGGTTGGATTTTCATTGTCATCAAATTATAAAATCAGAGACTCCAAATTTCTTTTAAAAATATACATGAAAATATTTAGGTTTATCACACAAAACATTTGAGGAAATTTTGGCCTGATTTTCAAAAGTGCCAAGTGATCAAAAATCTCATTGAATTAAATGGGAGCTGCCGGAATTGAGCACCTCTGAAAATCAGATCTGTAGTTTTTAATACAGTCCTTGTTTTTAAATTCAGGATCTGGACCCACGCTTGATTGCATGGAAAGGTGGTGCAGTTTTGGCCTGCCTGGATACAACCCAGGAACTATGGATATATCAGCGAGAATGGCAACGCTTTGGTGTCCGGATGTTACGTGAGAGAGCTGCATTTGTGTGGTAATTTAATGGGATCACAGTGGAACTTCAATTAACTGAATCTTACTATTGCCCTGTTGTCCAAAGCCAGCTCATTTCCCGTTACGGCTTTTTTTTTTTTTTTAAACGTGCTAGTTTTTGGCTGAGGATTTTCAGAAGAGCCTGAATTAGGTGCCGAAATCCTACTGAGTCAAAGGGCGGAATTAAGTGCCTAAAATGCATGGGCACCTTTAAAAAATCTCAGCTTTTGAACATACAAATGTCTGTGCATATGAATGCTCCTGCTTTAGCCAAATAAATTATTCAGTTAATAGAGGTTGCTCTCTATGTCACAAGTCAAATTTAAAGCGGCATACATAAAATACTAAAAGGGCATATGTACGTACATGTATTTGTAAATGAGTAACATTATACTGAGTGATTTGAGCTTAACTCTAGAAGCAGTAGTGTGGACCTGGAGGTTTTTAAAAGGAGAATGGCTGCGCCTCTTAATAGGACTGATTTAAAATGTAATAGATATGACTCCCCTTCTTAAAGGTATAAAACCATTAAGACCAGAATTCTGTAAAAGTAAAACTAAATACTGTTGAGGAATAAAGTAACTTAACACAGTCTTTTCCTTCTGTACGATCTTCATGAATTTTATTTAATGAAATATTACTCCACATGTATTTCATTCTTTAGAAAAGAGTCCATGTAATAATTTCTTAGTCCATATAAAGAACAGTAATTATGCAAACTTCTGGTTGTTACAAAAATTTTAATTGGCTATGTTTAATGAAAAAATTGAAACAAAATATATACAAGTATCATACCCGTTAACTGTTTTAATCTTCTGAACTGAATGTACTCATTTGAAGTAGCAAGAAATATTCATTAGTAACACGAAAATGAGCAGCACCTTTAACTGAGTGACTGACTGGAATAGTTTCAGAGGATACACAACTTTGCATGTAGGAACAACGAGATGATCCACACACTTGCAACCATGCAGTGTATGCACTTTCCTGAGGCACAGCAGCAGCTAGTAGCAATACTGCTGCTCTCAGTAGAGCAGTAGATGATCATAGAGCTAAATTATAGGTGCGAACAAGGCCTTAATGCCCCATGCTCAGCAGACAGGAGGATCACCATAAAGAACCCATGATAAGTGGAATGGAGAATCCCTGCTACTGTTCCTTGTGCATGTTCTTCCAGAATCAGTGCTGACTTCAAAGAGAAAAAGACCTCTCAATAACACTTGAAGCTTTGTTTCACCTATTGCTTGCCTCTTTTCATTGTCAGGAAGTCTTGTCAGCATCTAAAGCCACTGACAGTTATGAGTCCTCCCCCCTTTAAAATATCCCCAAAACACTACATCTCAGCCAGCACACTAGTGTTGACTGCTGTCACAGTACAAGCAGCCCTCCACACAGAAGGATGGAGAGGACCATGAAGCTGAAAACCTTCCCACTACTGTCCACTGCAGAGACAGGCCAAAAAGCCTTACAGTAACTGAAAAAAGCCATCCAATGTTATCTGAAGTGAAGATTTTGAAACCCCCAGCTCACACACAGTGGTACTAGCCCACTATTGTTAATCCCACCTGGCTGCCATTTTGTGGCAATATTCAGCATTAGGGGGAAGTGGACCAGACCATTCCTGCACTGCTAGCACGTGAGGTGGAAAACGCCATGATAGACTGTCTGCGATAGAAGTGTAGTCTAGACTATAAATAAAAATAGCAGAGGATCCTTCCCAGCATTTAATAGCTACTTTTTAAAAAACAAAAGAAAATTTGTTCTTTTTAGGAGCTAATTTTCCTGTCACTGAAAGTTTTCTGGGACAATGCATTAAATGTAGTCATTTTAAACTTAAAGCATGAGCTATTTGAGTGTGCCATTCCCACACATCTATAGCAGACAGCTTAAGACAGTCTGTCTCTGATCTTTTGTCCTCCTAACATACTGGAAACATAACCAACGAATACCCAGTCTGGTATCTTTACCTGTCCAAGTTAAATATCGTTGCTAATTTTGCTGTAATAAAAAAAGGGTCCACACTTCCAGCTATATAAAATAATTATTTAATTTGTAAAAATATGGAAACTGATGAACTGTATTACAAAAAATGTACATATTTACAGAGATTATATTTGGACTGGGTAGTCTTCAAGTGGGTTCAGTAAACAATAAACATTTCATAAATCCACATGGTTATCAGTGTCATCAATGGGGGGGAATTGTGTACAGGGCGGATGATTTCATGATCCAAACATGGGTGTTAGTAGCCTATCCAGTTGCTTCCTACTTTCAGCCAGTCAGGGTGGGGAAGAAATGTTGCTTCTTAAATATACTTAAGTACCTTAGCAGCTGAGCTTCAGAAACTCCAGTAAGAGAACTGCTATAACTATTACATTAATTTATTAAGTCCTTATTTACACTACAAAACTTATTCAGACACACATTAATCATAGAGGAATATAATAATCTTATAGCATTAATAATCCAGAGGAGAAAAGGAAGTTAGTCAAATTAAATCCAGTAAATTGATAAAGGAAAACACCTGCTATAGATATGCACAAAATAAATGTAAACAGTCTTATGAAACACAGAAAACAGTAACTTTTCACTTCTCATTAGAAAGTGAGTCAAGGTATTTTACCCTTGTTTTAATTTACCTATTTTTTCCTTTCTTAGGATGTTTTAAACAAGACCAAATCATGCCTCAAAATCTATCAGACCATTCATTTTTTAAAAGTTTGTTTTGTTTTCCAGATACAATGTGGAAACAATGATTTCCATACCAAACTGAAGAAAACTAGCTTCACAATTGAATGACTAGCTTCAAATATTTCTTTCTTATTATATAGAGAAGTTTACAGTACACTGGTAAAAGGGTGGTTACCCCTCCTATCTAAACTTTTATAGCATCTGTTTCTCTTAACAGATTTTCTGGCCTGATCCTGCAATTAAGCAGTGAAGAGGTTGAAAGTAAAGCTTATTTTATTCAGAATTTGTTTCACACAAGCAAACTCATTTTAAATCCATCAAAAGCCTTACAGAGTCTTGTTCGTCTGCTGCTGAGACCTTGTCTCTGTGTTTTATTCCTATATTCTATTCCGCAGTTTATGTACATTTGGTGCTAGGTCGCCAGCCATACACTAATTCTGTATTTGTGCTGTTGCTTGCTTATGTGAACTAGAAAGATCTCTACAAAAGATGTCAATGTCCTTCATAAGATAGTATTTTGGGCAGGTATTCAGAGCACTTGGGAGAGTATCTTTTGAATTTATTTCACTGAAAGAAACTAGCATGTATTTGTGCAGAGAAGACATATTTTTCACATCACTGCAGAAGAGGTTAAATGCAAGACTGAACATACACTCAGAGTTATCTTTGTTGTTTCTTAGGCTTTTGTGGCAAACAGCACCACACTTAGTACTGATAGGGTTTGAGCAGAGGAAAATTACCTTATCTGCAATTTCTTTCTGAACAGCAAGCCATTGTACTGGGCCCTGTTCAGCAATTCTCCTTTTCTGCCACATATCGATAATGACATCACTTTGACAGTGCTTGTGCAGAAAGTCAGCAAAAGCCAGGACAGTATGATGAAAACACACTTCTTTTGGATATATAACCAGTACTTTAACTGGTTGTTGTAGCTCTGTACGACGGAAGAAAATTTGCTTTGTGTCTGTTAATTAAAAAAACAAACCTGTATGTTGTATTGAATTTAAACATTTTTAGCAGCAAATAAAATCAACATTTAAATTACTTCCTAAATCGGGTCTGGAAGAGTTATGTACTTGTACAAAAAGGTTTGTGCCAGAAGAGGTTCATTTTAAAAAGGTTGCATTATGCAAGTCGATAACTAAATCAGCCCTTATTTTGACTCCAAACCCCATCTATGCCAGGAAACTGACTTATTTGACAACCTGTGTCAGCAATGTGTCCCCATGAACCCATGCTGAAAGTAGATTGACAAAACAGATTTTACTAGTACAGGACAATACAGGTTCCACGGTGTCCCAGTCACCTTTCTGTAACAGTGCTGTAAACGTTTTTGTCCTATTTAATGCCAAACTATGTCCTCACCCTGGAAACTGCAACTTTATTTTCAGAACTCACTGGTACAGAATTGTTTTTATGGCTAGTTTATTTTCTCATTTTGAGGAAGTGGTTTAAACTTCTCACTGACAATGGGTGGAGTCTTTATTTCTGATTCATGCATTTGATTCCCATTACTTCTAAAGAAAAGGAGAGAGAAAGCATAATAAAACATAGTGTGCTGAAATAAATTGCATGATGCCTTTCCACAGTGAGTATCCAAGAGCTAGGTTAGGTATTTGTCAAGGGGTACAATCTCCAGCTAAGACCAAAAATGATCAGTTTAAAAAGGACCATAACACCATCCCTCCCCCCGACAATTTTATTTCTCTGTATTTTAGAAGCATAATTTATAGTAGGTGAAATGTAAGAGGGGGAGCTAGGAGGGAAATTAACCAAAGAAACTCTCAGTATAGCTGAAGCAGGAAGATTGCATGAGAATGGGTGGATTTGCTGAACTACCAGAGAGCTAAAAGCGAGTATTTGAGGAGGACAAGGATATAGCAGAGATGTCAAATGATTTCTTTGCATCATTCCTCACCACAGAGGACGTTGGGGAGATATCTATACTTTTCAGATAATGAAGATGAGATATTATCTAAAACGAAGGTATTAAGAGGAGGTGCTGAGCAAACTGATAAAACGAGCGGCAGAAAACTACCAGGAACTGATGAGCGAAGAGTCCTAAGTGAATTTAAGACTCATAGGGCTAACAAAAAATAGGCATAGTAAAATAGCGTGCCTATTTAAAAAAAAAGGCTTCAAGGCTTATCCTTGGAATTACAGACAAGTGCGATTTGCTTAAATGTGAGGTAAGCTGGCTGAAACACAGAGTTATAAAACACAGATTAATGTGATAGCATAAGGATAAGGCAGCCTGGCTTCTGTACAGAAAAATCACAGGCATCAGAATTTTTCACATCAACAAAACCAGTAGATGAAGGAAAGCAGCTAGTAGATATAATTTATTTGATTTTCCCAAGAGCCTCTAAGAAAGTCCCTCACCAGATGCAATTAAGGAAAATAGGTGGACGTCGGGTAAGAAGTAAAGAAACTCATTAAAAGTCAAAGCAACGCATAGGAATAAATTATCAGTTTTGAATACGGCAAAAAGTTGGGGAATAACTAGGTTCCATACTAGGACTGATGTTTACTATATTTAATTGGAAAATGATGATCAGTGAAGGGAGGGGCAAAACTTGCAGATAGCATTTATTTAGGTTAGTCAAGATTGGCAAAAGTGACGTTTATTAAAGTGATCTAAAAAACGCTAGGTGAATGGGCAGCACAATAGCTGCGGAAAGGCCATGGTGACAAATACAAAGTCATGCCCATAGGAATGACAAATTTTGAATGGGCATTGTGGGGTGTTGGGTTAACTCCCACCAAGAAATGGAAGGAAACAGACTTGGGCATCCTTGAGACCACTCCACAAAAACTGCAGCCTTCTCATGTGATATGACATTTAATGAAACTGAAAGGATGACATGTATAACTGATAAAAGGAAATATTTTTTTATCCCAGTAAATTGTTAAATCCGTTTAATTCATTGCCACACATTACCACTGAGGAGAGAGCCTAGTAGAATTAAAAAAGAAGATGATACTTTTATATGGATGATAACATCTAGTTACATTAGATAGGACCAAAAAAAAAATTTTTTTTTTAAATCACAAAGTATAAACTCTTGTGTTTCAGGGCATAAGCCAAGCCAGCCACTAACCTTGGGGGTTTAGGAAGAAACTTCCCTTATGCATAAGTTATTCCATAAGTGAGGTTTCTTGCACTTGCCTCTCAAGCATCTGGTACTAGCCATTCTTTTATCTCTTCTATAGACATGCATACAAAACAAATAAAGAATCTAGTGTTCCCCTAGAATTGGGCACAATCTCTGTTTTAGGTAACTTTTAAACTACCATTTGTTTGATTTTTTTAAGTATAAATAGTTATGGGATTGAGCATTTACCTTGAAATGGGCATATAAGTGAAGGGAAGGCTAAGTGTCCTAAATAAGGGTATATAATGCTTGCTTATGATATTTAAGAGATATGATATATAAATTCACTGCAACATCTTTAATACGATCTGCGTCACTAAAAGGAAACAGGAGCAAAGATCAAAGAACATTGTATAGCAATACTACAGCTTTTTCAAAAGAATGAGTAAGGATCTTACCGCGGCTCCTCCTGAAACACGCTACAGCAGCAATCACACACAAAATTATAAATAAAGCAGCAAGGACGAAACACACATATCTTGCAGTTGAATTAGTTGTGATGGGCCCTAAAACAGAGAGAACCATCAGTCTTCAATAAGAAGCCTTTTGAATAATTGACTTTAAAGAAAAAAAAAAAAGGCTTCTGGTTACTTAACAATTGAACTGAGCATCTCCTGTCTATATACATGGGAGAGAAATTGCGCTAAAATGTTACTTCCCCGTAAAAGTTATGCAGAAATATTAACACTTGCTGAGTAACTTGAGAAACCTTGTTCTCAACCCTGCAGTAAGCACCATCTCCCTCCCTAGCCTACTCCCTTAAGTTTACTCCCATGTCCCTGCTAGACGCTGGAGCATACTTCCTCCTTCCAGCAGAATGACCTCCCATTGGCCATTCTTCCAGCCTCCTTCTGCTATTTTTCCAGCACTGGTAGTTGTTAACTGGCTTTTAATTTATATAGCTGAAATAATCAACATATTTAGCATGAAACTTTTTTTGGAAGAAGCTCTTTTTTTGGAAGAGGGTGGATAATGAAAGATAAATTAGACCAAGGGCTTCACAGAGACTACCAAAAGCTACAGCGTCATCTACTTACCCTTAATCTGAATCCCGTGTTGCTAGATGTTGCTCACAGCATGAACAAGGCTCCTCATCCTGGTCTATCATTCGGTTTGGCAGTACGGCTAAATTGTTGTGTTTCAATAACTTAACCTTTTTTTTTTTTAAACAAGGATAGGTTGTTGGCCTATTATTCAACCTCTAACCTGTCCATCTCGTCTGCTTCTCTTTGACCTGTCCCGTTTAGGTGGCCCTACCAGGAGTTAAAACTAATGCTACCACAGCTCTCAGGGTCTTTGGAGCATAGAAGCCTTTCTACCACATCAAGGTGCAGATCCTAGGGAAGAATCTGTTAAAGTCTCTGATATTCAGATCTTTCTTTACCAAAGAGTAACTGTTCTACTCTTAGCAAGTATAAAAGAGACACGATGGCAGGTCAGTGGACACACTGAGACAGAACAAGCTATAATTCCTTCTTCATCTATCTTGAATACTGAAACAAATTTGATGATAAATGCTCAACTAACCATTGCTTTGGTTTTGAACACACTTTGTTAGGGTTGCCTTGTGCCTTGAACAATCATATCCACATCTGACAAAATAAGGAATTATCTGAAGAAAAAAGAAAAGAAGAAAAATTCTGATACACAGAACAAATTAATACTTAGAGACAGCTTTATTCCCTCTGTTTTTTTTTAAATCTTGCTTGTCCTTTGGTGCCCTATTCTGACTAGAGTTTCTTAAAAAGTCTTTAGCTAGTTAAAATACATAACTTAAAAAGTACTTTCCTTACTAATAGCTTAAATGACTAAAACTTGAAGAGTAATATCCTTTTCACTGTTTGCAGGTTTATCTTATGCATGACCATGTTACTGCAATGCCTGGGTTGCAAACGCTAATGGGGAATGTCTAAACAATAAATTTGTTAAAATTAAATACCGGTAGTTTTAGAATGAGTTTCATTGACCCACCTATTTTCATTTTAGTAAGTTGAATAAAACCTAGATTTGGGACTTCAACTGCCTGTGTCCATGTAAATGATGCATACTGATAACAGGACTAAAAAGCCCAGTCAGTACACGTGTCTGCTCAGGATAAAAGGCAAAATACAGTGTTAACACACACTTTTTACGAAGCTGTACTTAGTAAGAGACAAAACCTCTATAATTATAGTTCTATAATTGGGAAATTCATCTGAGACTTGTTGGAGTTGAGCTCAAAGTAGCCTTTATAATTGAAAATTGGCTACTATACAGTCATACATAAACCTCAATTTGGATACCAATAATTTATATGTAATCACATTTTTGACCCATATTGAAGCTAATGGGAAAAACTCCCATTGGTTTCTATGGTACAGGATTATCCTACAGCTCATGAAGAACCTGATGTTTATGTACACAGAACAAGAATACATGATTCTAACTTTAAATGGACCAATTTATAATTCAGTTATTGTAGATGTTTTTAAGAATAATTATGAACTCCAGATAATACATTTCCTAGTTTATGTGCTTATCTGCTCTGTGCAGAGAGACAATTTTAAGGAAATAGAAACCACAGGATTATAAATTCATCTGTTTTAGTTGTTTCTATCTCTAGATCTTTGCAAATAGATCCTCAAAAGGCAAGAACCTGAAAACCGTTCTGTAGCAATTTTCTATCAGTGAATGTGCAGCTTTAAAAAAAAAAAACCCAAAATCCCCAGTAACACCAAGACCTCATTGTAATTATATTAAACAAATGTTTCTCTTACGTGTTGTAGGGCAGGAGAATTATACTGTGCAGTTTATTTAATCACCAAAGCGTCTGTCCAGTAATCCATATCCATGATGCTCATTTAATACAGTATAAAGGTGAATTTGAAATCAAGAGCTAAACAGTGTTGCACACAGGTGTACTGATCATTAGTCAGAAACAATGTAGCATTTATTTACAATTCATTCATTTTAAATAAACTAAATAAATTAACTTTACCTGTACAGAAATATTGTTGCTTTGATCACTCACTGGTATTCTAACAGATGTTCTAGTTTCATTGATCTAATGCAGATAGAAACCCCCAGGAAAAAAAAGTTGAAGCAGACGTATTACTATGTATTATTTTTAAATTATTGCTTTGTGTAAGTGAAAATACATTTAAAATAATGATAATATTTATTGACACTATTAAATATAATATACATCTGTTGTTTTAAGTGATGATTATATCATCTTTAAGTCTGACCTCTTGCCTAGTATAAGAAAAATTGTCAGAATATCTCAGTATGTAACCTTTAAGTATGTAACTCATTAAGAGTACGTCTGAGTTTAGGTAAAGCTTATCCAAACTATATACAGTGCTGTATTGCCATTTCACAATCTATTATTCCACCTTCCCTGTAGAACAATCCCAATTTGAAAAAGTTACAAATGAAAGCATTTTTAAAATCTTAAAAAATAAATGGGTAAAACTATGAGGAGAAAAATGTTTAGACTGTGTGTGCTGCAGAGTATTGACTAGACTCAAATACTCAGGTTCTGGGATCTTATCCAGTACTCTAACCATCTGAAGCACAAAAAACAAAATGCTGCCTTCTTGGGAAAAAGGACCATACTTATTGGAGCACAGCTCTTCCTAAAGTAGGCTGTTATTCTCCTCGAACCCAGCATACAGACTTCTCACGACCATCTGGCCAGTTCCTCTAATTTGTCTGAAAAAAGCATGACCTCTGCTAACTTGGTAAAATGGGTTGTAGTGTAGATTGTCATAAAGGAGATAAAAGAATCTGGATTTGCCATTTTTAGGTACCTATAAAAGCACATTTATGTTTTAATAGCTGTCACATGTACAAGAAAAATACCTTTGTCATCAAATCCCTTTCAACAGACACATCACATTTCTCACATTCACGGAGAAGTATGGTATATTTGGTCCCAAGGTTACTTGTTGTAAAATTCACTTCCACTTCTGCTTCTATTTTACATACAGTTATATTTGGATTCCACAGACTTCCTGAGGGTTGTAAAGAATACGGTTTAACATTCTTAATAGCTGCTTAAGTGCTGAAAGAAGTTCCATTGTGAATGCAATTCTTGTAAAAGATGCCAGACTGACAGCCCAAGAGACTGGCTGTCTGTCTGGACAGCATGGGAAGTGGCAAAACAATTTCCTCAAGTACTATAATCCTCACCAGCAGAGACAACCTCTGGGAGTAAGAAAACATGCTAAACGCCACTCCCATTAATTTACTGGCCTCTCGACTGAAATGCCCTACCGGGGTGCCTCAGAATGGCTAGTCAGAACAGTGGTTGATCTAAGCAGCTGTGTTGCAGCTCAGATTGAGTTCAGGCATTGGTATTTTAAAATGAAAGTGGGAAGAATGTCTTTCACATTTCAGAGCGAACATATTCATAGAGGCTGTTTAGCCTCTTCCCTGACAGATCCTGGATGGAAGTCCTTTGCAATCTGGGGCCTTTTCCAGGCTGGGCACCTATCCAATGGTAACTGGGCTAACTCTACCAATTCATGAGCAAATACCAAATTAATCTCTCAATCCCAGAGTATATTAGATTAGAAAGCAAAGAAATAACCGCTAATTTAGAGAGTACCTACTGCTATTTTAGGACTGTGCAGGATTCGCAAACTTCTGATTTTAAGGGAATTCAAATTTGGTATCTTAAGCAACAGATTCAGATTTAGGTCTCTGCTTCCTATTTAACCACTGCAGCTTTCACTCCATCCTCCAGAGCTCGGATTGGGGTTGGCACATGGGTCACATCTGATATCACACACAGGACACCAGAAATCAGCATAATGATATCACATTTTTATTACAGAGAATGTCTGCAAAGATACAGGGATGGCTGTTTGCCAAAACTATAGAGGACAAGATAGTCTGATTTCAATATTTGCACATTTTCATGGGATTCTTTTATTTAACTAGTCTCAAAGGGCAGGTAATCCCTTGTAGGCCTACTAAGGTGTGGATAAATACAATCTTGTGAAGAGTTATGAGCAGTTTTTTTTCTTCTCCTGGCTACTAGTTAAGTATATCCAGGAGCTGAAATTGGTCCTAAGGTATCCATCCCCAGTATTCAGTATTTTAAAGGCTTTACAAGTTAGAATAAAAATCAAGGTTACCCATGTTGCTACTTTTGTAAAAATAAATCCAAGGATACACATATTGCACTTACCCACGTCTATGCAACTTTTGCTGTATTTCATTACCTTGTCTTTACAACCTGTGGATTTAAATGGATTTTATGTATTTTGGGATATGTATTATCTCTTTGCATCTATGTATTTTCATTGAAGTCTGTCATGGGCACATATGAAGATACTTCTCGCCAACGAAGTGCAGATATCACAACTAGCATTGTTTGCTTTCCTGAGCAACTCCTACAAAAATGAGCTCAATGAACATTGTTCTCATTTCCTTTTTTAGTTCTTCCCTTTTGGAAGTGTCACTGTCATTCTCCCCTGTCTCAGGCACAAAAGTGATGGCAGCTCTGCTCACGTATGCAGGTAACCACACTGCAAACACACGGTTTTCTTAAGATAAAATCTTCTGGTGACAATTTATGAACTCAAACCAAAAAATCTTGAGCTCTTTCTGATTCCAGTAGAAGCCTTGTCACATGTAATACATACATCTTACCACAATTAAAAAAATAAAGCCCCTTAACTGCTTCCTCTGCTTTTTAATGTTCTACCTCCCAGCAGTCAAAATCAAAACAAGAAAAGACAAGACAAAGCCTTGCTTGCTCAAGTTATTTAAAAACAAAGTGAACTTACTGCTTTTTAAAGATGCCAAATTAACAGTCCTGGAGGGGGACAATCCTCTATCTGTCTACAGAACAAGTACAGCACAGACAGCAACAGCATCTTAACCCTGACCTGGGAGGGTCTAAATCTAGATGTGAGGGTAGTGTGGATACCCCTATAGCCACAGGCCTCCTTCTGAATGTCAAGATGGATGCCAGTTTACTGTAGTATCACTTGTGAAGGTGCTTGTTGTGGTATGGGAAACTTAGTTCACTAGGAACTGGACAGACCTCAACTACTCATTTCACAGTCACCAGACAAAGATTGGTCACTCAGAAACACCTGAGCCATCTAGACCCACTTTTGCAGCATTTAGCCTAGTACCAAACTGCTTTATAATTTCAGAGAATGCTTAATATCCCTGATTAGTAACTAAACGTGAAAATAAAGGGAGCCACAGGTGTGACATTATCAAACAAATAATCTGCAAAGCCAGCAGTTTTCTGCTTTAAAGAGCTGACTGTATTTGTTACTAGAAGTGAGAGAGCAAGAAAATCGGAAAGAGAAAGGAGAGCTTGGAAGAAAAAAATAACTAAGGATGTGTTATCAAAGCTGAATTAGCTATCTCTGCAATTTCATGCTTATTATGAAGTCTGTTTAAACATAAAAACACATTTATTTTTGTTGATTCCTATCTTATCAAAACAATAAGGTCTGTGGTAAGAATTTAGTATCATAAATGAGATTTTCACATGAACCAGGTTAAATAGAGACTGGTCAATTACCTGGCGAAGTTAACTCGATGGATTTTGATGGAGAATCCTCATATATGTTCGCTGGGGGAAAGTTGTAGGCACTGATGAAATAAAACGTTTCTGGTTCTACAGGGAATCCAACGTAGTGGAACTCCCACTAAAATAAATCAATGAAAACAGAAGTTCTGAGGGCCAAATTCTTCTTTCAGTTTTGTTGGGCAACCACAGTGAACTTTGTTTGCTGTGCTGGTACAACAGAGAAGAGAATTTTCCTCTCAAATCATTAAATGCTGAGAGATGCACATTGAAACAAAAAATAGAATTGTAGGTACATAGAATGTCTGAGATACACATTATTGCAAAACTTGCTTTGTTTTTAAGATCCTTATACTAAAAATTATTCACTCAGTAACTTTTCCAAAATCGATTTATGCCTGGTTGAAGAACAAATTTAGTTTCCAATCCGATATATCTGGAAGGAATCAATACATTGTACTCAGAACAATACATGTCCAAATCTAACTTTGATAACCCAAGGTTTCTCCTCATCTTAATAATAACTAAAAACCAAATTAACATTTGAAAGATACCATAAGACTGATCATCCCTGTCACTTTTATGCATCCAAGGGAACCAGATCAGATGTGGTTGGGGAAGTGGAAGTGCAAAAAGAAGGAACAATGGCTCCACATCAAGCTGTCCCAGCTCCTCAATCCTTTGGAAATTCATCACAGGTATATCATGGAGCTGGGGTTCCATGTGCTGGGACAGGGCAGTCTGGGAGGAGGGCTGCCATTCAGGATATCATCCCCTGCCCCCTGATCATAAAATGAAAGATAATGCTGAATCAGTCTGTATTATCTCACATTGGCTACCCCACTGTGAGCTCCAACATACAGAGACAGCGTGAATGCAGAACTTCTTAGGGAGACATGGTGCCATGAGAGAAGGAGCAGCCTGGTTCTTCACACAGCTTTACTTTCTGCTGGGGTCTGGGGAAAAAATGTAGGTTATTCAGCTGAACCCTTTTTTAAATAAATTTTCTGAAGTAGTCCGATTTACAGGTCATTCTTTCCTGGCCCTTTATGCATGAACTGTATCACAAAGGAATGATCTGGCCTTAATTTTTAAACGACACTTCCCTACTCTCTCCTTCCTAACAGCAACAAATGACAAAATAATCACTTTTAAAATAACATTCTTACTCTTCTATTCCCAAACGTTTGACTTGGAAACTTCTCTGTGTAATTGCACCGAATACACTCAAAATGTTCTCTAGTTCCTTTACTCATCACACAGATCTTTGTGGCTGTCAGTTCTTTGATGCTAGCTGGAAGTAAAGAAAAATTGGTGTTCATAGATATAAATATTTCCATAGATATTTCCTATTCATACATAAAACAATAAAATAAACCTTGCACAGTATTAAACAGAAAACAATAGTGATACAGTAAGTTCTGGCATAAGCTAATGAGAACAATATTTGTTAAGGGTGTCATGATACCCTGAAACCTTTGGCACTATTTACAGTAGACTATTTACATGGTCTTGGCTATCACCATGTTTTAGTAATAATCAGTTGATGCCAGGCTCATCTGACCAAGTTAAAACGAACATGACTAAGGACCATACAGCATCTCTTTTTGCAGTTCAATCACGTATGCATCTATAGCTACCACACTACCTGTATTTATAGCAGTGCACTCTGGGAAAATCTAGGCTGCTATCTCAGAGTGCCCTAGCAAGTCTAAAGCATCAGTAGCAATATGTGAGATAATATGCTCTGGGATGTCCTTCAACACAAAGAGCTGTGAGGAAGCAGAACTAGCCAGATACATCTGATTAGGTGGGTTCTGCATACACAGCAAAGAAACAATGTTATGAAGTGGTTAAAGAAAAATAACTATAAGCCATAATGGCTAGACTGGCACATGATTACTAACTGTTTTGTGTGATTGATTAGAGCCAACTATGTCACTAATAAGTTACAAATTCAGTTAAAAGTTTGTCTGCTTCTGGAATATACCAGCTACGTTCACCCTAGTGATGCATACAGCACTACAAAATCAGAGAATTCTTCACACATTCACTCTGCCCTCCCAGAGGATCATTCATTATATTTTCTCTCTATAAGGTTACCAAAAACAAAGTGAGAAAGAGAGAGAGACTTAAAGTCTGGAGCGGATGGGTTTAAAAAGGCAGTCTTTGATAGTGTTACTTCAACTCCTACATTGACACTTATCACAGCATCGGTAGCATTTAGTGGTTTGTGTTAAAAATGAAAAATGCTTAAAATATTGAGATGTTTTTGAGTACAAAGCAATGTCTGATTTTTAAAACTATATTTCCATTATATTTGCACTATCATGACTATCCTTTGATTTTGTGTACACGTGTATGTGCTAGGAATTGTCCTGACAAGGATCACAGCAATGGTGGTCAAATGTTAAAGCAAACTGCACAGTCCTCTGGACCTCCAGACAACAATTCAGTTACTACTGTTAAAGAAAAAACATATGAGGAGGGACGGGGAGAAGGGGAGGTGGAAGGGAATTTTAAAAGGAACAAATGATGACTTTTAACGTTGTGGTTTGTTGGTCAAAAAGCATGCCTGCAAGAGATTAATTGTAATCACGAGTTGATTGTCTCAATCCATTTCCCATATGACAGATGAAAAAAAATGAGAGAAAAAAATCACATGACAGAAATCACAAGCAGAGTCATCGATAACTGGCACCACTGTTGGCAGTTTCTGTGGAGAAGCCAAGTGTCAAATGGGCCATAAGCCAGACTTACTCTTAAAAGTGGTTCCCCCAGTTCAAAACTGAGGCAAGTTGGCAGGGCAGCGTAAAGAAACTTGCAGCTCCACTATTCCTGTTGTGTGCTTGGAGGACGTCAGCGTCCAGGGGTGTTAATACAACATGCTTCACAAGCACTAAATTCACAAGGCAATTTTATATTTAGATTACCAAACGCACCCAAATTTAACTGGATGACTGCAGACCACTAACAATATTGCTTAGTAACATTTTTCAGAAGGATCATTCTTTCATTTCAAACCATAACATTTTGACCAAACGATTTTGTGGTGTGTCACTTGTTTGTACTATGTTCCAAAAGTTATCGTACTTTGTTAATTGTATCAGACCAGTAAGGACTGTATAGCCTTACACTCTTAAATGTCAGACCTACCATCCATGCTGAGGCTCCAGCTGATATTTATAAGATAGGACCCAAAGTGTGTCTCCACTTCTGTTTCAATTAACTGGGCACTGAGATTATGAAGATCTGCTGGTGTTAGATTGTGCCACTTTCCCAACTCATGAGCAGGACCTTGCAAAGATGGGCAGACATGAGTTAAAATTAGAGCAGTTACCTAATATTTAAATGTATACCATATCTGTTAATCAGTCTGTGGTATTTTTCACTTACTCTTGAAAATAGTGACACTTAGTGTCTCAGAAACAAGAATTTACAATTAGGGAAACCATTCTTCTCCCATGCACCCAGAAGATTCTGTTTCTGACTCTAATGATTTATTTCAAAGCCTGATTTTTCTCATGTAGTGACTATATAACATATTCTTTTCATGTGCTGTGAAACTTCAAATCAGATATGATATCTTACAATCAGGTAAAGGAAGTCTGAGCATAAGTTTGGAAATCATACACCCCAATGACATTTGCAGTGTCTTTCCTGTATTAATAAGCACATTTAACCATATTTTATGTTAAAGGAGTTTTTTTTTATTTTTTTAACTAAGAAATTGAGCAATATCTAAAAAATGGAGAGATGATGTCTCTCAATGTCACCGACACAAATGAGATATCTCCGGGTTCTAAACTAATACTGCTTTTGTCACAGTATGCTGAGCTGGAACAATGTGGCTGTACTCAGTGTCTCTAAGAGATCAGAAGTCCTGTAATGAATGAATGAAGATACAGAACTTCCTTCTCTACTGTGGCAATGGCTGAGACCACCCATAACATGTAAGTGTACCTGGCCAATAGTCAGGTAGGATACAGTTTGGAAGGGAGGCAGTACTTGACAGAGAATGAGGGGGAAGAGATCTGAGAGGAAAGAGAAGAAGAAAATCCATTCTATTTGAAATAGTGTCTCTTATCAGAGAGAGAAAGCTTTAAAAGAGAAAAGTCAACTTTAATACCAAAGTGGCAGAAGCAAGGCTACCCTATCTGTCAGCACAGTACAACACATATGCTATAGAGTACATGAGTTACTGAACATTTTAAATGTCACAGATAACTATTTTTAATTAGGTGCCTCTTTTAACAGCATAAAGATATCCATTTTATTTATACATACCTGTTTCAAAACCACACTTAATAGACTGTAAGAAAGAAAGAATATAGCATTAAAATAAAACAAACTGAATGCAGGCAGATCAACTCTATAGATAGAAAATCCCTATACTTCTAATGTATTTTTAAAATCCAAACTTTAAAGAGACAGCATTAATTTGAAACAAAAATAATACTTCTGCCTGAAAAGTATGTACATATTAGAGTTGGAAGCACGGTCTAAAATTTCTAAAATGGAAATAAATTAGAGAATAAAATTCATGCTCATTAAACCTGTAAAACACAGATTGCTTTACTTTAGATAAAAATATCCTGCCAGATGTATAATCAGGTTAACTGTTTCCCCTGTATGCTGGTAAACTTATCCTTCCTACAAAAACTCAAACATCAACAGGGGAGATGAAAAATCCATATAAGGTATGTAAAGATTAGTTTTTTTTAAATTCAGGACATACTATTTAATGTATGTATTTGCCTTAGGAAATGACAGCAGGGCACCTTTATGGCATTGTTCCAATAATTTCTACAACATTCTAATTCTATAAATAGATTGGTCTGTGTTTGCTAGTTTTCAGAACAGAGATGGACTGACATAAAAAGCCACGTAGCCATCTTGCTGCTGCCTTTTTTTTCCCTTGTTCATTCTACATTTTACATGGCCTTTTTAATAGCAAAATTGTAGCATCATGATCATATCCTGTGACTAGTGACACTTGGACATGACAGACTATCTTCCAGCCGACAGCGCTGACTCAGAAAAGAGAATCCGAATGATGTGAATTGTTTGCTAGCAAAATGTTTTCACTTCAAATTGACACCTTTTAACATGGAGCTGAATGGCATATAAGCACTGTGATAGAGTCCGAATGACAACATAACCCATCTGCAGACAGACAAAGACAGCCTGAATCAAAGAACTTGGCGTCTAATTTATTTGGTAGAATTTAGGGTATAGTGAGGCCAAAAATTATCTGGATACAGTTTTTTTAGGCATTGTTGTGCCTGGATGTCCAAGGTTTTGAGTGCAATAGGAGCAGCTATTGTAATAGTTAATGCTTTAAAAAAAAGTTTTGGAAGGGATATAAATCCACACACTTTGGGTCTAAACCAATCTCTATAAGGCTGAGGGTTGGGATGAGACCTTCACAGTGGGCATATTATCCAACATCTGCCTACTGCTAGGTTTCTAGCACTTGACTGAAATGTCTGATGCTGGCCATTTTTGGAGATCGGATGCAGGACTAGATGGACCACACGTCTGATCCAGTAAGGTAATTCCTATGTTTTTATTATGTTTAATTTTTGTTGCACCAAGACATTGCAGACCCATTGCACCAGGCTTCATACAAAACATATGAGAAATAGATAGTCCCTGCCCCAAAATATAAACTGAGACAACTGACGAGGAGGAGCACAAGGTGACAATGAGATAATATGACCAGTGTGAAAAGCAATGGATGTAGCAAACAAGTTACCTAGCCACTGATTAGTCTTTTTCTCTTTTGTTACAAGACAGTTTGGGGACTTGAATACAAAAAATTAATAGGATGGAGAGAGATTCAGTTTTTACCAAGACCCCAGTGTCAGCAATCAAGGGAGACCTTGGGACGTGGGGCTACAGGTTTATTTAATTAATTTATACTTTAAAGTACCTATTATAATATATACATAGCCCTCGGAATAAATCACAAGCAAACAAGTGCTGCCTTAAGGAATCTTGGTTACTTCAATAATTTGAGTAATTTAGTGCTAGAGATACTTTTAAATAATTAGCCATCAATAGTGGGGCCAACACTTACGTTGGAAAATACAGTGCCTGCTCTTCAGAATGATTTGGGAAACAGAGACTTTAACCTGCCCTTAGCAAATTAATTTATCTTCCTTCTTTAAAACTATGAGTATTATCACAAATCAAGACTGGTTTATTTTGGGAATTACCTGACAGTCAGAAGTTACTGACTAGGAACACAGCCTGCTCTCATGCCCATCACACATACAGAATACCCTCTTTGACAATTCTTCCTCCTCTATCTACCTCATGACTGACTATCAACAGGCATTCTTGGGAAAGTCAGTGACCCCCATTGCCACTTCCATTAATTTAGGGAAATAAATATACTCACTAACAGGAGCCACTCAGATAGGCAGCCAGGGAGGAAGGTGACACAGCTGTCATTACCCACTCTGTGACATCCATTCCTTTCCAGTGCACTTTCGTACCCTCAGGCAGGAGTGAAAAGCTCTTCAACTCTATTTGATGGGGAACGAGTAGAAGTGGAAGAGGGATGAAGTCCTCCTTCCTTGTATCTTACCGGCCCACCTTGTTCCCAGGAACCACAGCTTCTCAGCACCAAACTCAGCAGGACATAGGCTGCTAGAGTCATCTCCACTTGCAGGAGCAATGCAACCTGGCTGAGATTCTCCTCTGTTCTTCTTGGGACTCTACTCACTACAAATCACTGAAAGCTTAAGCTCAGTGCCAAGAGTGTAGAGTCCTCTTTGCCTCCCTCACAGCCAATGTATTTATTACTCAAAGCTTTTCTCCTCCCACTCCCCCAGATATGGCCTGTCAGAAGCCTGAAAACACTGCAATAAAAATCAACCCCGAAAGTGCTTTGGCTCTAAGCCAATGCATAAACAAAAGAAGAAATAAACACACTGTAACCTAGGGGAGTCACCTTTACAATGTACAGGGAGTAGCAATAAGATTCAGAGCAAAGCTTGCCATCCCCCTGCTGGAAGCTTTCTGCTGTCGCTAGCTAAGCAGCAAGATTCCCCCCTTCCACAGTCTGGGGACACTTACAATAGCTGAGATCATGTAATTAATAAAAACAGAATATCTGCTGTGTCTTCAGCTTTAACTTTTTGACCTCTGGATTTCAGAGCCACTTACTATGTACAGCAGTGGAGTGGAGTGGTCAGCAACACACAGTGATCAAGTGGTTGGACTGAATCCATTCCTGGTGTTACATGGAAAGAATGGGCTGGTACCCAGTTTTGCTTCGTGATATTTAAAGAATATCTGATTTTTTTCTTTCCCAGAACAAATTTTTTTCCCTCCTTGTTCTTTATGTTAGAAAGTCAAGTCCTGTCTGCATGGTGGACACTAATGTCTGGAGAACTAGCACAACAGTCACATTACAGAAGACAAGAGACTGAAACCAACCAATTAAAAGGAGAAGGAATTTTTATTCTGGCTGCTTGAAAGCTCTAGTTTTTTTGGGTTTTTTTTTTGTTAACCCATATTTAACTATAATGTTCAACAAACATTTTGGAGTAAAGATGCCTTTGTTAAAGGTTTAACCTTCTCTCTCCTCACCTCTTCAGTTCAGTTTTAGAGCCCACAGTAAAGTTTCTAAGATGTTTAGAAGGTCCCTCCAGCAAAACCAAGGAAGATCAGACTTGACATTCCCAAGGTAAAAATAACATGCCAAGAAAAAAATTAAAACCCAAAAGAAAAAAGTAAGTGCCAAACTTAATTTAATGGCAAGTATAGACAAGGACAAACTGTTCAGCATCATTTTAGAAACTATTGTTAAAACATACAGGTCGAGGCATGGGATATACAAACATACAATTCTGATTTACAGACAAATATACTATGTCAACTTTATCATCTCAGGTCTGCAGATTTTGGTAATCACATTACAACTGAATACCACTCTACACACATTTTAGGAGTAGCTGTACAGCTGTAGGTGGTCTCAGCGTTCTATGTACAGGTGCAAGGAAAACATTAGTTAGCTGGCCCTTTGCTGTGTTCTTTTGAACTTACCTAGCAGCAGTAATTTAAAAACAAATAATTTTGTTTTTAAATTAAAAGCTTTAGAACATTTTTCAACAATTTGAAAGCAAACAAATTTAAAACTGATAAATGGATTACTTTGAACACAAGATACCATTGTAGCCAATAACTTAGTAGGACTCAAAAAAGGATTTGATATTTACAGAATATTGAAAATATTCACATTTGCATTGGATAAAATAAAATAATATAATGGATAGAAAATGTACTGTTTCAGTGCTTACTCTAATGTCTAGCTGACAGAGATTCTGAAGACACTGAACAGGTTATTCCCTAACTGTCCAATACATCTTCCTTCACCTTCATCTTTTGAATCAAACAGCAACTTTGATCACTGTTCTGATTAGATATGGCAATTCCTATGTCCTATGTACCTAACTTACAGGAATTTTAAAGTAGGTTATGAATTTGAGGGTATACTGCTTAACAATATGTTTAAATACATGAAAAAAATTTCTACAAAACATGCTTTTCAACAACTCTGAGTAATCATTTTTTTAATAGACCATAATGATCTCAAGTCAATAGCATTGTTGACTCTTGGCCAGAGCAGTTAGACAATACTCAGGACCTTGCTGGGTTATTTGTGATAGGAAGAGAAATTGATACCAGTCAAGTATTTCTTTAGTGCAATCCTGTTTATTTTACAAAGAATTTACACAAAGTCCTGTTTCACTGAACACAGTAGAAACAACCAACAGGAAGCAGTTCCCTAACTTAGAATTTCCAAGCCTGCCTTTCCAACCAGCACTCTACTCAAAAGCTCTCTTTCAGCTTCGTCCCATGGCCACACACTGCTTCTCCCAATGTCTGCTAACCTTCGGGTTCGTTTCACGCACACTTGGACAGACATCTGCAACCAAATCAATGCTTCAAACCTGGCATTTGCAATCAGCCTCCAGGGAAACTCCTCAGGCCACATGGCTCAGCTACTACTCGACCTTGCCATGTTGGGCAGTGGCTTCCATTGTTTCAACTATCACTAAACAAAGGGCCATTTAATAACTCCCTCATTTAATGTGAATGAAAGATGGCTAGCATGCCCCTCACCTTTGAGGAGTCCAATGATTGCCCATACTGTAGCTCAAAGACACACCTGCTGGCAGCCAGCAACAGGCTCCAGCAAAACAGTATAATGTGAATTACATGATAACTCAGCAGATTTTATGCACAAAGTTCTTCCCTTCAACTAAGGTAAGTAAGTATCCAAGAGAAACTGGACTAGAAGAAATAGGCATTTATTTAATACTGGCTATTATGTTCAGGGTTAGAATGTTTTATTTGTAAATTGGGCTTACTTACAGTTAATCGTATGTTTGTGAAAGTTCAACAGAAGCGTCTGCAATGTGATCCCATATTAGCTTGGGAAGGTGCCGTGGTCTAATAAGAGTTAGCATTTTGTTGTCTCCTTTTCTGCATGAGGAGTTTATAAAAGAATGTTGTGTGAATGCGGGGGCTGGAGGGGATGACTAAGAGTATGTTGCAGACAGATGCTGGAAAATAAGTTTTCTACTAATAATTAAGAAAGATGCTGTGAGTAAAATGGAAACCCTGCCAAGAAGTTCCCCATGGTTTCAGAAGAAGTTCCACTACAAAAACTAAACGGAGGCAGTCCTGGCTAAGTGTGCTTGTGGCATTCTGCAAGCATTTTAAGAGTTATAGAAGCAGTCCTAAATATGACTGCCTTTTCAAAACAAAATAAGAGCAGCTTTGTTGAGGGATTAACTATATGATAAAAACACAAGTAAGTATTAATCCTTTGTAAATCTCTAAGAACTCATGTTACTTCTATAAATCCATGAAGGAACCTCACTTGTGGAGAGTCTGCTAGACTTGACTGTGCTACCCACATTAAATAAATTACTGTTAAATATGACCTGCAAAGGGAAAAAAAGTGAAGTGGTTTTTTTTTTTTTGCTCCTTTACAATGTTTAATAAAAGTTTTTGTAAAATTTCTTTTTCTGCTTGTTTTATGTTAACAATATCAGAATATCAGTCCTACCTAACTTTTTTTCCCCTCATGGACTCCTTAGGTAACTAGAAAACCTACTCTTTGCCCTCAAATGAAGGGACAACGGTGTTAGAATCTTTATCATAGCTTTTCTTCCAAGTCTTTTTCAGGAGTTTAAGTTAAATATTAATGAAAAACAACAGCAAAAAAGTAATATTCAACCTGACATTTCCTTCCCCTCATAATTGTTCAAATTTTAGTCGTCTTTTGAATGTCATCATTTTGCTAATCTTCTCATCATCTAATCCACGCCTCCAGCAAAAATAGGGCACGCAAACTCAAAAAATTCTAATGTAAAAAGACAAAACAGAAAAATAGCTTTAAAAATCCTTTGAGACAAGACCTAGCGTTTGTATTTTATTTTTATTTGTTTTACTTGTATAATGCCTCCGTAATATGTTTTCTTGTTGTACTTGATCTTTTTAATAAAAAAAGAATCACCCAATCTCACACTTTGTAGTAAATATTTAGTATATGCCTTACTGGAATTTTATAATTGTTCAAATAGACCATAACTGATTATCAGACATCAGTCTATTGTGACTTTATAGTCCATCATCGTGTACTGCTTTTGCTCCATAATCATAGCAAACAACAATTAATAATTCAATCTACTTCTCTTTGTGTCTCCAGAATATAATGTCAATGATTTTGAGATAAGTTACTTATTATTCAACACACCAACTCAGGCATTACAAAAACTCTTTCACAATTACATCAGCACCCGAAACTTTCATTCACTTGTAACAAGACCTGCAGGATCAAGACAATGGGGTCTGTTCTCCTGAGGCTGCACATAAATAACGTCCACTATCATCTACAGCTGTTACTCATCTGTAATGATGGAAAATTAGAACCAAGTAGACTCTGAGAGGCAGATCCTCAGGTGGTATAAACTGACATTACTTTATTGAAGTCAATGAAACCATAAGTTCTGGCCCTGAGCTTCCTTACAAAAATGTTAATGGAAAACATTAATACAAATACACAGCAGGATTCTGTATTCCTAAAGGAAATGCTTTGGGATTTTTGTTGTCAAAACCATAAAAGCAATTCATCAACAACAAAAAATAATCACCTATACAATTCCATTAAAAATAAAAATGTCACTGAACAGAAAGCATATTTATCTTGGTCTATATCAAACAATGAATGTTCCATCCATTTCTCATTAGCTTCAACAGAACAGAAACATCCGATTGAGTCATCATTACTTATTCTCTGCCCTTACTATAAATGGTCAGCTTTATATTCTAACCATCACCAATCATAGTGATTATTTTTAATTCCTGCGGATTTGAAGACTATGAACCTCACAGTGATCAGGAATTTATTTCTTTTACAATATACTTCTTGACATTTTTAGAGCACATTTTAAAATTATTTTTTGGCATTGCCTAAAACTAAGCCTTCCCTAAAGCTTTTCCCTCATTTTCATCAGTGACCAAAGCAGGGAATTCGTTTTTATAATACAGTCAGGTCCCGATTCTCTTTTTACATTGCTGTAAAATCAGGGGTAACTCCACTGAAGTCAACTCAGTTATACCATTATAAAACCCATGTGTGAGAAAAATCAACCCCCATCTCCACTGCTGAGAAATAAACAGAGCGCATCTGTTATGTGACAGCAGGTCACCCAACCACCATGATACAAAATCTGCTAACATTTCTGACTATCAAGTTACACTGGTCAGCAGTGGAGCGGAGGTGGGGAGAGTCGAAAGGGAAGACTAATTATAGTTCCACTTCCTCAAACTCTATGTTCAGGTGAATTTTGCAGCCTAATACCAGGAACACTATCTTTTGGTGTATCATTGGCATAAAGAACTACCTAGATTTCAGATGTATAATCATTTGATCTGAAAACCAATACTTTGTCAGGGAAGTAATAGCAGCACTCATCCAGCCCAGCTGTTAAGAAATAAAGACAGCCAAATTATACTACTCCCTCCCTCCTCAACACTCCCTCCTTCCCTCCTCCTTTGCTCTATTCTCCAAGGCTGGGTCTAAACATAGCAGGACAGCAGTTGTACTATTTCAAATGTCACCACTCTTCTGTTTGCTTTAATATATACTATGAGATAAACAGAGATTGGCAGGCACACGTGTGTTTACATGCAGATGTTCTCTCAAGTATTTAAGAAAAACTTTAAGGCCCAAAATCTGCTCTCAGTTATTCACAGAACTCTATAAGGTTGCACATGGATATCAGAGGGAGAGCAGAATTTAGCCTTAACTTATACATTTAAAGTACTGAAATATAATCTTAAGTTTTTATTTAAGAATGTATTTCTAAATGAACATAGGCATCTACACTCTTATAATATTTTACATTTAGGTGGACCTTTCATCATGAAGAAACCTAAAATCCTTTATCAATTACATACGTAACATGGGACACCAGAAACATGCAGCCACACTTGAGGTTGGGCAGGTGGCAAACAAATAACATCCAGTACACTACAAAACAGTAAAGCGATGTCCATTTTTACCAGGGGCTTTGGGGCAAACCAGTATTCTTATGGAAAATGCCATGGGCTTTTTATTTTATTTATCTTGATATTTATATGCTCAACACACTGGTATCTGACTGCCTCACAAAGATTAATGGATTTATTCAACTAGCCAAGGGTAGGGAAACTCAGCAACAAAAAATATCTGGCTATATTTTAGTATTTGATTGATCATAAACGTGTAACGATTGCTTTGCATATTTAAAAGCTAACAGCTGCTCAATTGATGAGTTGTTAAGTGGGTGATCAGATAGCAAATGTGAAAAATTGGGATAGGAGTGGAGGATAATAGGCACCTATCTAAGAAAAAGCCCTGAATATTGGAACTGCCTCTATAAAATCTGGGCATCTGATCACCCTAGTTAAACATAAACTAGTAAGGTTAATTTTTGTTTTGTGATAAAAGGTAAATGGAGTTATTGACAACACGAATTATTTGCTTGCAGAAGCAGTAACAGAAAGGGTTTCAGAGACAAAATGAGAACACACCTCCTGTCACCACACAAACCCATAGCCAGATTGTGAATCACTTATTCCCCCTAGTGAATATTATTCACTCAAGTGGTCCCATAAGGGATTACTTCTGTGAACAACTACTCATCAATGGGAGAAAGAGGTTCATAATCTGGTTCCGAACTAGTTACAGCAAATATCCAGCTATTACCCAATGTTCTCATCATGCTTATTTAACAATAAAAATCTCAGCAAAACAACACATTACTATGTTAACATTCCATCATGGAGCCAGGAATTCACAGGCAACAACTTAGGGAAGGATAAGTGACAATAGCTTGGGGGAAAAAACACTGCAAACATTATAATAAAGAAAGCTGTCATCTCAAACTCTCTGGAGAATAACACACACCCTCTGAAGAACAAAATCTCAAACCCACTGAAGAACAAACACATGATCTAAGAACAGACATATGAACTAACCATTGTAATTCTTTTGAAACTGTCACAAATGTTCTGAAGTGAAAGACAAGATGAGATTTATCATCTAAATATAGAATTCAGGAGGGACAGGAATTAGCTCCCCTCCAGAAAGACAACTCTCTAATAATCTTCATCTCACTCCTAAAACTGTATGCTTCTGCCACTACCAGGAAAGGCCACCATACCCGAATACATAATGAACATAATCTAGAGTTTTGAGAATTCCAGAAAAAAGCCGTATCTCAGCAATCAGGCTGATAAGCTTCTATATTTATGGTTTCAGAGGGGTAGCCGTGCTAGTCTGTTTTTAGCATAACAGCAACAGTCCTGTGGCACCTTAAAGACTAACCAATTTATTTGGGCATAAGCTTTCGTGGACAGAATGCATCCGACGAAGTGGATTTCTGCCCATGAAAGCTTATGCCCAAATAAATTGGTTAGTCTTTAGGGTACCACAGGACTCTTGCTGTTTTTATATTTATGGTAATATACATAAACCATTATACACAAATATGATTTTAGATTGCAGAATAAATTAAACTATTGAAGAAGAAGTAAATCAATTAAGTATTAATCACATTTTTCTTTTAGTATTTACTCATATAAAATATGATGATTTATGACTTCCTTTTTAACATACAGCACCAAAGATAAGGACACTGCAGATAAACTATGGAATACTAACTTTAGTATTATCACTGAAATGATCTTTTCAGATGTCTTTCTAAACATATCTAAGAGTACTATTTATTTTAAGAACAGAACAACATGTAATGCAGCTGTGGACACAATGCCTATCCTGCAGCGAGGGGTCTTGGCTTAAATATTAAATACTGTAGGCAATTTAGAATAGATGATAACCTAGTGGAAAAATAAATTACCGGTAGATATAGTTATAAAGTTTTTATTGCCAAATGTAATATATTCTTACATCTGTACAAACAAGTTCTGTCCTTTGAAGTTTGTGATATCACATTATTAATCCACAGTACTCTAAAGATTTGATATGTAAATCCTAGCTGGGTTTGCAAATATCTGTTGGCCCAGTAATAATAAGCAGAACATGTAAAGCATTTAAAGAAACAATAACACACAGTATGTAAAGCACACCCAATAACGAACAGCAAATAATGGTACAATTACAGAGTGATCCTATTTTCCCCCAGCAGTGCAATCAGTGTGAAATTTCCAAGTATATTTCCCTAATGTCCTTTTCAGACCATTTTTAAATGGTCCAGGCAATGAAGCTTCCAACATTTCCCATCCCAGTTTAGTTGATACTGCTGTCAAATATATTTCCTGAAAATTTTTTAAATTAATTTCATAACCACCCACTTTGAAAGCAGGCCCACCCAATCAGATTTTAACCAATTCATCCCACATTTTTGTCAGTGTAGCTAGCATGGCTGTTTCGCTTGTGACACAAAGCTTGTGCCCACCCATGTCAACCATAGGCCCAGTCAAAAACCTCAGTCCTGGCTATGCCCAAACTGCTGAAAGTTTTCCATTAAAAACAGCACACATCCACCATTTTAATAATGATTTCCCTGCGAATTTCCAACATCCCTACTTTTTAATAAAAGCATATTAGGGTGCTTTAAAGTAGGTCTACAGCATGGGTTCATCTGGTTTTAAATTAGTTTAGCTGAGCTAATTAGGGTGACCAGATGTCCCAATTTTATAGGGCCAGTCCCCGATACACAGGGCTTTTTCTTATACAGCAGTGTGGGCCAAATTTACTAACCCAGGGAGAGTCTCCTCCCCACTGGGCAGAATCCTGTAGCCCCACAACCCTGCCACAAGGCAGAAGCTCTGAGCTCCCCACTCCAGTCTGGTAGATGGGGGGAAAAGGGGCTCCACGCGTTGCACTTTAACTGTAAAAGAGCTGCATGTGGCTCACCCCCTTTGCCCACGATTATACAGGCACCCGCTCCCGCTGCCCTGATTTTTCACACTTGCTATCTGGCCACCCTATACAAGGATGGGCTCCTTGTGAGCAGCCCAGACAGCTGTGGCTAAAGCTTGGCCCACTTCAAACTGTCTGGATCTGCCTTTCCGTGTCCCTGGGCAGGCGGAAAAGCCCAAGAGAGGCAGGCTGGCAAAGGCAGAAAGTCCAAGGCGGAGCTGAGCGGCGGGAACAGGGAGGGGGGTAACCAGACCCTCACTCTGGGGCTTTTATCAGCTGCCAAGGCAGAGGGACTCCCAGCCCCACCATGCCAAGGCCCTTTGGTTTCCAGGCGAGCCAACAGCGCGGTTCCCCGAAAGGGTCGAGCGGCTCCCCGCAGCCACGCCTCGGGCAGGTGGTGGCAGCCCGGCCCCGGGCCACAGGTTCGCTCTGCCGTTCCCCCCAGGGCCCCGCTGGCCCCCGTCCCGCCTCAGCCTGTCAGCGGCACACGGAGGGGGCTGGATGCAGGGGTCCGGCCCAGCCCCCTCCGGAGCCCGCCCCGCCTCGGTCCAAGGGCCGCTGGGCGAGGCTTTCCGAAGGGGGCCCGGGGCCGGCGGCGCAAAGGAGCCAGGCTCGCTGCCCCGTGAGTGCGGAGCGGGGGCGGGTTGGTTGGGGGGAGCCCCAGGACGGGCTCGACTCAGCCCCGGGCCGAGCCCGAGCCGTGGGCCAGGCTCGCACAAGGGAGAAGTTTCCTTCCCTCCCTAGCCGGGCCGTTGGCCCGGGACACGGCCCCGGGCGACCCCCGCCGCGCTGCCTCGGGCCGAGCAGCGGGACTGGGTTCCCCCTGCCTCGCGGGAGCCTGCTGGGCTGGCTCCTGCGGGCCGCTCCTTCGCGGGCCTTCCTGCGGGTTGCCCCTCCCCCCAGCTGCGTGAGGCGCGGCCCGGGAACGCCCGCTCCTCCCGGCCGCCTGCGGCCTCTCCGGCCGCCGTGTGCCCACAGGGCCCGGCCCGGCCCCGGCCGCGTCGTGAAACTTAGCAGGCGCCTGGGGGGTAGCGACACGTTGCAGGGCAGCGGCGGGCGGTGTGCGCTGCCTGAAGGCGAAGCGCTGGGGGCTTCCCCCTGAAGCCAGTGGAGCGAGGCCGACCCTCACTAACCAGTGGGGAGCCGGGCCCCCACGTTGACTTTATATTACAAGGTGTCTCTGCGACGGGTGTCCTTGCCTGAGGGGCCCTGGTCCGGGTGGGCGGGTTTGAACGCAGACTTAAGACCGAAAATATTTGAAACGCAAGGATCCCGCCCCAGTTCCCTCACCCAATGGACTTCATTGAGGAGCAAAGTTTCAGTGAAGGTTGTCTAAAATGTTTGCGTAGACGTTCGCCGGGTTGAGTTTGATGGCTCTCACCCTTCGGTTGGAGCTGAAAAGGAAAGGCAAGTCCACCTCTGAACTGGAAAATGGGGTCTGAAAAAGAAAGGCAAGTCCATCTCTGAAGTCAAGACAGTCATGTACCTCTTGCATAGGGTTAAGCAGTAGGTATTATTACCGCTTGGGAGCATTACAAGACTGAAGATAAACATCTAGGAAGACTTACACTTTGATACTTCGGTGTCATAGGCTTGGTCTACACTCCCCCCCGCGATTCGGCGGCAGTCAACAGGAGTTACGCAAAGACCTTGCATCACTCCAGTCGACCTATGTGTTTCTCTTCTGCGTGTGGTCTTCACTGCACGGACGGCAACCATCACTTGCAGGGGTGGATTAATAACATGGACTTCTGAATTGACTGAGCGGTCAGTGCGGCCATCAGTGTAGACATAGCCATAGTAAGATAGTATCTATGTTCTACCAAATCCTCACCGAAAGTGGGTGAACTTTCCATACTTCCCCTGGGAACCTTCTAACCCCTAGAAAAATACAAAAGGGATTTATTTTCAGCAATGATAAATGAAGCTCTCAGTATGCTTCTCCTATATAGTCTAAATACAGGTATAAGGCGATTTGGGTTCCCCCTACTTCATATATACAATACTGAAAAAAGAAAAACACCTCTAACCTACATTTCATTCTTAAATGCTGTCAAACTAACAGTGAAACTTGTACCAGAGACCACTTTTTTGTATTCAGCCTTCTTCCCTAAAGGTCTCTGCCCCCAAGTATCTCTTGAGGAAAAGGAGTGCAATTCTGCTTCACCTCTTAGTAACAAATATATGATGGTTCCTTGAGTAATTACTTAAAACAGGGTTAATCTTACTACAAATAAAACCACAGCTAACCAGGCATAAATCTTACATTAGAGTTTTGAATAACAGTGAAATTTTGTTGTATGAAAATGATTTTTGACCCTTTACTACCCTTCAAGAACAGGTTAAACCAGAATAGTGTGTTATGAACTGCAGTTAGTTTCTCAGGAGATGTTTGTTTAGTGGTTTCAGGTGGGCACTATGTTCTTTGAAACCAGACTCTCCACAGGTGTTGAATTGGATTGTCCCTGATGAGGGTTAGACCTCAAGCTATACCTTTTGTACTGTTGCCTAGGAAGTATCAATTATCATCTCCAACTAAATGGTTCTGGGTGATTGCACCTGGTTCTAGCCTCCCCAAGAAGTAGCAATCTCTGTTTTGGAGTAGACTAGAAGTTAAATTCTTCCTGGCATCTTTTTTGGTCACTTATGACTCTAGCGCAGTTTTGTAAGGTGACTATCCTAATTATCCACCATATAAGCTATGGGGGGGGAGAAGATTCACCAGCCAGGTAGTCAAAATAAAGCCCAAACTTTAAATGTCAGTTTCATGTCCCTTTCCTCAAGGCCAGTTTTATTAATAAACAGAAGATGCTGGGACAAAACATATCTTTTTCCTTTAAGTGGCCCTTCCCAGCTACTCCAGGCCATCTCCTTCAACAATCTTACCCCCCAAGTCCTCATCTTTCCTAAAATGACTGACAAAAATTCTTTTACATAGTCTCCAGCAGGCTGTCATATGGTTGATCAGCTGACTTATCTCCATCATGTATTCAGCCTGGAGACTGCAACTCTCAGAATCTTCCATTCCCAAAGGCTTTACTCCTGTAACAGACATACTGGCCGTGTATTTACATGTCAGCATTCTACAAACCTCCTGGCTTTAGAGACTGCCACAAAATCTCTAGTATATTGCACATGGTTCTGAGCCAAATCTATTGGAAGACCTATCTCAAAAAGCTATGAATTGTCAGCATCTTTGGTAATTGAAAACAGGTTTCACTGTAATGCCTGTAAATTATATATAGCACAACCCTTAGCTGGCCCAATAGTGGCTATAATGGGCATGATTCTCCTCCTTTACATTGGTGTAAATCTGATGTACAATTTGACAACTCTCACCCTTTATAATGAGTCTCACAATATTTAGTGTTTCTTAAATTCCCAGTTGATGGAGACATGTGATTAGGCAAAGAAAAAGCACCCACAATTTTATTATTCTTATGACTTTTGAACACTTTGGGTTAACAATACTGAGAGTAATGGAGTTACATTGATCTAAAACTGGTGTGAATGAAAGATTGTAGCTTGCTGTTTTTCTCTAAATCCCCTGCTCTCTGTAGCTATTTCACCCTGTCTTGTAACTTCTGTGAGAGCTGGCCTATCTTCCTGTGGTCTTCAGATCCCTATTAAATATCAGGGCTACATTATATCTATACATACCTACATGGACAGGCCACTAGACTGGGAATCAAGACACTTGGATTCTATTCTAGGTTCAGCCATTGGCTATCTGTGTGACCTTTATCAAGTAGCTTCCCTGGGCATTAGTTCCCCCTTAGACAAACTGGGGTTAATTATGCTTACCTACCTTTTAAAAATGTTAATAACAGATAAACATTTTGAATAAACTAATTAAGGTGGACAGCGTATACTGCAAAAAAGTATGCTAATCAATTGGCATTAAGTGCTTGCATATAAAGAATAAGAAAGCAACATGTTGCAATAGAATAAATATTTACTGTTGTGCTGGCACTGCAGTTATCCTCTTGGATAGCCATATAACTGCTGTGAATTGTCAGCTTTCCTTGAAAATGATGCACCGAAATTTTAGGTCATACATATAGTCCTTTATGATTGAATTATATGCATCATAATACATTTTTAATTAAGATCTTTTTTCTCTTCTAGGACAAAATATTTGATGCTGCATTGTATGGAGCAAGAAGTTCTGAAAAGGAGAAGGCACGTATAAGAAAGGATGTCTCATCTGATCAAAGGAGTTAAAAAATATTATGGTCCTTCTATCAGTCAAATGCACAAAGTAACAGGATTTCCATTTAAAACACCCATACCCAAAAGCTTACTAGCCTACAGTGGGCAACAGTTAAAAGCCTCACGTACATTCTCTAATCTTAGTACTGAAAATGCAGATGCTTATAGTTACATCATTGTTGGAGCTGGATCAGCAGGGTGTGTATTAAGCAGCCGATTGACAGAAGACCCTCTTAGTACCGTACTTCTTTTGGAAGCGGGCCCTAAAGACACCCTTCTAGGTAGTAAAAGATTAATGTGGAAGATTCATATGCCTGCTGCATTGACCTATAATCTTTGTGATGAAAAATATAATTGGTATTACCACACAACACCACAAAAGCACATGGATAATCGAATTATGTACTGGCCCAGAGGTAGAGTGTGGGGTGGCTCCTCATCTCTCAATGCTATGGTATACATTCGGGGGCATGCAGAAGACTACAATCGATGGCACAGAGAAGGTGCTGTTGGATGGGACTATGAATTTTGCTTGCCTTATTTTAAGAAGGCACAGACTCATGAGCTGGGTCCTAACCTGTACAGAGGTGGGAATGGACCATTGCATGTGTCGAGAGGAAAGACGAACCATCCTCTTCATCATGCATTTCTGGAGGCAGCACAGCAAGCTGGCTATTCTTTCACAGATGATATGAATGGTTACCAACAAGAAGGATTTGGCTGGATGGATATGACCATACATAGAGGTAAACCGTAAAGAGTTACTTTGGGAGTGTTTGTATCTAACTTATAAATGGTATTTGAAGGTCAATTCGTTTTCCATTGAATTCAGTGGGAGTATTTTCATTGACTTATCCCACTCTAATTTCTATATAGAAAGACAAGAAAATATCTTGACGATGAAGGAGCATGAACTATTCTGATGCTAGCAGATGTTAAATGAAAACCTGTATTTTGTAGGTCAAAGATGGAGCACAGCTAGTGCTTACCTTCATCCTGTTATATCACGCCCAAACTTGTCCGCAGAAGAAAGGACATTTGTAACGAAAATTTTGTTTCAAGGGACAAAAGCCATAGGTGTTGAGTATGTCAAAAATGGGCAAAGAAAAAAGGTAAGAATATTCATTTCATTTCCCTTCCTGAAAGAACTGAGTCAAAGAAAAATAAGCCTTATTTAACAACATTCAGAAACTAAGACTGACACATCCTTTCTGTATAAAAATTCCATTTTTCAGATGTAATACTTTAGCTCAAAATTACTACTTCAATAATATGATTCTTTGTTAGAAAGTTATGGTAGGGAATATGTTATTTCTTTTGTATCATTTCAGACATCTGCATATCCTCTGTGCTGAAAGAGGGAATGGATGAAAGTGTAGAAAGGAAACGGCTACTGCTTAAGATTTGAAATTGCAACCTACTTTGTATTCATGCATAGTTACAGTGTATTGATGATTGTACTGAATTACTAATGTTCTTGAAAAACAATTTAGGAAAATTCTAGTCAAGTTTAGGAAAATCTTTTAAAACTAAGTATCTGTCATGGAGATAGATAATGGAAAGGAGAGTCATTCATTTCTTTGTTGCCATTTTGAATCCAGTTAAGGCTAATAATAACTAAATGCTATAAGGCACATCAGAGAAATTGTCACAACTAGAGGGACGCGCACTGGCAATCTCAGCACATAGGCCAAGAATAGAATGAGATTCAGGACTAAAATGGCCTTTGACACTGTCAGGATTGAAGAATATTAGCAAAGCAATGAGTAACTACCATTACTTCTTAGCTTTTCCTCGGATAAAAAGAGGACTTTAGTTTCTGGGGCTCTCAGTTCAGTACCTTTCATAAGCAAGGAAGTACTCTCAGTGAGGGCTTATCTACACAGGGAGGTAATGTATTCTAGGGGATTATGATTTCTAAAGCTGACTAGTGTATTGCGCATTAATTGGTCTGCGTAGATCCTGGTGGTGCATACTAAAGGTTCCTTAATGTGCTTTAATATAGTACTGTTTCAGATAACTACGTTAAAGCACACCTGCCAGGTCTACATGGACCAATTAATACACAACACATAAGTACTGTTTAAAAATCACACTCCTGTAGACCGCATTACCCTGCCGTGTAGACAAGCCTGTACTCTTCCCTTTTGCATATTACCCCTGATTGTTCCATATGCTACTAGGTAATTGCCTAAGATGGATTTAGATGTTATTTTAAAATTCTAACAACAAAGGTGAAAGGTTGCAATAATAAAACACCAAAAGAGAGGAGAGCACAAATCTTGACAGTTTGAGCTCACTAAAGTACATTATACCCACAGGACTCAATACACAGAAAGTGTTGGGTGACTGAACACTGCTAAATGTTAAAAGATAATATAAATAAACTGTTCTTTGATCTGCTAAAGCACAGAACATGTCTATTCTTTTCTAAGTCAATTAGAATGATGCTTTCCAGTAATAATGCAGGGCAAAAGTTGCAGAATTCTTATTAATGTTAATGAGAGCCCCATGTGTCTGAGAAGAGATGTTGACCAGAAACAGCATCTGTTACTTTACTGAGCAATTTACTTACATGAACATCAATAATCTTTCATTATTATTGAGAAGGTTTTGGGATGAGAATGGCGGCACAGGATAAGTGTAATTTTTTTAGTTTTGACCCTAAAAATAAAGTACTGGGTATAGGAAAATCATGTGTACCATATATAAATATTGATAGGATTAGCGAGCTATTTTAGTATGAGCACTTGATGGGTATGAGGAGATCTGGAATCTATTCCCATCTCTGCCACTGATTTCCTATGTGAACTTGGATAAATCACCTAATCTCTATGTCTCAGTTCACCATCTAAGTAAGTGTAAGAAATTGTTTTCTCTCTCTCTGCACAGTTATTATATATGTTTAATATAATAGGGCCAAATGTGCTTTTTAAAACTTCAGCTACACAAGTCTTACTCAATGTCTTTTTTTACATGCTTCTGGGAAGAGAACTCTGATTTGTCTGTCTGTCTACCATAGTAACTGGGTTTTATTTTCTGTCATTTCTAATTCAAGTGCAAGGGCTCTAGAAAAATACATGCATTTGGGAAAACTAAGTTAGGATCCTTATGACAGGGTCCAAGTTTAACTTTCAGCTTGATTTCATTAAAAGTAAAAGCTTGCAAGAGTATGTATGTATGTGCTTTGGTATTAAAAGTGACCTGTTAAGGACAAAAAATATGATACTGCTCTTTCTTACTTTATGATATATAAAAAAGACCACAGTTTCTCTACTCTCCACCCCCCCATTTTAACATTAGCAATTCAAATCTTGTCTCCTTCTTTTTCTGGGAGATTCTAAGGATGACAGGAGAACTAATAATTTTATGACACCAGAGAAACTATCCAAAAAAATGCGGCTGAAAGAGAAATGATTTGTATAGACTATTTAAAATTCTGTGTTATGTTTGTTTTTAGCAGACAACTATTTAAATCAAACAATTAGAACGATTGTTGAAGTTTCTTCAGTTTTCCCTTTTAAGTGAGGATATAGGGCCTAATCCAAAACACATTAAAGTCAGAAAGATTCCTATTGACTTCAATGAACATAAGATAAGACCTTAAGACAGCTCCCAGTCATGTAAGAAGTCCTCCATCAAAAATAAGAAAGATGGCCTTGACAGTCCTGATATTTTTAAGTAAAAATCAAGCAAAAAAAGAATATTTAAGGGAGTTGGGAAATGCTTTCAGGCTTTTTTTTTATATATCACAAACTATGTGTGTGTGTGTATACATATAAGGCACCAATTTAATTGTTTTTCCTCTTCAGGTCACCTTTAAATGCACTATATGACTATATACAATGTGAATTATGAGCTGTGAATGGCTATGCAGCAGAGTTGTACTGGGTATAAATCCTGAGATGATTTGAACCATGACCTTAGAGCAGAGATAAGAGTACACATTTGGAAATAGTATGATGTGAAACAAGCCATGTTTTCATTAGGAAACAAAATGTGAACATATGCTTCAATACACAGTGACTCACTAATGATTCTCTGGAACTATTTTTGTGTACATTGTGCAATGCGACTTAAAGATTTTGCAATGCTGTTGTTTTAAGAATTAGTTCAGTAGACTTTAATTTTTTTTGTGTTAGTTGTATCAGACTAGTGATTGTCCTGGGCTGAAAAATATGGGGGGGGGGCAAATGTCACTGTAGGGTGTGTTGGCAATAACAGCAGATGAGAAGAGTGAAAACAGTTAATAAAAATCAAACTTTTTGTAAGGTTTTTTGTTTTTTTACTACCATAAACAATCTGGCTGACTGGCATTCTCTACATTTTAGGGTTCTGTTAGTTAGAAAGGAAATAGGAATAGTAAAAATAAATGGTACTTAGTATACAGGATTCCCTGTGCACACGAGGAAAAAATCAAATTGATCATTTTTAGAAGAATACAGAGCCACACTTAAAATGCCTTAGCTAAAATTAAAGTAAAGACACACCGTAGAGTCTTAAATTCTATGAAAAGTAAGCAGTGGGCTTAAGTTCTAGTGTTGCCATATAAGCAGTGCAAGAGCTGCCTTCTTGAGCTCTTTGATGGCATTTGCTTTGCGAGTTACAAAAGTGATAAAAGAATGTTCAAAGATGCAACACTTGCGGATTGCTCTCTGTATGTTCAGCAAACCTTAATGGTTTTTTAAAAAGACTCAACTCTTCTAAAGCACCTGCTGCCAAAGGCAGAATTTCTAACTTTGCCTGGAGATGTATCCTTTTGGAGTCATGGTTTCCTCTTGGGCACAGTCACGACTCCCCTGTCTAACAGTGAAGAGAGTGATAGACCTGAGTTCTGTCTAGCTCAGGGGTGGGCAATAAATTTTGCAGAGGGGCCATTCCACTAATTTTGGTAAGTAGCTGCGGGCCGCACCTTTCTACTAGATCAATGAAACCCCATTATGTTCTTTCCACAACAAAGTAATTGCACTTAAGAACAAGCAACTGAATACACGTTTCTCCAAAGCTTATCTTAGGAGGCAATTCCTATTGCAAGTCATTTTGTGAACACGTGTCAAATTTGTAACAACACAAACGCTAAACTTTTACTTACAACTTGCGGTCAAGCACTTCCCGAACTTCCTGCTTCTGGCCAAGTGACCGGAAGCAGGAAATTCGGGAAGCCACCGGCCGAAAAAGCTCCAATTGAAGGTAGTTTAAGCAGAGCTTGGGTTGACCTGCTTTCAAAGATTCAAAGAAGATTCTATTAATTTCCTCAATTGCCGGGTATCATGGCGGGCCGGACAGAAATGGTAGAGGGGCCGGATCTGGCCCACGGGCCATAGTTTGCCCACCCCTGGTCTAGCTGCTGACTGAATATGATGGGGCGGAGGGGAGAAAGTAGCAGCCTGCACCCTATCCTCCTACCCCCCATGATATAGGGTAGGATTTTTCCCTAAGTCTGTGGTGCTAATCTGGCTACTGAGAGTAAGAGGAAAAAAATGAACGTCATCGTTGAAGCTTCTGGGTGGAAAGACTCAGAGAGCAGATGCTGAAAAATATAAGATAAAGAACATCCACCCACTAGGTACTGATGAGATGAATAGGTCAGCCTCTGAGGACCTCAGCTAATGGTGAGGAGCATAAGTAGTAACCAGCTAAGAGATGCACAGTCCTTAGGCTGCTTAATGAAAAAATTGTCATACAAAACAGAATGTATGTATACATACTTATAGGGGCTCCCTGCTATAGCACATAGCTATGTGGGCCCCCAGCGGGAGGATCAGTGAGACCACAGAGGCTGTGAAACCAAAAATTCGCCTCAACTGGGTTGAAGATGTGACAACGCTTGAAGAGAGACTTTGTTGAGCTAACATATTACAGAGTACCTCGGAGTGTAAAGTCTCTCAAGATTTTTGTTTTTAATTTACTAATCACTAGTGAAAATGGAACAGGTTCTGGCTGTTCCCTTGCTTGAAGTTACAGTAGATCTCTGTTCTGGAAAGAAGCGTGCAAGTGTACTGCCAGTCACGTTACAGTATTTGACGAATGCTTGTGTACCCTACAGTCTTAATAGATGACAAAACTTTGTTCAGTTCACATTGTGTTCCAGTGTGACAGCTTAGTTATTTTTGACCACAGAAACTTACACTAAGGTGAGCAAAACATCTGGAATAATAAAGATGGATGCTGGTATGATTCCAATAAAAATAGTGCGTCTTTTTAAAAAAAAAATGGCTCTTGGAAATATTGGTTATGGTCTAAAAATCAAACCTGTAATAGTCTTTTTTTTAAATTTATTTTAAATTTTCAGGCTCTTGCCAGTAAGGAAGTGATTTTAAGTGGAGGTGCCATAAATTCACCACAGCTGCTTATGTTGTCTGGGATTGGAAATGCAGATGATCTCAAAAAATTAGGGATTCCTGTTGTTTGTCACCTTCCTGGTAATCTTTTTATTGGTTTTATCTTTCACCTCTCTACGGGTCTGAACCAAAGCCAACTGAAGTCATTGGAATGACTCCCATTCAATGGCCTTTACATCAGGCTGTAAGGACTCAAGCCAATTACTATTATAAGTCAATGGAAAGATGCCTATTGATTTTAATGGACATTAGAAAAACCTCTTATTTATTGCATCTCTCCATGTAATGGTGTCCAATAGCCATTCCTTTCTGAACTATACCCATAGATAACTATTATTTTAAAGTGAAGAGGCCGAATGTATCACTCATAACTTTTAAATTAGAGCTATATATTCTCTTTAATCCACAGCAAATTGCCTACAGATATTAAAGAGAGCTTTATGTGAAGATTGAGGGTAGAACATGGGCCTTATGTAGTAACTAAACTTTAGCTGGAAAAGTTATCATTCCATTCAGAAATTATGCCTAGCACTTTTAGGACCAGAACTATTTCTACCATTTGTTTATCTGGCTATTTGTAGGTGTCATTTTCCTATGTGTGTTCAAGCAAATTACATACACAATTGCATATCTAAGTTGTTTGAAAATCTTAGTTTTAAATTATCATTTTTAGGTTTAAGAGTCAGCACACCATGAGGAATAACGGGGGGAGTTTTTCCTTGCATTTTGCACAATCTAACATGTGGCCTGAATAAATAGCTTAAATTAAGCATGAAGCAATTCTCCAAAAAGGGCCATATTTTTGGAGTTTAATGTACCCACCTTACACCTTTATATGTACTTTGGAATCTTATTTTATGTATGTTTAGGTGAGGTATGATATGGAGCTGCTAAGTGGTGCTACACAAGGTGAAACAATACCCACAATGAGAAAGTGTCATTTTTTTGCATAGTTCTAGAAACACTAACATGAGTATGACAGCACTTTGAACTGTTTAACTTCAGTGTCTTAATGTGATGTTTATTGGTCAAAGCTACTAAATGACAAGGTATTAAAAGATTTTTAGTGGTTTTGGATGGGCAAGGATTTTTTTTTCAGAAATGATGAAGCTATTTGTCATGTGGCAAAAATGGCAGATATCAACAATTTGCAATATGCTAACATGACATGTTTTTACCTTGCATATTCTTAATTGTCAAAGTATCTCACAAGTGAATAGTTTTCCATACTTTCAATTGAAATTTGCTTACCCAATCACTCTCACCGATGGTTAAGCACCAATAGCAATATATTACTTGCCCACAGTTTATATGTATAGGGGGTAGATATAAATGTACGTGAATTCCTACTGTAATGTAAGAATTTGTATATACAACATAACATCTAGTCTGCCAGGTAGAAGGTTTTAATTTTAATTGCCTAGCCTTTGAAATATTCTGGAAATTAGCTTTTTAATTCAGTGACACTTATGCACAATCAGTATTAGTGTTACGAGATGACCTTCATATTGGGCTTTAAAGAGTTCACTAAGCAAAAATGGCAATTTTGATACTAACATATAGCTCAAATTTAGATCTAGTTTAGCACTAGTCTGTATACTTATACAAAATGAAACATGGTAGAGTTGGTGTTAATGCTGCCAATCAATGTACATTGGGAATTTTACCTCTACAAGAAAGTTACAGTATATAAAGATATGAGGAAGACAAGTCCCTTAAAGTTTACATTGAAGGGAAAAAGACTCTCCACACACATTGAAAAATGTGCATTTGTGAAGAAAAATAAAAACAGTTAAAACCCACCAGTGATGGTCAGAATCCTGTGTTACTGGCAGCAGAAACCAGGAGAGAGAAATTGTATTGGCAGCTACTGGATGATTTTCTGGTTTAGATAATGTGCTCAAAGACTCTGTCACATTGTTGCTTTCAGAGATACACAAGCAGGTCAAATTTGATACATCAAAGCCCTATTGAAACCAGGAAGAGAGACAGACTCTAAATTTGATCCGATAGCATCATGTTCACCTATTTCTTTAGCCACCAGAGCAAACACGTCCTCCAGTGATTGGTCCTGTTGCATTGTTTGCTTGAGAAAAAACACACAAGAAACTTGAGTGAGAAAGAGAGAACACAATCTAAGGGAGGCAGCACTTTAAAGAGCAAATGATGACATGTTGCGCAGAATATCTGCAGAAGACTTGATTGCTAAGGATGCAGTTTATCACTCAACATGCCTGTCTTCCTACTTGAGTAAAATGAATCAAAGCTACTAGTTACTCTGCAACAATATACAGTCACCTCATGACATTGCATTTAATCAGCTGATTGAGGATATAGACAATGATCTTATGTACAGTAAAAAGGCTCTTCTATCCAACCTGCTACAAAGATATAAAGCCCTACTTCCCTCTGAGGTAGAAACTATAAGGTCTTCCAGTAGCAAATTACAGGCAAAACCACTAAGGTTCTGCCATTTCATTCTATGGACAGCATGAACAGGGCAAATCTACCATTGTTCTATATAGCACAATAAAATTAGCTAATCCGATCCAAGATGCACTAATCTGAAGTAGGAATTTAAGTCATATGTTTTGTGGATGTTCTTCTGGGGGGTGAGCCTGATGAACAGCTTTCAAATGAATAACTGATTTGTATAATGCCACTTCAATATTTAGATCTGAAATAATGAACATGATAGCTTTAGAATATTATCCAAACCCAGGTGATTGTAGTTTACAGAGGTCAGCTACTTTTGCAAATAGTTGAGCAAATAGTTCGCCAGCAATGACTCTCATCCTTCAGAAGACATTGAAAGAAGGTGCTTCTCTGTTGTGGAGTGCATAGCGATGAATGATTCCAAATTTATCAAACCACTGCACATAAGCCTTGCTGCATAGCTACACTATGAGTTTGGATTTTGCAATTTAGTTGACATACTACACCCTCATGGATACTGCCTCAGTTAAGATGAGCTAAAGTAGTTCATTGCTAATACTGCAAAAACTGAAGTAGAAGAACTCCAGGGAGGTGTGTTAATTCCAAATGGAGTTGTAGCACTTCATGTTGGTGAAAATCTCATCTGTGAAGGTGATGATAATATGCACATCAATGCAGAGAGCACTGATGGAAAGAATATCTTCCATTTAGTGGCTAGAGTGGCATTTAAGGAACATGCTGCAGCTAGTCCAGCATCACAAGAAATATGACGAAGTGTGGGAAAGGAAAGTCACTTATTCTTCCCAAGCAGTTAGAGTCTCTTATGCAGCATACAGCATTTGAAAAACCTAGAACACATCGATGTAGGAGGGTGCTTGTAGGGCAAGGCAGCCTAGTGATTGGCATACCTGACCTCTGGCCCCTTGTTTGCCTGGTCAAGATGCCTCAACCTTTTTAGGCATATGGACTCTCCCTCTTCATCAGCTCTCAGCCCAGGGCTCTGCATGAGTCAAACCCTAAACGGGGGACCCTCCCAGCAGGGGAGTCTAAATCCACCTACCACTGGCCCTGTAGTGTGGGGCATGGTCCTTATAGTCCAATTCACTGGGGTGGCTTGCCTCCAGGAGCGTACCCTGTGGACTTTGGGCAGCACCCTGCCATGGTCCCAGGTTCCTTTGGGTGGGGCAGCCATAGGTTTAGTGAGGATAAACCCCACAATTTCTGTGAACTTCAGTCACCTCAGTTGTCAGAGGCTCCTAGGTCTCCTCCACAGTCTTCCTCATTCAGGGAGACAGTACTTACTCCCAAGTTGGCTGCCTTAGCTGTCAGGCTAGTGACCCTTCCTCTCAGGTAGAGAGGCAGCTAGTTTCTGCCTCTTTGCTGGACAGCACTGAACTGAGTCAGGCTCGTGCCTTTTCTCCCCCCTCCAGGCCCAGCATTGGCTGCAGATATAACAGGGTGAGACTAGTTGGACCCAAAGGCTTTCTTTCTGCCATGATGGCAGGCAGTTTCTCCACTTTATCACAGTCTAGAACTGACTTATGAAAAAGTACTGAGAAAGTAAACTCTTGTCATCTACAACGACTGAGTTCTTTCCTGGTGTCTTTTAAGATTCTACCTTGCAACGTCCTACCAATATCAAATGATGCTGATATTGTTCACAATCAGGTGATTCCATTTTGGACTGGTTTCAACCACAAACTTGCAGCGAAGAAGAGAACCTACACAACAGTTGCATATGCACCTATTATGGATGCCAAACCAGCTGACAGCCACAATCTATATTAGTACGCTGAAACATCAACAGCTGTAGCACAGCAGTGTGCCGTTCAGACAATGAATCAGCAGCTTTGTGCTGTTGCTCAGCAAGTGAAATGGACTTTTTAAATTAACTTGGTACCAATGTGATTCACCTGGTTGGTTTTCATACCCTGTGCTGTTTTATTGCATGTATTGTGAAATTTTGGAGAGATGTAGGCTTGCTAGACCTGTTGATTCTGATGTGCATGCAGCTTATACTACAGAGCAAATGCTGAGCTCAGGGACCCTGCCACCTTATTGGTTCCAAGAGTTTGGGCTCCAGCCCAAGCCTGAACATCTACACCACAATTAAACAGTCCCATAGCCCAAGCTCAGTCAGCTGACATGGGCCAGAGGTGGATGTTTAATTGCAGTATAGACATACCCAGTGTGACTTGGCTCTAGTATCTGGAGCCCTGAGTGCACTGAAACTTTATTCATTTTTTAAATTGTGTGAGCAAACTTTTATCTCACAAATATTGGCTGACATAAAAAGGTGTTTGAGTCTGAAGACTCAACAGCCCTTACAACATAGAGCTTATTGATGCTGTAATTCAGCATGTGCTATCACTACTGAAGGAATTTCAGACATGGGGATATGCCCAATCTCCTACATTCAAGTTCTGGGATCATTTTCTCCAGATTATGTAGCTACAACATCTAAATGTCCATGCAGCATTGAGTGCCTGATTGGAAGCTTCATATATGACACAGCATGCCATACTTCCATACTTCTTTACTGCAAACCAGCCCAACTTTGCCAGATGGGTATCAGTCCACATTTTTGATATGTTAAAATTGCCCTGAAGAAGAACACATTGCTTTTGAATCTGGGGAATTTGCTGGGGGTCAGACTTCTGGTTCTTTCAATGGAATTTGCAGTGACATAGGAACAGGGAAAACTGTCATCAAAAACTCAAAGGGCAGTAGTGGGTTTATAGGACTGAGAAGAAAGAAGCCAGTCCTCGTCATGTGGACCTTCACAAGACATGTCCTGAGTGAATATGCAAAAGCTGTGAGAGAAAAGTGACCTAACAAGAAGTAGTGAAGGCACAGGCTATGTCTGGATTACCGACCTTACAGCAGCACAGTTGTACTGCTGCAGCTGTGCCACTTAAGATCTCCCGAATAGTTGCTTTCAACTAGTGTTGCTTCGCACCTGTGCACGCAATTTATCATGCGCTCTCTCCTGACTTCTGCAATGTACTTCCTGCTGTATACACATTAACAGGATGTGACTCTGTGTCATCCCTGTTTGATATTGGGAAAAAAATCTGTGTTTATTATCAAAATGAAGGGATCTTCCTGCTTCAGAGATCTCGACAAGTTGGGAGAGTGTGATGGACAGCCTGCAATTTCTGCAGCAAGGAAGTTGGTATCAGTGCTGTATGACCAGAGCGGGAAGGAAAAGTAGGCTCTCAAGGACTTGAATTTCTTGTGCCTCAATCTAGCTATCAAAAAGAATAAGTCAGTGGTCAAACTCCTATCATGTGAGGACAGTTTTGAAGATCATGTCAAAAGAGCATCTTGGCAAACAAAGCTTTGCATGTCTTTGCACATAGGTAAACCAGATATTGAATCGACTTTGCAACATGGATGGAAAAATGTGGATGATGAACTACTGTCTGGGTTCTTCAAGGGTCAGCGGCATCTGGCTTCTACAAGATCTTCTTTGATCCTATACCAGTGGTGGTCAGAGCAGAATCAACTGTCTCTATAGTGAGAACAATCTTCCATGCACAGAACTGTGCACATGCCAAGGCAATAAAGACTGTGGTAAGCCACACACTGCTGACAGAGATCATAATGATGAACAAGACGATGATGATGATGTTGACTAGAAATGTCACCAGTGCTACTACATTTCAATGATACCACTACAAACTATTAGATTTTTTGTTTTAACCTTTAGATTGTTCTTGTGATGCTTTGAGGTAAAAAAGAACTCAATTTTATGTTTTGAAATAATACATACCATTAAACTAACAGAAACAAATGCACATATTTCAAAATGGTCATTTTTAACATGTTGATGATGTCATTGTTTGTTCCTGTTTTTATGTTAATGGCATCATTTTGACAGCTCCACATTATATTTCATCTTAAAGTAGACATAATAAAATGATGTGTGTGTGCTTAGAGGGTACATTAATTTGACCAAATCAGTGGTGTCTACAACTTGTCTAAATGGACTGGACTAGGCCCGGAGTCCATGGTATTTGACACCACTGCTTTTGTAAGAGGTTATTTCAGCTTCCATTCAGGCTAGTTTATAGAGGAAAATGTACCTGCTTGTATATAACATTTACAGTTTGTCTATATATAATTTCTTGGGTTTTTTTCCCCTTTGTATTAGGGGTAGGCCAGAATCTTCAAGATCATTTAGAGGTTTACATACAGCAGAAGTGCACCAAACCTATTACTCTCTACAAAGCACAAAAGCCTGTTAATATGGCAAAGATTGGTTTAGAATGGCTCTGGAAGTTTACAGGTATGAAAAAAATTATGAAATTGTGCTCCTGTTCTGTTCTATAGGATTACCAAGTTGGCTTTTAGCTGAACTATATATGTCAGAAGCCCAGAGTGCCTTTCAGATGGAGTTTTGTTATTACCAATTCTGCAGAAATTGGAGATTTTAGATAATGGGTTCAGATGGGGCAGACTGTGTGGTTTCCTTATCTTTAATCTAATTTATTTTTTCCAAATTAGAATGTATTTTAATACATGTTATGTTTATTGTAACAAATGAGGTTGAGATGCACTTTTTTGTTGCATTTCTTTCCCCACCCTTAAGTTCAGGCAGGAAATGTTTGCATATTGCTGAATGTTTGCATTTGTGCCTAACGCTCATTTTGGGTTATTTTCATACTTAAATCTATGGGCCACAGAGAAAAGCAACTGTGAAAAGTGGTCAGAAAATGATGTATTAAGACATTGTCTAGAAAGCAAATACACCAAGGATGAATTTGGTTCAATGTAACTCCACAAAAGGAATTATCTCATTGCATTGTCCAGAACCCCTAAAACTTACTTGTACTTGCATTGTCCAGAAATAAAGCATGCTCCTGTCTTATAGTAGCCCAGTCCCTAAATAACGTTTTCAAGGATGAATTGTAAAGATTTTTCTTAACAAGTAAAACATATAAGCCAAGTGCAGTGCTAAACTATCCTCCCCCCCAAGCAGTTTCATGATCTTAGCATGGTGTCACAGCATAGCATTTGGCCCAATATTACATTGCATATGTATGACTTTCTACCATTGCAAGTAACTGTTTATAAAAGGATGGATTGTGACTTATCTAGTGAGGTGGCACAGAGGTTTAAAGGGTTGCAACACAGCAGCGTGGATCAGAAGTAGTGTATGCAGGGAGGTGTGAGGGAGCAGGGAGTAGGCAGAGCCTTTGTTCTGCTCCCTCCATGCACTTGGTACACCTACCTGCATACCCTACTGCATTGGGTATTGATCTGCCACAGCTGCTCGCTTCTCAATCAGTGGGCACCCCAAGTGGCAATCTCTCACCTAAGCTGTTTCAGAAGCATTGCAACAGTGCACTGCCCCTCATATTAAGAAAACTGTAATGTCCCATTCTAGCCCAAAGCAAATGAAGAATATTTAGGAAGCTGAAGACACCTTGGGATGTTTTTTTAAGTTAAACATATTTTACATTTATTTACTGATAAACACTTTGAAAATAATGTGCACTGCACAAGCTGAAAGTTAATTGCATATGGATTTGCATTCCTTGAAGTTTCACTGTCTTTGATTGACATAATTATGTGCATTGCACGAGTGGAGGGGTAAATTGGGCATGGAGAAATGGTGCTGAAACAAGGATTTTTAAAAAACCCACATTTTTCTTTCCTTTTGAATATTTTGGAATTTCTTTCTTTCTTGATCTCTAGGAGATGGAGCTACTGCCCATTTAGAATCTGGTGGGTTTATTAGAAGTCAGCCAGATGTTCCTCACCCAGACATTCAGTTCCATTTTCTTCCTTCTCAGGTGATTGATCATGGACGGGTTGCTTCCAAAGTGGAAGCTTACCAGGTCAGTGGTTAAAGGACGCAAATTAGCAATGTCTTGTAGGAATCAGCAGGGGGATTTACAGTTTACTGGAAACATTAATAATAGCACAGTGATCAAGTCACAGATAGTTCAGTAGTGTGTAAAAGATGTGACTTAATTGTCTCTATTGCAAAAATATTTACAAATTGTATTTGCCGTTGGTGCCAGAATAATATTACTCTTTATCAATAATCTGGAAAAATATGCAAGAATTTTATTAAGGATTATGGGTCTGATCCTGTACCATTGTCATCCGTGGTACAGGATCAAGTTCTATAATATAATTTTTATATTAGCTTTCCCTTTAACTCTTTTGTAGGTTTTCTTTTTGTTGTATCAATATGTAATATAGATTCAAAAGTCGGTAGTTCATACTGTTAAACTGTCACTGTATACACAACTGTTTTCTTTTGCTGGTTTTTCCTTCATGATAATAGTAATTTGGTCATCTGAACTATCAGTTACTGCTAAACTGAAATAATATTTGCCTGTTGTTTTATTATAGTTTTTTTCCTGTGCTGTGCATATAACCAAAAAAATGTTCATATTGTAGCCTCCCTTTTCAGTCTCTCTTTTTTATATTTTATGTTTGGATTCTTTGTAAGAAGACTCCATGTTTTTAAAAATTGCATTGGGCTCTGAAATCTATCTAGATTTTGTCATGCAGTGTATTGGGGCCATTGCAGGTTCATGTTGGACCCATGAGAAGCAAAAGTGTGGGTTGGCTAAAGCTGAAAAGTACAGATCCAAGGGACCATCCTGTCATTGAACCAAACTACTTGTCAACAGGTAAATGCATGGGACCTATATTGAGTTGGTTTCATTCAGTTCCTTCTCCCTTGCTCCAGGGAGAAGTTATCTGCTACCTGCCCGTATCAGTAGCAAATCATTCCCCATCTCACACTGGCTTAACTGTGCTGAGTGAGTGGCACATTGGTATTATTATTACTATTTATATTATGGTAGCTCAGAGGAGCCCCAGTTCATGACCAAGATCCCATTTTGCTGTACAAACACTGAAGAAAAAGACAGCCATTTCCACAAAAAGCTTCCAATGTAAGTGAGATGCAGACAAGCGTCTGTTTGTTCCCTGCCCCTTCCAGTTCATCCCACACCCACCTGTGCAGGAGTAGTGGCCCCCACACACCTTGCTTCCTCCCGCACTCAGATGATCACATAGCCCATGCACAAGAATAAGGAGGGCATCATTCTTATTCAACCTATTCGCATGTGCAAGTGTGTAAGACAAATGACAATTTTATCCATAGTGAATGTATCTTGGCAAAAAGTTCTAGCTTGTTTTTCTTGTAGGCTTTGTCTACACTAGCATTTATGCTTGCAAAATTTTTGGCACCCAGGTGTGAAACTCCCCACAAGTTTTGCTGGCTTAAGCGCTTGGGTGGACAGTCCTGTGTCAGTGGGAGATGCTGTCCTGCTGACATAGCTACCACATTCGTTTAGGTGGTTTTATTATTAGTGTTTCAGTACAGCTGTGCCGCTGTAACTTTTAAGTGTAGACTAGCCTTCAGTCACAAGCTGAGGGCCTTTACATTATATATAAGCTTCCTTCCCCCTTAATTCTGCTATCTTTTCCATTTCTTGGTATGGCACACTGTCCTATACTAGCACTATTATGATGCTGTTTATTTGTATTATGCACAGGGACGTATTTTTAACCAGTGTGTGTATTTACATGCTGTTTGTTTCCTCTCTGTACAGAAGCAGATTTGTGGGAATTTCGTCAGTGTGTCAAGGTTTCCAGGGAGATTTTTGCTCAGAAGGCTTTTGAAAAATTCCGTGGTCCTGAAATTCAGCCAGGAAGTCACGTAAAGTCTGACAAAGAAATAGATGCTTTTATAAGACAGAAGGCTGATAGCGCTTATCATCCTTCTTGCACCTGTAAAATGGGGCAGCCGTCTGATGCTGCTGCCGTGGTTGATCCTGAGACCAAAGTAATTGGGGTTGAAAACCTGAGAATTGTAGATGCTTCAATAATGCCCAGTGTGGTCAGTGGGAATTTGAATGCCCCAACCGTCATGATAGCAGAGAAAGGTGCTGATTTAATAAAGGGGCTCCCATCTCTTCATGAGAAAAATGTTCCTGTATATAAACCTTAAACCTTGGAAACTCAGCGATGAATAAAATGTCCATTCTTGTTTGCCATGTGAGGTTTGCCCACATATGGGAAATCTTACATTGGACTTTGCCAATAGAATACATGCACTGCTACAAAAAGAATTAATGTAGGTATTAATTCACTACCTGTCTGATATTAAGAATGCTACAACAATAATTATTTCTTTAAAACCGAGTTGTTTGCAGTAACTCTTCATTTTAGTCAAGTATTTGTGATGTAGTTTGAAGTTTATATATGACGGAGGTACTGATTTCAGATCCATTGTTAAGGTTGAGTTGAGTTCTATACCTAAATTCATACGTATAGTATTTGAGTAATGGTATAATCAAATTAAAAAGGAAGATATCCATATTTGATACACAGAAGAGGCTCAATTCTGCCTTACAAAAAGAAGGGGCAATATGTGAGCCAGCAAGGAGTTCAGGACCTAGGTGGTTGAGTATGGGATGAATAGACTTGGATGTTTAGTACTTTGCATAGGACAGTGAAACATCTAAAACTAATGTGCTTGGGTCTTTAAGTGGCTAAAAGGGATGTTGTCTGAGCCCTCGATGGGGCCACAATCTTGGGCAAGTGATGTGAGGAATTGCCTTTGATATTGAATCTCACATAGCCCTGGTGTACACTTACCTGGAGATTCGGCAGCAGTCGCCGGGAGTTACGCAAATTACGTGGAGTAGCTTGCGTAACTCCCGTCGACTGCTGTGCTTCCCTTCTGCACGCTGTCTTCACTGCACTGCGCTACTTGAGGGGGTGGATTTACTCAGTTGACTTCCTGATCGATTGAGCGGGTCTACACTGACTGCTCAATCGATCCAGAAAGATCGATCTGAGGGTGGTGACTTTGCCGCCGTCGGTATAGACATACCCTTAGTATTCTCTATATGCATGGTTGTCCTTGACAACAGCTAATAAGCAAGGTCTAGAATCTTCAATGCATACATAACTTTCTGTGGCTAAGTTAAGCATCTGTGAAAGGCTTTGCTGGATCAGGGCCCAAAGTAGTGCACACTAAAGTTAATACAGAGAAAGGAATCTGTAACATCTACATAACTTTTTTCTATGTCATTTTGCAGAGGTGATACACAGTTTACAACCCTTCATCATTAAGAGCTAGATTCTGCCACTCTTATTGGTGTTGAGTAGTTTTTTATTTTAGTGGGCTGCTCATGGAGTAAGGTACGACTCAGCATAAGTAACAGTGTCACTATCAAGCCCCAGATAATTTCAACATAGCTGTCACTGTCAACTTCATTTATTGCTTCTTGTGTAATCATTCATAGTAACATGGGTGGTCTATGATGGAGGTACTGATCTCAGCTCCATTGTTGAGGTTGTGTTAGGTTCTATATCTAAATGCATACATATAGTATTTGGGTAATTGTATAATCAAATGAAAAAGGAAGATACCCATATTTGATACACAGATTATCTTCATAGCCTCTAAAATAACAGAAACAGCTGATTATTTAAAATCTATTTAACAGTAGCTTAGAAACTCCCCATGTTCTGTGTATTTAACTTAATAAAATTCAGTTAATAACTTAATTTGTTTCGGTTGCATAATGCAAAATGAAAACTTGCCTTGTTTCACTACTGTATGTTTAAGGAGGCCATGAAACATCACAGATGTTGACTCTGCCCAGCTGTAAACAATGAAACAGATTTTAAGACCTGGGTCATTACTAAAGTGCAAATGTTAGTTTATTAAAAAAAAAAAAAAAAAAAGTTACTTGCCTTCTAGTTTAAGAGGTCTTTTACTATATCAGCTAGATGTTTGGCTGCCCATGTTCTGTTAACTTGAACATTGTGGCTCATTTACTTTAAGAAAAAACAAATACATCTTGGCTCTACTACTTCGATAAAGCTTGCCTAATGGACAGCCTTTGTTCTGGGTGTTTGCTGAGAAAAATCCTTTCCAGATACCCATCAGTTGCGCTTTCTTGAGTGTGTTCGAATAGCTTTCCAGATGTCATTAAAGATTACAGGAGATCCAGGGCCCTGCATTGTGATGAGTTGTTGCAAGGTAGGATGGAAATCCTTTTAGAATGGAATAGTGAATGGAGGAGAAACAGGATGGAAATCACAAGCTTTCTTTTTCCCACCACTAGTAGAAGAGGGAGGGAAATGATCTTTATTCTGGGCATGCACCTGTACTCCTTACTTTTACGAATTTGAATGGGAATTTTTGCCTGGGTAAGGGTGCAGCCTCAGCCTTATTTTTTTTTTAAGTCATTAGAATCTTGTTTTATACTTCGATTCTTTTTCAATCTGTGTAACGTTTAAAGTAAACAAGGAAATGTGCATAATCCTTGCATAATCTGTCATTGTTACAACCCCTGTGAAAGTTTTTGCTATTATGCAGTTTTAACTTGCATTACCCTCTTAATTGTAGACATGGTTTAATAGCCACATGTCTGTGACATTGCTACATAATCTATTTTATAACATTCAGAAATGGGAACATGTCAAAACTAAAACAACAACATGAAGTTTCAGGTTAGAATGTTCACAGAGCACAAATAATCAGTCTAAATTGTTTAATATTCATAATTAAGTTCTTATATAGAACCAAGGTATTGTCCGAAGAAGGACAGGAGATGTTGGAGGTGGTATAATAGGCTGCGATTTCATTCCCGAATGTCAGGGAATACCCACAGATAAAAGTGTACAGTTCAGGTAAGTCTGTATTAATTTATATATGGGGGGTGGGGGCTAGTGGAAGGTGGGTTTCTCTCAGCCCTCCCCTGTTACCCATCCTGGGCCCCAGCCAATCCAAGTCTGAAATCTTACCACCCTCTGCCCCTCAAATGAGGGTTGTTCGGGGGACTTGGTTCCCTGCCATACCAGTCAGAAGAGTCCCGAACACCCGATTTCCACTCCTTTACAATACTTCCTTTAAATCCTTTACCAATCTATTTCCTCTGAGTACCATGGTCCTTCCCTACGGAGTACCTGCACTGGACATTGTATACTGAATTGTGACATCGTAGCCTAGTGCCCCATTTCATGTTTGCCCCAACAGAGTCCCCAACCCACTGTGGGGAAGGCAAAACAAAAAAAATGAGCCCGACCAATCTGGCAGCAAAAACTTCTTTCCCAATGCCATCCCCCCAAGAAAGGAATGCCTAACATAATGCCCAGAGTGGATCATGACAAAACCTGGTGTTTAACTACTATCATGGGAGGGTGGGTGGGTGTTGCTCCACCTGGGCCAAGTAAGGTGGGCTTTTCCAGCACCAGTGTGGCACTAAATAGTCTCCCTTCTCTTCCAGGCACTTGGGGCAGTGGGGAGAGGGGTGGGTCAGGTCACTCTGCTCTGATCTGAAGCTGCTGCAGCAAGTCACTCTCTAGCTATCTAGCCCTTAAAGGGACCACACATCTTTTCCTCCAAGCCAGACAACAGCCACCACCGCTTAATGTGCAGTGAGGTCATTTCTAGAATGCCTGTGCGGTTTAAAAAAAGCCCTAAGAAATTAACAGCAAAAGAATGTGGATTTCTTTAAATAGTCTGAACTAAAAGAAATCTTACAAATATAACAATTATTGAGCAAGTAGATGTCAAATTATAAAGCAAGGGCTCCTGTGGCTGACACATCACAAAAAAGAGCATTATCTCAAGCCGGGGACCGTTAACAGCCTGTAATGGACAAACACGCTTATTAAATGCAAGAAGAGAAAATGCTAATAGTAGCTTAGAAGTCAGTGAACACTGGAAATAGATGAAAGTACAGTAAATATAGATCTTACAGCTGTGAATAAGTAACTTGAAAATAGCTTGCTTGAGCCTTCCAGTGAACAGTAGAATGATTTACTCCAGAAAAATGGAATTTTACACAGTTTAAGCAGGTTGTTAAAAAAAACAAACCTGCTGACTCAAAAGTTGGCTAAAAGGGACAGCTGCAGAGGTTCTGGGCAGATATTTCTGTCTGGTGCTGCTGCAAGGCACTGGTGGAGCCCTATAATTATCTGAGGAAAAGCCATGTCGTGTTAGAGCAACTGCATTAAGCGTAAACGACGAAACTGAAGCAAGATGATGACAGCACTTCACATGCTTCTGTAAGGAGACAGGTAAACCATTTCTGTCTGACGCATGCTGTAGGTAGGAGAGCACTAACAATGGATTAGGTAATAGACAAGCTACCATGTTTATAAATCAGCCTATCTGATGCAACCCTGTTGGGGTGTGGGGGATGTTTATAAGTCAGCCTGTGTGTTTGTGTGTGTAGGATGTGACTTATATACATTGTGCCTTTTATTGTGCAATACCTTCACTTGGTACTACAGCATTCAAGATTTTCAAGTAAAAAATGCACAGTATGAGTCTCTTTCTGGCATTTAGAGTAAGCAGCACCACATCATTAAAAATAATACTATGTATCAGCAAGACTTGCAACAGCAGTGTGCACTTGATGTGGGATGCAGTTTTAAAGGGCTGCATATTGGTGGAAGTCCTTATATGTGATGATTAATAGCATAGTATGCCAGGGTCACATTTTTGGCATAGGAATTGATGTTTATATTACTGCAGCACATTCCCTAGCTACAGTGTGGCGTTCCTCCTACCCATACACACATCTCACGCTGCATTAAGTGAATGCGATGGTATCATCATTGAGCAGTTAAAGGGTCAGGAAATGGCAGTTAATTTTGCATGCACAGCTGCAATCATGCCTTTTATGCATACACATTATTCTAATATGCAATCACATAATTAAAAATAGGCCCTCTCATAATGTTTTTGCCTGCAAGAAAAAATACATGTCCATATTGCAATATTTGTTCATTCCTTTTTAGTTGCAGTATCTTCATCGTTGTGCTGTTCTAGTTGCTTTATTGATTTAGGCCGCTGTGCTCCAGAATGCAGGGCTGCTTTGTGGCAGTTCTTTGGGGCAAAGCCGCCTTCAAGGCAGTGAATCAGCCAATGAGAATATGGCCTACCTATGGGAATCCTTAGGTGGTGCAGAGTCACAATCAGGGATTCCTGTGTCACTCCCTAGCTGCTGCTGTAGCATTCCTGGATAGGTGATCTTCAGCTCCAGCTGATCCCGGGCTGCTATAATGGTTGCTGGGACTGCTGGTGTAAGGTGTTCTAACAGGCTCTGAGGACTGGGATGGCACCTAGTTGCACTAGCACTGGGAGATCATAAAGGTGTTTTAAAGTCACCTTTACTCCTACATGTGTAGTTTAATCGGAGCACATCCGGCCGATCCAGGAAATCTAGCTCTGACCGTTTTATATCATAAATGCTTTTTTTGGTATGGTATGTATTTGAGTAACATTGTGAACCCCATCTAGTTACACATTTGCCTTTAAAGGGGCTGTTCATAAATTACATAGCGCCTTAGGGGTTGGGTAGGTGGGGATGTAATTTTGCATGACAGTATTTGTTTCACTATTACAAGGAAGGGTGAGTGGGTCTTGAAAAAGCACCAAAAATGTGTTATGTAATTTATGGACACTTCCAAATGAGCAGCGCCTTCCATATGCTATGACAGTTAACTGCAAAACAAAAGCTACTGGAGGTGGGAACTGTGGGGTCATTAAATATGCCAGCATTTTCACTGTTACTCTGCGCTGTGGAAGCATTGTTCGTTCTTTTTGTCGTCCCACTTAAGCCATCAGTTGAATTTTGCTAATGACATTACCATCATTTCCATGGCAATAAAGGTCTCAGACACAGTTCAGGGTCCCTGGCAGATCATGTTATTAAAGTACAAATATTCAGAATAACAAAAAGGGCCAAACAAATTAAAATAGGTCCAAAAAAGAGCATTTTGTACAAATATTCTTATTTTGTGTTTTCTTTGGTGTGGAAATGGCTTTTAAAAAGGTAGAAAACTAGTGATTTTTCCAGAAACTAGAAAAAATACTGCTAAGTTTTTTCTACATCCAGAGTTTTCATGTAGCAGCTTTAGTCTAAAGCCTGCTTGCAAATACTTGGGTTCAGTTGAGCTGCAACCAAGTGATGTAACTATAATTGAAGCATGCAGCTGTCAAACACAGCAAATCTGATGGGTCAGATTGTAATGCACATTTACAATAGACCTAATTTAATTGTACATATCTTTATTGAAGAAACAGAAATGCATTTACTCATCTTATTTCAAAAATAAATTTAAAATGAAAAGTTATTATTGGTGGAAAACAGGTACATCTTCTCAGATTATGATGATGGAAACCACTTTCTTGATGATAGGCCTGTGTCCTCCAGGCTGCCAGAAGCTATTGTTGAAATACTAGCTGATATTGTTCATATGAAAAATTCATATTTGCTTGTGTATGGGCTGACTATGCACTGATGACTGGAGACCATATAATGTTTTATTAATGTTTCAAGACACCTCACACCACTTTGCTTAAATAGTTAAGATTACCTGAGTATTTTAGTATTTCCTATATTTATTAGAGGAATTAGTGATTCCTCTAATCTAATTGACAAGATTTTTATATATATATATATATATAAATATAGACATAGTGCCATAACTAAGCAGAAAGGATGTTTTATGTATCTTTATATTTTCTCATGATTTTTTAAAAAGATTGACTGTGGGATATTGTAACCAGATTTTCAAAAACCTCTATTTTCATGCAAAATAGTAACTCTGCCCCAAGAACAGGCTGTCTAATGAGAACATTCAGGGCTAGACACTAATCGTGTAAAAGATGCGTGTGTGTAGCATCCCAGTGAAGTCAGTGTAACTTTGTGCAAGCATGGGGTTCCACCTGGGGAGATTCTGTTGAAGGGCTGGGACCTTAGTTATACAAATGTAATGCACAATATCTACAGATTTTGGAATAAGTTACCAGGAATACTATAGTGCAAGATATTTTCTAAAGTGACTAGTGATATGCAGTGTCCAACTTCAGACACCTTAAAGGGGCTGATTTTTCAGAGGGTAAGTGCGGTGAAGTCTGTAGAGCTTCACCAGCATACACCCACCGAGAATCTTACCCACAGTAATTTTACAGTGATCTTATCTGATACGGAAACGTCATTCTCTTGACATCCAGCATGTTCTGTTTTTGTAAGCCAGGGAAGTGTAACTAAAAATGTAAAGCGACTAATGCTAAACAACCAAAACAAACATGCTGTGGTAGAAAGTGGGGGGCATGTATGCAGAAGTCACTCTGACACAGCCTGTAGGAACTTTTAGGAAAATTTTCCTATTATGGGTTACTTTTTAAAAAATTCTTTGCCTGAGGTCCTGATACTGTTGGCCTTTTACACACAAAACTCCCAATCAGCTTTAAATACATGTTTTGTATACTTAGGGTCAATCATTCATAAAAAGTCTAAGCTAGAATAGCATAGTCCTTAGGAATTTATTTTCTAAATGAAAGACTACCCTTTTTCCAAATGCTGCAGTAAAAGTTGAGCTTTTGGAGATTATACTTGTGGAAAGTATTAGACAAAGGAGCCCCAAGTATAATAAAATTATTACACAGTTTTATTCTGAAGAACATTTTGCATTTGCTTTAATACAAAATGATGGAGGTCAAGAAATAATTTACAAACCCTTAAATTATTGTCCTGGCATTTGAAATAAGAATGATTCAAGAAGAGGTCTGTAAGGTATCCATAACAAACTGTTACTATGTACAAAATGCTTATTGACATGTTTTATATGTCACATTTTAAAAATGTGAATTGAATTGCTACCTATCTTGTTAAGTACAGGTAAACCCTGATAAGGTAACTTGGCAGTGCAAGTCAATTTTATCCAGTGTTAATAAAATAGAAGCTTTTGACATTTCCCTCCCAAATTGTATTTCTGTCAGGGATTCATATCAGGGTTTTACTGCATCGTGAACAAAATCTCAGCCCTCTTTCAATTGCATAAAAATAAATCCTTTAAATACTACACATAGAACAGCAAAAGGGGAGAGGCCAGAAAGTAGTATTTTTACACATCAGGAATCTTTTGGTGCTGTGGAGAGTACTTTTATCTTGTTTTTTTATTATAAGTAGAATAACTAATACACAGGATTGGAATTAAGACATTTTCATCCACCTGTGAAATTTTTTCGACCCCATATTTCGCATCTAGAATTAGGCTACTTGGTCAAGTTGTGATAAAATTATAAATGTCTCAAGACCAGTGAAGATTTGGCCAATTTTTTAAAACTAATTTAGTATTGATCTGTAGCGTGGGGATAATTATAATAAAAAAATCACAGCTTATTGTCAGTCAAAAAAGTTAGCAGATAATTTCAAATCTTTTAACTTTCTGAATATAAGACTGAAAATAGACATCTGTGCATTCCCTATGTAAAGAGAGATTCTTACTGACTCAAAATATTTTATAAAATCTGAGTATTGTCAAGTTTCTTTAAACCTGACATTTTACCCCCCAAAAAGATTTACATTGAGTGGTGGCTCTATTTAAATATTTTATCCTATAGCTCTATATGTTCCAAGTAAAAATACTTATATCTAGAATTCTGTGGAGAATTACAATAATTAGGTTTCATAAATATTGCTGCAGTTCAATTACGGTACAATAATTACAAAATATAGAACATCTCTTTACAAATACAAATTATTGTATATTACAATTCATTTACAATAATTTCTACTATATAGTTTTTAACAAACTATCTTATCTAATTCTACTTTAACCTGGTTGCAAGTGCATTAGTAAGAATGCAATTATTCCAGTATAGTTTGCCCTTAACGTGATAGTCATAAAACAGACTATCTGAATGATATTTTCCTATGTAAGCTAGTGTTACATATGACAGAAATGTTTTTTAGGTTCTTTTTCCAATGATTTCTGCTAGGTAGAGTTTGACATACTGTATTTTAGAAGAGAACTAAGAAAAATATATAAGGAGGCAAGTTCGAAAACAATATTAGAATGGATATGCGGAATGCAGTGAACATTTGATATGCTATTGAATACTGAGGTAATGACACTTTTGATTGTCATCACCTGTTTCACACAGTAGTCTTCCTCACACATTTTTGTGCTGGACCTTACCCACATTTTTCATTCAGGAACACCCGTTTAAGTATGAATGACAGCAGCACAAGTTTGAAAAATAGGCAAGATATTATACCTCAGAACTCTTCTCTAGTCCTCTGGAAATGGGATCTTCAGAATCTGCTTGGTTCTAAAAAACTCTATTCCTACTGAGGAAATGAAGATTCTGTGATAAAGGACTTGACATACTACAGCTTTGATCACATTTCAACAACCTGGAGACACTTACTAATAGATAAATTATGGCTTCCTTGAGGGGTGACATCACTTGTACAAATGTTGATTAGTTATTAATTCCAACTAGTGCCTAGCATCTTTGAACTATGAGGCACTTCTTCTGTTATTAAAATTATTTGTTTGTTTCTTGCTAAATACTATAAGGTCGTAATGCATATCATTTCATCAGCTAAATCTTCTTCATATCTACCAGTGTCCGGTTCTTCATCACTATAACCAGGACCAAAGTCTTGAAGTTCATAATCTTGCCTGCTTAAAATGGGGAACATATCCGTGCTGGTCCCATTGCTAATATTTCCATTGAGAAGGTTACTTGCTGCGCTTTCCATCTCATCAATAGTCATGTCACAAGCATCAGCAATCTCATGCTTAGTTGCTGAAACAAATTTAGGGTCCTTTGCATACCTCCCTAGGCCTTCAGATATAAGTACCTGAAAAAGAAATAGGATAAATGTGGATTCAATGTTTAGAATGAAGAATAGGTTATAAATAAATACACAGCAAGCTTCATGTTTCTTCTGGGTTGCTTAGGTGCAAAGCCCAAAAGATTCTACGACCTACAGTCACTAGGGCAACCAGAGCAAAATCTTACATGCAAGGAACCTGAGTTTGCAATAGTCAAATAGCCCAAAGAGGGTTTTAGAAACTTAGTAAGGATGTCACTGAAAGCGTATGGCATTCAGTTCTTTTAGAGGAGGTTTAAAATTAATCAAGCCCTTGAAAAACATCAAACACTAACAACCAGTTTACTATTACAAAAATTAAGGAAGAATTCTGCCTGAAGCCACACTAGGCAACAAAACTTTGAACAAGTTTACAATAAAACTTCAGCTAAAATGTTTTCTGCTTATTACAATTAATTTACAACTGATTCACAGCCGTGGGAGGGAACTGATGTTGGAGATGGGGACACTACAAAATTATACACATGCTACTTAGCAGACTGATAAGAATGTTCAATAAAATTTTAAAGCTGGGAGAGTAATAATAATGCTAGTTCTCAGCACCTGCTTAGTATTCTTTGTGTTGAAAGCATTAACAAAAAACCTTACTAATTCATAATATTCCTGAGAGTACATGCAAAGAAGTTACTGTGCCATTGCTTGGGGATGCAGTGGGCATTCCCAATCTGCTCACCCATTCAATATCTTTGCACATTCCTTGGGATCAGGTTAACAGGTTAATGCACGGCCTCTGATGGCTTTTAACCTTGCATGAAAGCATCAGGAGGATAGGCTCCTTCTGCCATTCCTGTTCTGTAATTCATTATGAAAGGGCAGGGCAATATCTTGGTCTAAGTATTTAGCATACAGTGAAACCTTGTTTTAAATCATTTTCTTGAAGTGCTCCAATTTTCATTTCCCTCTTTGTTTTATACTTTAATATATTAGTTCCTGGGATCAAGTTGTCAATATATTCTCTCTCTGACATTCTTGCTATGACCAAGCCCTCGGGTGGGGATTCAACGGAGCTTTGATTTACACCAGATAAGGATCTGATCCATACCTCCTTTTCTCCTACCTTGCCTAACGACTTTGGAAAGTTGAAATATGTCGATTAAGTACAATCCAACATGTTCTGTGCCAGGTATACAGTAAAATTAACACAAAACTGAATGGACGCACTTGGGTACTTTGAGGATCATTTGATACTTACCGCTTCTACCAAACTGTCTGCACTTCTCTGTTTGTCACTATGTTTATGCCTAAAGTCATTCGGTACAGTTAAATTGGCTGGTGTGAATGTTCGGTAGGAAATATCAGGGTCATCTGTGTACCAGGAGCTCCTATGCAAAGAAGGTAGGCTGCCATTCATCTGCTCTGTAGATTCAGCTCTGTCAACTTGGATTAGAGGTGTATAATATGGAGTACGGTCCCGGTTGGGTGGAGTGGCTGGTGGGGTGGCCCAGGAACGTGTTGAACGACTTGGTGAATGTTTGTGAGCTTTACTGGAATCAAGACCTGCAACAGCCATGACCTGGTAAAGGGAAGCAAATAGAGAACAAAGAGTTAGTGTGCCTCAAAACATCCTGTAGTTAGGCTTATTCCTCTCATTTCAAATCCAGTCTAATTATTTAGACAGTTATGAAGAGTGACATTTGATATGTTTGCTATTTGGCGTTATAAAAGACAGGGAGAAACTGAAATAAATGAATGGGCAGCATTGGCAACTATATCTATCTAGTGGTTCTTTTACTGACCAAACCCTATCTTGTTTGATAAGTGTGAGGGAATATTTACTTAATAAAATATATTCAACAAGGAAAGCAGACAATAGTTCCTGACTTTGCCCCTCCTTCCTGCAGGAATAGGTGAGGTAGAAGCTGATTATAAGCTTTAAATTGTCTTCAAGCTCCTTGTATTTTCTGGCTGCCTGGGGCCTGCCCAGCTGGCATGATATAGTCAGTATAAGAGCTGCTCTGACTGCAACAAACCCCCTGGACCATCCACCCTACTATCAGTGCAGTGTAAAGGGGACTTACGCTGCTGAGAATTTGGCCCATGATACAAAAGCAAACTGTTTCACTCTATTTGAACTTAGATCTAGAAATAATAGAACATACTGAAGTTCAGCAAGTCACAAAATATAGTGTCATTTAAACCAAATGAGAAAGTAAACACCAATGAAAGCAGTAAGTGATAGCAGTGGGATACAGTATCAGGAGGGAGCTGCAGTGAGGGGTTTTTCGTACATACCGTATACATTCTCGGGATTTTTAAAAAATGTTTTCGTTATTCCCAACACAGACTGCACCATCCTCATACATTACAATGACCATCTACTACTCTCGGTTCAATTTAGTCATTTGAGTCACTACTCTTGACCCTCTATTTTATAGACCTGAAGGGGCTAAGCATATATATTTAAAAATGAAACAGCTGTCCAGATCTCAGACTGCATGAAAAAACCAGCAGAACTCCTCTGAAAGAAAAGATGAAAAGTAAACCTGTGTACAGCACTGCAATGCTTGTACAATAGATGATAGCATTGCTGCAGGGGAAGGCTTTGAAAGGGCATCAGCTGTAGGAGAACAAGACACAGGTAGCAGTTGTTCCAATATACTGGTGTGTTAAAAAGCCTGAGGTACAGCAGCACTATTAATAGAGAGGCCAAGTGACTGAGTACCTGACAACGTTCCTTACTCTGTCCGTGGGCACTAAGAATTGTTGGGAACAACATATTTTTATGGCATCCCCAATAATTTTTTTATTTGGTGTCAGATCTTCTCCAGTATCTGAACTTGTCATTTCTGAAGGTGCAGCTTTAGAAGGCCTTGTCTCTGGCAACTACAGCAAAGATGGGGGGGTACATAACTGCTTGGAAGCAGGTCAAGGTAGATAGACGAAGTACATAGCTTACTGGTGGGCTGTCAAATAACTATGAAGCCCAGAGGAACAGATCCAAGCTAAACTGGTCTAACTCAATGTCAGTTAATAAAGATTTTTTAATTACCTGTTGTTGCATTAAATGCAGTGGTAAAGCAGTGCGGTGGTGGAAGGTAGGAGAGAGTGTTATCTCATCTTGACTGCTTTGTCTGCGGAGGCATTCAAAGTTGAAGGAAGAGCGACGATTTGCTACAACGTAACAATGTTTTGTTAGAAAAATGATGATTGTTATTCTCAATGTCAAATATTTTCAAATTCCAGTGTGGATCATGTTTCCCCCTGCATATTATTAGCAGGTGTTGATTCTGATGAGACAGATTTAAATGGACCCTGTTGACTTACTGAAGCAGGCAGCTCAAAACTCAAACTGGATATAAGGGAGGTGGAAGTGGCTCTTTAGAGCAAAGGTAAAACTGATCTGCAAACTTGACACAATCAGACTGAGTCTGAATAGGGACTTGGAATGGTTTTCTCATTACAAGAAGTAATTGTCACTGTTCTCACATTCTCACCTTCTAATCAATGGTTTTGAATAGGTCTCAGCTACTCTAACTGCATGGACTTTGCTATTACCTCCCTCCCTCACTGTTATACCTTCTTCTTGACTGTACATATATACCACCTATCTGATTTCCATTCCCTGCATTTGATGACGTGGGTTAAAGCCCACGAAAGCTTATGCCTGCAAAAAATGAAATTTGTTAGTCTTCAAAGTGCTACAGGACACTTGTTTTTGCTGTATACAGACTAACACAGCAACCTCTGGAGCTCTTTAGAGAGAAGATCCAGAATGTGGACTAAGCAGTCCTAATAAGAACCTAGGAGGAACCTAGCCAAACTTGGAGAGGAGGTTTGAGCTGAACAGTGTTATGCTGTTGTAAATTTGTTAATAAAGCCAACATTCAGGAAGGGTTGAATGTGAGCACTTCAGAACAGACTGGGAAAGGTGCTTGAAGTCAGCAGTATGTTGTAAGCTTCTTGTGTATATTTAAAATAACAGTTGACTATTTCTTTCTTCACTGCAGCTTTAAGTTCCTCATACTGAAGAACTATTCATCCAAACCTTGACTCTTGGCTGGTCAATGTAATGTGTAATTTTGGAAACACTACACAAATCAAAGTAAACTAAAGCAGTAATTTTTTGTGCTAACCATATTTATAAAATTGAGATAGGTAAGAAGTCATTCCATGATATTAGGAAAAACTTATTCCAAGGCTAGAAAGGACTATTTTAATCATCGAGTCTGACTTCCTGTATAAAACAGGTCATAGAATTTCCCAAAAATTATTCCTAGAGCAGATCTTTTAGAAAAAATATCCAATCTTGATTTAAAAATTTCCAGGGATGGAGAATCAGCTGTGACTCTTAATAAACTGTTCCAGTAGTTAATTACCCTCATTTGTTTATGATGTACACTCTTATTTTCACTCTGAATTTGTTCAACTTCCATAACCCTGGTAAATTCCATCATATGTGGATTTCATGGTGAAAAACCTGGGAGGTAGCAACTGTTCATGGAAAGCCATGGCAAGGAACTTTTCCCCAGTACTTTAAAATAATCTTTTGCATCTCTTTGAAAAACACAGAAATTTAAAGATAGTGGGTAAGAGATAAGCACTTAAATCCAGATTCTCAATGGTACTGACTTCAAACACAGTTAGGTGCCGAAATATCTTTGAGGATTTGGGCCTTAGGGCCTGATCCCACAACATCTTTGCTGAATGCCCCCCAAATAGAGCTCATCTACTAACAAATTGCAACACTCAACCAAGGCACAGTGTCTTACATTCACTTGGATCATATTCGGATGCTAATGAAAATTCTCCAATGTAATGAATCAGTTTTTGAATGTACACATAAATGTATCTTTCACAAACATCTCATGCCTTAATTAAAATGAATTAGTTTGATTTTCTTTTACACCCTGCTGGGGCACTGACAATCTAAAATATTAACAAACAAACAAACCAAAAAAAAAAAAATATATATATATATGCAGGCAGATTAAACAGACTACTAGGGGCTGGACTCTGCTATCATGCCTTTACACTGGTTTAAGTCAATTGACTTCACTGGAGACCCCTGCATTAGTTTGGTGCAACTTAGACCAGAATCAGGTCTTAAATGTCCTAGCTGGTAAGAACATAAGGTGTAATAAAGATTTAGTGGTAAATCTTCTTTAAAGACTTATTAATAGTGTCTGTGGCTGGGAGGACTTTAACCCACCAACATTTATGAGAAGAAGCTAAATGGGACCAATGGGATGTGGCCATAGGGAAACCTCCCACCCCACCTTTCCTGGAGAAGAGACCACAGAGAAGTTTTTATCACAAGGTTTTCTCTCCCACAGCGTATGTACAGGGTATATATATTTTGCTCTCATCTGAACCATGTAGAAGTAAACCCCTTAAGTTGGCTAAGGAGAAGAGCCTGAGGTTTCTTTGCTATCAGAGGGACTGGGGGAAAGCTACCTACAAGCCTGCTTCCCCAGAGGAAGCGGACAAGGGAGGAGTCCCTTTCTGAGTTGGTGTTTTCTCTATGCCATTAGCAGAAGGCCGGTACCTTTCTGGGAGCTTCTCTTACCACTCAGTTGAAGGAAATGATGGGAACATTCGGAGAGCAATATTTATACTTTCAAATGTGGTGCCCGATGGGGATTTTGTGCTTTATCTCACTACCACTGCCATCAAAAGGTCAAAAAGGCAAAAGATAATGAAGCTCAGAAGTGAGAGTCCTGCATAGATCATCGTTAGAGAACTTACTACAAAAACTTTGTGTATTTGTTGCTGTTCATTACGGTTTTCAACTTTGTCTTTAAAGAGCCAGTGACCCTACCCTTTGGAGGATGGCAGTGACCCTATTACACTTCTTTCCAAAACAAAAACTTGACACATTTCTGAATCTTACCAGATTTGTAGAATTTATGCATTTTCACATTTTACAAATCAAACTGTTGTTATTTGGCACTTTTTACATCATGAGTGCTAGGGCATTTTATACTCTAATGAGCCCCTCCCACTGCAGAAGATAAACAATGGAAATCAAATATATTTTATGTCTAGCCTTAAAAACAGAGTTACTGTTTGCTTCTCAGACCAAACAAGTTAAAAATGGTTCAGACCCATGAAGTATCACAGTCCAAAGATCAAGATCCAAGTACCTTGGGTGAGTCCAAGACTCACAAGAAGACTGGCATTGCCAATCCATTTATATTGTGCTGGTATGTAAATCAGGACTACACTGGGATTTGGAGGATGACAAGAACTTAAGTGCCAATAAAAGTAATTGGAAGGCAAAGTAAAGATTTTATCAGTGGACAAAGCGACTGAAAAATAGGAGTATATGTCACAAAGTTGCTGACCGTGTTCTGCAGAACTTGAAGTTTACGGAGTGTTTTATTGTCTGGTCTATGAAGCCACACACACACACCCGTACCCCCCCACACACACACCCCGCCCAGACTAAATTCTAGTAATGTTTCTGAGATAATAAATGGAGAATATGGTGTGAATTTCAAATGAGAGATCTGGATGAAGAATAATACCCAGATATTTTAATGGGATTTGAAAAAAATCTCATTGAAAAGGTAATGCCACCACAAAACGTTCTGTGGAAAAACCACCCTAAATTCCATTTTAGCTGTATTCAGTCTGAAAATTAACTTACATCCATCTGTGATGTTTGCTAAGATGATATTGTGTAATATTGCTAAGACAATATTGTGTAATATCCTGATCAAACAGTATAGAATTACCGTAAAATTTATTGGGTTAAGTTAAACCTTAATGAATTAGAATGAATACCTTTGTAGTATACTGTATTAAAATGCAATTGTGCATGTTATTGCATTATATGGACCTTCTCTAGTAGGGTGGGGGATGCTACTGAACGTCCTCTGTTATCAGCCTTTGAAGCCACCTCTCTGGAAAGGTGCGCATATACTAGGTCAAACTAGATTCTGCAGAGACCAACAGACAAAGGAAATACTTTTGGATAAAAGCCAGAGGTTTAACCTCCATCAGGGCCTTTTTCTTCATCCAACAAATGGGCAGGGCGCCTGGTCCACAGAGAGCCCCAATTCTTAGGGAAGGATTGGAAGGACTTGATCTACTGAGGCCTCATAAACCTGTGCTTGTTCTGAGCTGAAGAACCAATTAACTTTTAATCACAAAGAAACCCCAGGGTGTGGTCATGCCTGGTAAATGTAGGGGTCTTTTATTGTTTTTAATATGCTTTCTCTGTAATGCTTTTTATCTTGAGAATTAAGTACATAGAAAGTGCATCATGGTAACTTATATCCCTAGCAATCACTCATCAGTCTAAAGAGAAAGCAAGCAGGTCTGTTTAGGCAGACTGTTTTTTGCTGAGAAATACAAAGTGAGGCCAGGAACTGTTCAGTCTAAAAATACCCCACGCGGAAGGGAGAGAGACGTGTCTCCACACAAGAGAGGCAACAAATGGGAAGCTGGAGGCCTGAGGATTGGTGCCTGATCCACTGAGGGGTGCAGATGCCCTGAACTGTGACATCTTATCCAAATTAAACTGAAAAGTTTGTATTGCTTTCATTTGAAAAAACAAATAAAAGCTGCAACAGTGTTAGCAGGTGGTGTGTCTGGCTTGAAAGAGACATGGAAAGTGCCAGTGGGTGAGTCACTCAAGTGACAATAGTTCTGTTTGATTTATATCAACGTAATAAACCTGTGGACATGAATAAAACCCTTATTTCCCTTAGGGACACAAAGAAAAACACCTTCGGATCCAAGCTCAACAAAGGGCAAACCAGTGCTGTATCCTACCTGCCCTTTTCCCATTTACCTCATAAAGTAAACAGTTACCATGCACTCAGTTCATTTGCAATGTTTTATATCTTAGCTATAGTTTTATAAGCAAAGAACATGCAGGCCTGTCACATCATGTTCATGAAACAATGAAGGGATGAGGGAAGTAAGGAAGCATGAGAGACACGTATGCAGTTATATGCTGGGACCACTGTGGATTCTATGGGCTGCATCTCAAGATAATCTGTTGTCTGCAAAGTTGGTAAATATACTAGTCACAGGGGTTTACTCTAAAAAAAAATCACAAGGACTGATGGTGAGAGAGATGTCAAGGTCAACAGGAATATTGTCCATCCAAGCTTTATTTAAAACTGGACATGAACATTGATAAAAAATTTAAGTACTTAAACAGAGGTTCTTACTGTACTCACATGTAGGTGTTGGAGGTAGCAACCGTCTCCTAGGAGATCTTTTTGAATCATAATAGATCTGTGAATCATCTTCCTCAAAAAACCCATGTGGGTGATGGTAACCTTTTGGCCTCTCAAAATCTAAGTCATTGCAGTGATATCTATTGTGAAAGGCATGCATATGCCTGAGTTAAAGAGAGACATATTGTTAATATGGGAAGTTTCAATGTACTGATCATTAGTATTTTCATTTATCAGCCCAAAGGACTCCAGGCATTGTTCTTACACTGCTTCTTGCTGCAGCATGAGAACTAAACAAAACATCCAGAGTAATGTGACTCATTAACATTCTGATTATGCACTGATTATTAGATAATGGGCATACATTGGTTTGTTTAGAAGAAGTCACATTAACTTTCCTGGTTTTATTAAGAAATATTACATATGGTGTAATGTGTAACGTGGATGGAATACTTGACATCAGTGTTACTCTGATCACAGTAGATTCCAGTTCAAGGCCTCAGTACTATCCTCTTGGGTTAAAAATAGCAAAACTCTTTCCAACCTCACATCACACGTTTTCTTATGATTCCTGGGTAGTCTGCAGGGCTTAGACTCTTGCTGCTTCTGCTGAAGTATTATAAAGGCTTCTTCTCTTGGAAAGAAAAATCTCAGATGAGGCTTATTTGACTCTGATTAATATAATATTCCAAATGAGTGGCTAGGAGAATTAAATGAAAATGGAGGGGGTGCTTAGTTGCTAACTTGGACGGACTAATTCAATTTGGGGCCAGCTGCCAATCTGAGTTGTCCAGAGCACAGGTAATGCCCGGTGAAGAAAGAAGGTGGATATTCCACCTCAGCAAGGAGTAGAGAAGATTGTTATGTTTGGCATATGTGGATATGCACAAGTACATCATGGAGAAGCAGACAATGGATTTATTTAGTGATGCTGTACTGGGACTGGACCATGCAATTTAAAACTAACAAATGTAGGCTGAGAAGACTTTTGTGAGGCTGTGGAATTTGTTGAACAGCTAGAAACTTTCTAGGTAGTAACTTAGGAGAAATGATAGTAGCCTTTGATAAGGAAGGTGGAACAATCTACATTTAGTTCTGTAAGTTCCAATCTGAGTCTAATTCATGATGAGACAGGGGTTTCTAACAGAATGTATCAAATGTTTGACATATTTGAAAAGAGGTCACATGCAGTTTGTAAAACAGAGAACATTGACTGTTGCCAAACAAGTAGGAGACCTCTTCTATGAAATTTTAGCACAGTAAAATGACAGACCATAAAAAGACAGATTGTTCTAAATGCAAGAAAAGTCAGGAGAGGCCATTCTAATTACCTAATGACTGCCCTTGCCTAGTTCAGGAAACTGTCTGAACGCAAGTTGAAGGGGGAAAGCTTGGGTCTACATGTAGTAGATACTCAGTTTTTTATTAAATCTGGGCAATTAACAGCAATCAAAGAAGTTAAGCTGTTGAATGTGAAAGTCACAGGAATTGTCGACACTGGAGTGAAAAGAAAGTTGTTAGAATAGGCCTTCTAAAGATGCTGCTGGACAGAAATATTAAAACTAAGTTATGAGATCCAAATGGAAATTCTGGCTGGGGAAAATCCAAACAAGTCCAAAAATGGGGAGAAACTGGGTAGGAAAACTGGACTTCAGGAATTAAGAGTAGGGGCTGGGGAGGAAAGGGAAAGGGCCTAGACACAGATTAATGTAAACTGGAATTTCATTCAGGGTTATGAATGTGAAATAAATGCAAATTCAGCAATTCTGCAAATTCAGTCCATGAAATTCTTGTGAAAGATGTGACTTGGATTAAACAAATGTGTAATACTAAATATTTATATTACAGTGGTGCCCAAAGGCCAGAGCAGGTATCTCAGTATCAACTGGTTGTACCAGATACATGGAAGAAGATGATACAATGAGAATTGTTAAAGGGAGATAGTACCTTACTTCATTTGGTCATGTTATTACGTTATAGGGTCTATCATATAGTTTATCTGCCTCAGTTATATCCTTCCTTCTGCTGACATAATGGAATCAAATGAACTATCATTAAAAGCTTCCCCAAATGAGGTTGCTGCTGCTGCCATTGAAGTTAGTGGGAGTTATGTCAGACACTTACACTGGGAGCAGGAGCAGGCCTTAAATCTTCAATGATCTCAAACGGGATTCAATTTTTCCCCAGTAAATGTTGGGGCTTCTTTGATTTTGAAGGGTAGAGTTTCTCATAGTCCAAATGAACTAAATTACTTTCTCACTTCTCTGGAATTATGTACAAGGGATTTGCTGGGGTCTCTACTTCATACCCAAACATGAGATGTGCTACAGCATATTTTGCATTCTCATTTACTGTTCTATTTCCCTAAAAGAGGAGCAGTGACATTTTTAAGGTACAAAGTGTGTTTAATGTAACTAAGTGTACGTCCATAATTTATTGACATTTTTTGTAGGTAAGACTAATGCTCTCACCTGCTTCCTGACAACATACAGTCTTCTTCGTAATATTCTTCTCCGCTAAAATATTCCTGCTCTCCCAAATAATGATCATCATTGCAGTAATCCCGAACTTCATGATCTTCACGGCAAATAGTTGGCAGATGCCCATCCCCGGAGTCTGACCTACAATTGGTACACAGTGGTTTAGGATTTCTCTATACTTTATCCATAACACTTGTATTTAAATTTACACTTCTAGCATAGCTTTTAAAAAAAAAATACGAACATGCATTCATGTTCTCTTGTAGCTGGACTATTGCTTTACAGTAACTTCCACTGGACTACAGATGGGTACACGAGTATTCTGTCTTTGCTTTTTTCTGTTTTAAGGTAACAATCTAACTGCATCAGCAATTGCATGGCAGAAGAAGTTATGATATATTTACACTGAGTAGTTAGCAAAGTCAAGCACATTTAAACCAGCCTTTCAAGCTAAAAGTCTACAGTACATGTTTGAAAAAGTTTCTCAAATATTTAAAATTTGCCAGTCGGCAAAAATATAAAAGAGCACTTCGTGATGTCTCCCAAAACAAAGTGTGAAAAGAGCTGTGCAAATTTACATATCAAAACGACGACATTAAGCAATACTTTTCAGGAGGCGCACTATACCTGACCTCTAACATTAATGATGCTAGCAACTCGGACAAACCCTAAATGGGTTACAAATCTTCCTTTCCCTTAAATATAATTGGCTAATCCTTAAATAATTCTTACAATAACACTTTTAACATCATGTACTTTTTATCTGCTCTAGCCTAAGTGAAGTAGGATTAAACTTGATGTTTTTTAAAAAGGAACTACCCTTGTGCACGGTCCTGTGCCCACTGAAGTCATTGCCAAACCTCCCATTCATTTTAATAATACAGGATCAAGTTCTCTACTAATCTTGAACTTTATCAGCCCAAGTGGGTCAATCACCATATAGACATGGGGCAAAATTAGTCCCACATAATTATCACAAGTTTGTAGTCATTTTATACCTTTTTATTCCACATTTGAGTTATTCTAAGTTTGTGTCCACTTAACACTGGTTATTTTATTATTGTTTTCCATTATAAGAATAACAGAACGATGGGAACTTTTGTTTCATGATTTAAATATATGTCTTTAACAATACACACTTACCTAATGTAAGTTTCATAATATCGTGTTCTATCCAGGAAAGCCATAAAAATGTGGAGAAAATTTTTTTAAAATCAGACAATTAAAATGATTTTCATAAATTCACTATTCATGGTGATTACACTCATTCTGTCCTGTCACTGTTCAATGAATTTATTTAAAAAAACAATATTTTCACACTTTGAGACAATGCACTCCTAGATTACATTGCCTATTGTGTAAAATATATTTTTCTTTATGGGTAAGAAATGAAATATGTTAAATCATTATTTCATTTGTCAACACAATAGAAAAATGAAAGCAACCACTACTTCTAACACACATCCTTATTACTTAGTATATGAATAGCTACTTGTGTTATGTAATGCAATATAAGTTTTGGAGTAACGCTACGCCATTCTCAATTATTGCACGTTATAACATGCTTATTTACTGAACACAAACATATCAAAGTTTACCTCTTACTGTTTGATCTTCTATGCCTCTCATGATCACCTCTGGAATATGAATGGTATCCATTTTCAGACCTATGTTCATGATTTCCAGTGTTTGGGTGCCTTCCATTAGCAACTTTGGACATATTGGCATTATTGAGATTGGCATTTGTTGAGTTTGGAACTTGCTTTCCTACTGAGCTGTGATTATGATGGTTATGGAATACAGAATTTGAGGCCAGATGGTACATATTTTTCTCAGTATCACTTGCAGATGGAATTGAAGGTCGTTGGACATGTAGGGGACGGTGTGTGGTATTGATCTGTTGAAATGAATCTCTCCTATCACTGCTAACATGATTTATGTGGTTTCCAAACAGGGCACCATTTCTCTGTTTAAAAAAAAATAGGATGTCTGAAAATTTTTAAATGGGTTAATAATTAATAATGCACTTCTTGAATATATTTTTGCATGAAAAAACATTTGCGCTAAAATCTGTGAACATTTTTGAATTTGCATATATTTAAACAAATACATGACAGCCTTCCAAATACTAATGAGAAATCAATAACACGACCCCACAAGTAATAACCAATAAAACCTTGCATTCCTATTTGCAGAAACGTACACAAACCTGCTTTTTAACTATTTGACTTGCTCTGCCTGTGACCTTGATCCCTGGATGTGGAACTCGCCACATTTATTGCTTTTAGCACCTCCAGACTAGACAGCCTCAGTATGCGATACATGGTGCCCTGAAGAAACTCAGAAGGAGCATCTAACGTAGAAAGTAGCTTCTGGCTTAATTACAAATGTCTGTGAGAGTCAGTATTTTGTACTCATTATCCCAAATCTTCCAATTAGCTTTTATGTGAATTTCAAGGTGCTGATTTTAAACAATGCCATCCTGGTCCGGGATCTAGCCATGTAAGAATCCACCTCTTTCCTATCTACCACTGTCAGACCTGAGATCAGCTGAGATACTTTCACTTCCAGTCCTTGATTTGAACTTCTGGTGTAGGGTGTTTAGGACCTGGCCTTTGATGCTGAAATTTGCTCCTTCATTGGCCTAAGGTAACATGAAATTGTTGACCTTCTGAGCATAGTTTAAGACTCATGCATTTTTTCAGGACTTTTCCTGAGTGGGGTGACTATAGGAAAAATATTTCAGCTAAATTCTGGAGGAGACGGAAGGTGTCCTTTGGTTAACATTGTTTTTTGTTAATATATTTGCATCATCTTTTAAAATAGTCTGGTATGTGCAGTCCAAGTGGTCTGATGAGTTCCTTTTAGACTTATAAAAATACATAATAAACCAATTTGCCATATAGTAAACTTTCTGAGTGATTACTTTATATATATCTTCCTCTTCCTCTTGATTATTTTCTTCAGGTTCATCATCTTGCAAGTCACAGGATATAGCTCGACGAATTTCAGGGCCAATGTCATGAAGAGTTCTTAGTCCTGCCTAAATCAATGAAAATATCATAATATATTAGGAATATAGCTTCCTTTTCTTAATTAAATCACAAGCAGGTAACTCATTTTAAAAGGATAGTCCATTTGTCAAGGTAAAGTCTATAAGCCTGGCTATAAATGTAATTACTAGGTGCCATGTTACAGAACTAAACCTATATAGCCAGTCTGCTGTCATTAGCACCATGCTTACATCAGCGTAAAACCAATGAGTCCAATATATTTCCTTGTTTTCCTGGTATAGGGCCCAACCCAAAGCCAGTGAAGTCAAGGGAGAGACTCCCATTGACTACATGGGCATACTATCCATCCTGCTGTGGAGCGCCACAAATATGGAAATCAATAATCTCTTAATAAAATCTATTTCCGTAATAAGAGCATTTCATTCTAAAGGATGACATGCCCCAAAAGAAGGAAGCTTTGCCTTCCCTTCAGAAGCACAGAGAGATTCTGTTACTATTACAGTAACCGAATTTCGAGAAGCTCTGAAAGAGACTGAGGAAGAGGGAGGAAAGTCAGATGCCAATGCTGGTGAAGTAAAATCAATATGGGTCTGGGTTTTGCAGTGGCAAGCTCCTTTCATAAGAAATAGGTTAAAACCAACGAAGAAGTAGACCTACATAGCACACACCAAACAGACATCGCACTCAGTGCCTAGAAAGCAATGCATTTGTACAGATGGGTGACCAGATGTCCCGATTTTATAGTCCTGATATTCGGCGCTTTTTCTTATACAGGTGCCTATTACCTCCCACCCCATCTCAATTTTTCACACCTGCTATGTGGTCACCCTAGTACAGACAGACCTTTTAACATTATTTTAGGAGAGCTTTATCCTATTTAACAAACATACAGTAAAATAAATTGTGATAATCAATGCTTTGCTAGTATATGCAAAGAATAATATCATTGTCTGGCCATCCAGAACAACCAAAATGCTGTTTGGATAGGTGGAATGTGATTATCTATTGTCCAGAGGACAGTCCTAAGAACCTGATTTAAGAATCTGGATTGCTGGGATCTGAAGTTGAAAAGGAAACAGCAGCTTCCTCATCTTAAGTTTCTTTCTGGATGCCATCAAACTGTCTGAGTTAAAAAAGCCAGGTCTATTAGTTCAAAGCCAGCAGCAGACACACAAAAATCTATGTAGACCAGCCACTGGAGAGGGACAGAAAGTCACAGTGTGTAAGCATGGGTTATACACATGGGCTGGAGTCCAGTTACTTCCCTGCAGTTTGAAAATTCCTCCATTTTGTTTTGTTCTCCTGGAAAGCCACCTCTGATACAACTTAGTTAATTTTTCCCAACTGCTCATCATCAAATCAAACATTCACATGTACTGTCCCACTTTATCCCAAGGGATGAAAAGGAATGTTTTGGGTAAAATAATCCCAGTGGTAATGGGAAGGTACTGGATACCACAGGCCAAATTATGCCATCAGCTACAAATACATGGGTCTCATTGAAAGTAATATGCAACATTCCTTAGTTATACTAGTGTAATTTTGAAGTTGCATTACTGTAAGAGCAGAAATTGCCACAAGAAGAATTTGTTTCCACTGAAGTATAACCATGCCTTCTGCCATAATAATGCAATTCATGCAGAACCAGGGCTTGATCTAAACAATTGGATTCAAACCTTAAATAAATCAGAACAATCAATCTCAAAGATCTCTGAACCAAATGTATTTTTCTATTAACTTACAGGGAAGAAGTGACCTTCTGGTACACATTTCCCAGTTTAAGATTGTCCATTCTAACCCATCGTTGCCATAAAAGTGAGCTACTGTCAATTTTATGTTTGGCATTCCAAACAGATTCTCATTTTTCTGTGTTTCCTGTGTTTTTCTTACAAATACAATTTAAAAACAAACAAAGGGCAGTGAATCATTTTGTACATGATACTAATACCATGTAGGAAGTCAGACAACCCAGAGGAATTCCTTTGTAGCATCACGGAGATGTCACTCTGCAGTCCTTCTGAGATAGGAACTGTACAGGGTCATGGTGAAAGAGCCTAGGAGTGGGGATCATTTGCTATCCTCCATCCATTTTCTAATCTAGCAACGCCTGCTATATTTAGCCTCAAGATCATTCCACTGATAGAAGAAATAGGAGGCTGGGCAGGGAGCTCCTCACAAACAGAAGCTGGGCACATATTTGATGGTGCTTTTGCAGAATGTGTGTCCCCTGTCTGGGGGATGCTCACACAATTTGTGCCACACATGCCAGAATACGGCATTAGGAGACCATTTTCTTCTTAAATTAGAGCTGTACGAGAACTACGGTAAGTGCTATTACTATATTAAATGTAATGACTGACAAGGCTGGGCCACAGAACTGAAGCACCATATATTCCAATAACTGTAGCAGTAAGTTCAATCTTTACAGGTATTCAGGGCTCAGTTCTCCGCTGCCCTGGAGCATAGCTTATCAGAGCTTCATGGGAAGAAGGAAAGGGGGCTCCATTCAACTACTTTCCATCTTGAGGGAGGCTAAAGGCTTACACCAGTCTGGGAGGTTCCCCAAGGGGCCATCTTGTCAATAAAAATTGCTGGAGGGGTCCCACACCCTCTAGTCCTTGATATGTCTCCACCCCCCATGCCAGGGTTACAACCCCTGAGGATTCTTCAATATCGGGGGAATCCTCCTTAGGGAAGCTTTAAAATCACTTTATGACACACCAACAGCACGAACTGGCCTTAATGTAAGGCAGGATCTGGACCTTAGGTTTTCCAACTGAATGCAAATTTTAATATAAGTACGGTAGTAGTTTACAAAACACGCATGATTTTTTCTAAGAGGGTGACAGGGAATAATGTTAGGATATTTAAGAATATAAAGTTCTTTGGATCTACTGGCCAACTTATCTTTCAAATACAGTGTAAATATTAACATTGGCTGTATACAAAACTGTTTTACCAGAGATGCAGAGGTCTGTGCATCTTGATAAAAAAATATTCTATGGAATGTTCTAAGATTTATGCTACAGATTTATGCCTTTTAGTAAGCTATGCACTTCCAGCACATGTTTAATATTTTGGTTGTTACATACACGGCAGGAGAAAAGAATTGTTGAAAACATGATAACAAAACATATGCAAGAGAGTTTTAGACGTTTGCCACCATGTCTCTACAGGGATAACATATGTTATAATTAAGTAATCAAATTACATCACTGAATTATTCATGCTGTTTTGTGATACAGGATAACTTATGTTGTTCTTCTGAGTTTTTGGGGAGGTAGATATCCATATTATTGTATTTCAAATGGCAATAATTATCTCACATTTATGTAGTGGTTATTCCGTAAAGTTGCAAAAAATAAAGTAATGTATTCTGTTGATTTTCTGCCCTAAATTTAATCCTGCAACCTTTCCTCCCATTGGGTATGAGTAAGACTTGCTGGATTGGTCTGCTAGCAAATCAATGACATATGTACTGTGTGATAACGACATAATGACATAATAAAATCAAGGATGTCTCTTCAGTAGGTTATTCAGTAGTGCACAAAATTATGACTTCATATTGACATGATAATCAGTATAGCTGTGCTCTCTGAGCGTAAGAGCACCCACAATTTTTTCAAAACAAGGTAAGTCTCTAATATCACCGATGTGGTGTGATAAACAACGTCGCAAAAGGCAAATAATGATATCCCTCTCTTTGAAAAGACACTAAGATGATACTGCATGTGTTCTTTTAAATGCTGGAAATGATTTTACCTCAGGAAGCCCTCAATAGAAAAAAATTGTCAGATGACTAACAAATACATTAATTTGGGCTGGTCATTAATAGGAAAACAAAGACAAGCTTAAAAAGACCCTTGAAAAAACTTAAGCACCAACCAGGCATCATAAAACTGAAAGATTATTAAAAAAAAAAAAATCAGTCTCTGAAATGAAAAAGGAGTCTTTTAACAAATCCCACACAGTTCTTTTTACCTAAACTCAGAGATAAATAAGTTAAGTTCAACATCGCATACTTGTTAACTAATTTAGAACTGTATTGCTTTACATATTCTGTCTAAATATATTGATGACAATATATCTATAAAAATCCAGAGCCAATGGAATTTCTCAGAAAGCTCTACTACATAAAGCTACTTTCACTGCTATATAAAGCATACCTTGCTTTAAATAATAATAATGTAAATTGTTCAGTCTTTATTATGCTTGTACCCTAACAATGCATATTCTTTCAACTAAAAACAAATAAAAATCTTCAGTCTATAAAGTTAGTACATTTTATAGTTGAGCTATAGTCTAGTTATCTTTAAAAAAAGACAATTTAAGTCTGTTTTTCAAATTTCATTCATCACCCTCTATTTCAAATCAAAGTTTTCATCATAAAATTTGTATTCATTGAAAATATAAAACACACACACTCCCCAGTTCCTTTGAAGATTTATAATGCCTCTATAAAATATAGCATTAAAGTGCCTTTAAGCCTTGCATCTCAGATTTTAATTGAATGTTTGATGTTTGGATATATTTCTACCTAAGTCAAAATATATCTACAATATATTACAAATATTAATTGTAAATTACTAGATCTTAAAATCCTCAAAACGCTGTAAGAACAAAAGATAATTATGCAACTGGTCCAATAAAGTATGAAATCTTTTTTTAGCTCACAGACATGAATTTTCACAAACCTGCAAGTTTTACAGCAAAACAAATGAAAAAAAACAAAACTTGGAAACCTGCACTGATACTTAGGCTAAGTCAGTACTAAACAAAATTCAATGCCAAAACAATTCAAATAAGAACATAAATCATGTATGAAAAAACAAAAACAAAACTGAATAGACCTACGCTATAGCAGTTAACATAAGAGACATAGTAGTCAAGTCTTGATTTCCCAGATGTATTCGTCTTCATAGAGCCCATCTTATTTGAAACCCTTCAGCTCAGTGCGGTGCAGAACACTGTAACTATACAAAGGCTCTGTGCTGTCTGTCAAATCCTGGCTCTCTTCAGCTAAGCCTTACTGTAAACACAATATGAACATGGCAGACCAATTAAACTGAATATGAACAATGTATTAACCCTTCAGCTGATGCCCACTAGGGCTTTTTCTAAATTTACCACAGTATTTGACAGCACCTATACAACTTTCATACAATGAAGCACAGTTAGTTAAATCTGAAAGATGTCCCTGAGATTAAATCCTTGTCAGATTAATACATCAATGCATGTTTTATGTACATGTTATATGTTGTATGATACACACTGACTACATTTTCTTATATACCCACAAAAATATACATACATATGCACATGCACCCACACACATATGTATGGTGTGTATATATAATCTATAATAATTATAGACTCATAGGTTAGAAGGGACCAATATGATCATCTAGTCTGACCTCCTGCACAAGGCAGGCCACAAAACCCTACCCATACACATTTATAACAACCCCGAACCCATGACTGAGTTATTGAAATCCTCAAAAGTGAGATTTGAAGACCTCAAGCTGCAGGGAATCCATCAGCAAGCGACCCATGCCCCACGATGCAGGGGAAGGCGAAAAACCTCCGGGGCCTCTGCCAATCCGCCCCGGAGGAAAATTCCTTCCCGACCACAAATATGGCGATCAGCTAAACCCCGAGCATGTGGGCAAGACTCACCAGCCAACACCCAAAAAAGAATTCTCTGCAGTAACTCAGTTCCCATCCCATCCAACATTCCCACAGACCATTGAGCAGACTTATCTGCCGATAATCCAAATCAATTGCTCAAATTAAACTATCCCATCATAACATCCCCTCCATATACTTATCAAGCTTAGTCTTAAAGCCAGATAAGTCATTTGCCCCCACTACTTCCCTCGAAAGGCTGTTCCAGAACTTCACTCCCCTAATGGTTAGAAACCTTCGTCTAATTTCAAGTCTAAATTTCCTAATATCCAGTTTGTACCCATTCGTCCTCGTGCCTATATTAGTACTAAACTTAAACAATTCCTCTCCCTCCCTAACGTTAATCCCCCTGATATATTTATATAGAGCAAGCATATCCCCCCAGAGCCTTCTTTTGGCCAGGCTAAACAAGCCAAGTTCTTTGAGTCTCCTTTCATAAGGCAGATTTTCCATTCCTCGAATCATCCTAGTAGCCCGTCTCTGAACCTGTTCCAGTTTGAATTCATCCTTCTTAAACATGGGACACCAGAACTGCACACAATATTCCAGGTGGGGTCTCACCAGCGCCGTATATAACGGCACTAACACCTCCTTCTCCCTACTGGAAATACCTCGCCTGATGCAACCTAAAACCGCATTTGCTTTTTTAACAGCCATATCACATTGGCGGCTCATAGTCATCCTGCTATCAACCAATACCCCAAGGTCCTTCTCCTCCTCCGACGTTTCCAACTGATGCGTCCCCAACGTATATTTAAAATTCTTATTATTAATCCCTAAGTGCATGACCTTGCACTTTTCACTATTATATTTCATCCTATTACTATTACTCCAGTGTACAAGGTGGTCCAGATCTTCCTGAATAGTATCCCGGTCCTTCTCCGTGTTAGCAATTCCCCCCAGCTTCGTGTCATCCGCAAACTTTATTAACACATTCCCGCTCTTTGTGCCAAGGTCAGTTATAAAAAGATTAAATAAGGTCGGTCCAAGAACCGATCCTTGAGGGACTCCGCTAGTAACCTCCTTCCAGCCTGACAGTTCACCCTTCAGCACGACCCGCTGTAATCTCCCCTTTAACCAGTTCCTTATCCACCTTACAACTTTCACATTCATTCCCATCTTTTCCAATTTAACTAACAGTTCCCCATGCGGAACCGTGTCAAACGCCTTACTGAAATCGAGGTAAATTAGATCTACCGCATTGCCTCTGTCTAAGTAATCCGTCACCTTCTCAAAGAAGGAGATCAGGTTGGTTTGGCACGATCTACCTTTAGTAAATCCATGTTGCAATTTGTCCCAATTACCATTGACCTCAATGTCCTTAACTTAATTATCTTCTCTGAGGAAAGTGTAATGAATGAATGAATCCAAGTATTAGATATAAATAATTAAAATTATGTACGCTCCACTAAACATTATTTTACAAGCACCATTACTCATGTGAGGCTCAATACAAATTTCCATCATTACAGAAAGGCAGTTAAGACTAATTGTACTGCAGCTCCCAAACTATTGTCACAAACATGTTTTGTGCAACTTCAATATAAACTCTTTGTTGTTTATCTGTGTAAATTTGAGCTTGCAGGTACGGGCAGAAAATGGTAAGGGAGTAGTGTAATCAGGAGAAAATTTCACTCTATGCAAATTAAGGGATTTTTTGAGTCTCATTTATTTCTTAGAAGATTTTGTAATATCAGAGAAAAAAAGGCATACATATAGTGTGAACTGGTCACCTAGAAAAGCAGCTGAGCCCCACGACAATGTGTTACACTCTTTTTTGAGAGTAAGCTGAAAATCTTGGGTCTGCAGAGTTCATTCAGATTGTTACAGCGCTAATGGTTGGCTCAAAGCAATTTGACTATGAATAAGACCTGGCAAGCTGAGGGTGGGTTTGAGCTAGTCAAATATTATTTCATATATAAATAAATTAAAAGTCCAGGATGTCACAAAAAAGGCCATTTTATGACAGATAAAGAAAAATATTCTAATAGACCAATAGTAAGCCACTGACTGAATTTAAAAACTGGAAGTCTTCACTACCATAGCATGGCATTTAGGAAAGGAGACCTCTGCTCCAGAATCTGACCAGAGACCAGCTGACTCCCTCCTCCCCAAACGTTCCAATGGTCAGGCTATGTAGTGCACCCAAACATAGCCCTTTGCCTGGAGATAGTGTTCCCCAAAGTTTTTCACACATGGAGAAAACGGAAGGCAGAGCTCCTGGCTAGTCATTTCTTGGCCTAAAAAGTCATCAAATCAAGGTGCAAAGACTCCTAATTGCCTGCCTCAAACTGAGCTCCAAACAGAGAACTTGTCTCTTCTTCCCTTTCTCAGCATTTCTTAAATCCAATCCTGCAGAAGTCTTTTCTCCCTCTATTCCAGATGTGCTGCAATTCACACCCAATGAAGCACAGCCAGTACAAAGCAACTGAAGGCACTTTTCCTCATCACCATTCACTAACAGAGTAGCACAAGATCCAGCCTCATTATACCAGGAGGAAGAGTCCAGTCAAAGAATCGGATTCTCATACCTCCCAGTGACATCATGATGAAAAATGTTTCTACTGCTTCAATTTACGTCAGGAGCTGTTGTGTTCTTTGATGCCTCGCTCACTGCCCTATCCTTCTGAGTGCTGAAATAGCCTTCCATCCCGTAACAATGAATTCAAAGATACTTTCTGAACTCATTCCTGGAACTATTTAAAACAACAGACTGATTCAGACAGTGGCACTGACTCCTCAACTCATGTGAGATCACACACACAATTAAGCGGATGAACGTGAAAGAAGTAGGCAGCACCCAGTGAAAGCAGTGCTGAGACGCACTCTCTGTGAAAGTCCATGGCTGGGTATGGCAGGCCTATAGAGAAAAGCATTCCTTGCTGGCTAAAGGAGACAGCAGGAATGGGAGATGCACTTTTAAAAAAATCTATTTCTATTTTTTTTAAATTTTCACTGATTTCTGTTAATACTTCAGTTAAATGTTTAAATTAATAGAAAAATTCTTTCAAACCAGTTATAGTATTTATTGTTTTGTCAGAAAATGAACTGTTATTGATCACAATCTAGGTGTAACAATTTTCTTCTGCAATACTGGGCTTCAAGGGGCCATAGAATTGGATGGACCCCCCCCTTTTTAACAACATACGATTTAATTTCCAGTAACCCTGAAGGTATCTTTGGATGAGTCCAAAACTCCAACCTCAGCAGAGACATTATTTCTAAGACCAATACAGAAGAAGTGCTACTGATTAAATACAGATTCACCAAAGTGATAGGAGAATGAATACATATACAACACACACAATACAAAACAGTATTTTTCATTTAGATGGTGGGTTGCGCTTCCTTGTTTACAGGACCTCTCAGAATCTTGAAATAAGAAGTGTGCTTACTCCTTTTATCTATATTTGGCAATCACACTGCTTTGCTGCAAATTTAGGGCAGCAGAACCCAATGAGGATCCTTTTGTAGTCGACTGCCCTGTTTATGCACTAGCCTTGTTGACATCAGCAGTGTGAACATTACATCCCTAGGACTGGTGTTCATTAGTTACGTTTCATAGCAGCTGGGGAAGCCCACACATTGCATTTGCAAGGGATAGTGAGCTTTTTGTTTTTAAATTGTTGGTACTATAATGGAGGAAAAAGAAAAGACTTGGAGAACAGAGGATATGCCCCTTCCCCTCATTATAAAAACTTTTCAGATAGCAGCAAAGTACTTGTTCTCAGTCTTGAGAATTTAGTATTGTTCCTCTATCTAGAAAGGACATAACGACATAACAGTTGTCACTTGAACGTTGGGAGCTAACACCACACAGCCCTAAAGGTGCAGGGTCTCATGTAACAATCTCAAGCCTTTTCTGTGTTTTCCCCTTTTCCAATTATTAAACATGAGAAGATTTATGCCATGATCTGGTTTAAGAGAATATTTCTCTCTGTAATGATACTGTCAAATGTATAGATTTGAATGGACTGAGTAGCGTATTCGGCCTCCTTCAGTAAATCTTGCTTGTTTAGAAATCTGATCCCCCAATTCAGAAGACCAAGGTCTGAGACAAGTTTGGTGCTCATGAACCAACCTCCTGTTTTCATCAACTGAGCCACATATAGTCAAAGAGGCATTGGGGAACATGCTAAAATAAATAAAAGTCCCATTGGTCTTTGGATAACACATCTACCACCAGAGCAGTCTGATATCTTTCTCTGAGAAAGACACACACACACAAAACATCTTTGCTTTACTCCTTGATGTGAAAAAATGTCTATCTGAGTTTTCCCATGGTGCTTAATATTCACTCAAAAATGGCATAACTGTCTGTGGATCTTCATCCAATCAAATAGTAATTTGTCTTCTTCAGAAAGACTTCTCTCTGCACTTGTTTAAGTAAGACACAGGGTTAAATGACTAACATATGCACTGATAGAAAACCTACCACTCATTAATTTCCCTTGAACTGAATTGCAGTCACCTGAGTTCATGGGAAGGTGAACAGCTAATGCTGCACAAAGGAGCTTTACCTGGAACAATTTTATCTGTTCAGGTTTTCTTTTCTTTTTTTTTTAAGGCGCATACCAAGCTTAACTGCCTCTCACTTTTAAAAAAGGAAACACAACCAAAGAGAAAAAGGAAGGCAAGAAAGAGGGAGGGGGTCACGAAAAATATTTTAACTTTCCTGCAAATTAAGTGGCCACTTAAGCTTAAAGAGTCACTTAAGTTCTTAGCTACCACTATTTCTTAAGTATTACAGGTTGGAAGACATCTTGTCACTTAGAACAGACCACAACCAGGAAATGGCAAGCGTGCCACCTAAATAAAGATGAAGAAGCTAACAGACAACATGACTGGCCTTATAATTTGTCAGAGGGCTAGGCTGAAGAAAAAGGGAAAATCAGGGCATGATTTGCCTCCCCTTCCACTTGTGTTGTTGGAGATGGGTTTTAAGGTCTGGTGGTGTGTTGCTTCCTCTCCCTTCTGCTGGAGAGAGCAGAGAAGGCCAGCCTGGAATGTATGGTGTTTGTATGGAGTTATGGGACTCCTAAAAAGCAGCTCCTCAAGCATTAACTTACTTCGCACACACCTGCAATTGCCTCAATAGACAATTACAGACAGCAGGAGTGGGGTAGGGGGTTTTATTACACACAGATTGGAGGCGATAGTGCTCTCACCTGGATGTTAGCGGAGGATTTTGCAGCTAGACTATTGGTCCTCAATAGAGTGGAAAATTTATGGAAATTCCTCTCAGTGAGTCTGTCTTTGGCATGATTGTCAGATGGGAGGGAGGATGGTCTATAGTTACATGGGCCAGGGTTAGGAATCCAGAGACATGACTTCTGTTTCCAGGCTCTGACACCAATCTGCTGAATACTTCTGGGCAAGACACTGAAGTACTTTTTACCTCACAGAGACTTCAATAATTGTAAAGCACTATGAAAATCCTCAGCTGAAAGGGGCTCTGTGAACAAAATTATAAATTGAAACAAATGAAGAGGCTAGAAGAGCTCTGTATTTAGTAACTGCTTGCCTCTTAGGTGAAACGCAACTGCTGGGCCTTTACGCAGTGCCACACTTTAAGTCCTATTCTACTTTCAGATGCTCTAGATAAACGGTATGTTGGGGTGCCTGTGATAACCCAGAACTGCTTCTTAGAGGTATTTATACTCTCCTGCTTATCTGCCTCAAAAAAAAAAAAGCCCCCTTCAGTATGTGACAGTGTAACTCACTGGTGAGCATGTGGCTCCAGATAAGCAGAGTACACTGCAGAACCCAGATGAGAAACTTAAAGAGCTATAGCTTTTCTATTCTGTTTTCTATACTGTCTTTCCAGCTTTCTGCCCTCCTAAGGCACTTCCACTCTTCTTTAATCATACACCCCAACCTTGAATTCTGAGCAATAAGAGCCTAAATCCTTAAAACGACTGAACAAACTTTCATGAGAACTTTATTACCCACTGTGCAACAGGGTCTTTATTACTCTTTTAGACTTTTAAGAATTACTCGCCGCTGATGAAAAATAACTTCATCTGTACATATGACCTCCTCCTGCTAGGTTTTATATAGTACTTTTCAGTTGATTCCACAGAATTTAAAAAGGAGTTCTTTCCTTGAAATGGACTTTCTTTCAGCCCCTGGCTGGGTTTGTTCATTTTTAATTACTTGGCTCTGCTAATAAAATGCTATATCTTTTCCTAACCAGATTTTAGATCCTCCCATATATATTGTAACTGCAGGCTAAAAATTAGGAGATACAGTTGGGAAGAGAAAAAGACTGTCAATTTACTGAGAATATGTCTATTTAATTCCACTGAATTAAATGTAGTTACTTCTGAATTATACTACTGAAGTCAGAATTGGCCACAGAAATTGTTTCCTCATCTAGAGACATAAAAACTCACATAAAAACTTATGAGGTAATAGCCACTAAGAAAAATCTCTACCTAAGTATTTCTCCCTGCAGAAGTACAATGAAGACATTCATGTAAAGAATTATTGTTGTTCCCAACAGAAATGATCTCAACAACACTTCTCTCCCATGGCTCATTATACAATATTCTTTATGTTCAGGTGTTTCTTCTTGGTTTGGTCCCCACCATTTTTTGTTTATTTGTTTTATACTTTAACCAGTACATAAAAAAGAAAATAGATGGTTCTAGTATACCCAGGACAGCACAGACACTACCATCTTTCCTAGCTGGGATGTAGAACTTGTTGACATAAACAGGACTCCTTAGTAGAAAATTCCTGATAGAGGCTATACCTTGTACTCCAATACCTATAAAATTCTTTAGAAACAACTGTGTATAATCAAATATCATGTGGCAGTGGAAGAGGCGCTGACAGCAGGCACATATACAGTGCACCTGGAGCCAGTGTGCTCATTTTGTATGCTAAACATTTGGGAAATCAACCCCCCCACATATAACAAGTTTTCAATTTCACAAAATACTGTTGTGATAGTATGCAGAGGACCCACTCCAGATCTAGCAAGGAGAAAGTATAGGATTATAAAACTAGGATTAGATTCCTCATTGAAAGTAAGCAGTGCTGAGATTAGAAAGGTCTCCCAAATACCTCGGAAAAGGCTGACAATCACACTAGGTTAACAAAAGGCTGTTATTTCCCAGAAAACCAATTTGGGTTTTGTTTGTTCTAGGCTCCAGTTAATGTGTTGTTAGAAGTTATTTAAATTAAGAATCCTGCTGACAGACAGCTGGGAAGGTAACTTTCTGTAGAAAATGGTTTTGTTTGTGTTTCAAGTTCCCTGTGTCTCTGCCTGCTTACAATTTTATCTATCTAAGAGAACTTGTTTGAAACTGCAGGGTAGGTCTCTCATATGAGTAATGAGAGTATCCACCAACATAAAAAAAGAGTAGTAAAAGAACATTGGCAGGGGTGATAGCTTTTGCCCTGTTGTAGAAAGTTCCCAACTCCAAAAAAGAATTTTTCAAAGTATTCAAAATAATTCAATTAAATATTTTCAAGAGTGAGTGCAAATCCTATCTCCAAGAAACTGACTCAAAACATTAAAGCAAAGCAAGCTTTCTCTCATAAAACAACGAAGTAATCTCACTATTCACTCCAAGACTAAGAAAAACTGCTAGGGCAACTTAGGTGTTTTTATAGCCAGAACAACTCCCAGACTTCCCCTTTTTAAAGGGACACACCATTCACTTCCAATGAAAACTAAATCCCAAAGAAAAACTTCTTCTCTTCCCCACTGAGAAATGCACAATCTCCCTTTTAAACATGGCTTCCCTCCTTACAAGAATCACATAATATTTATATTCTGCCCTTCCAATTCTATGCATTCCAGTCTACAGCTCAGACAAGTGTAGATCTCAGACAAAATATATGTTGTCCTAAACTGCACATAATCTCCTTTCTCAGTTTTAAACATTTTTCAAAAACACAAAGGTGCTGTGGTCTGTGTACTCAACTAGTTACTCTGTTTGGGAGTGTTGGTGGCACAGTGATGATTTAGTGGTGACAGTCGGATACAGCTGCTAACAGAAGACTCTGAATATAGAGACAAAATGGTCCTGGATGGAGGTGGAGATGGAGATACTGTCTGAAGCCATCATCCTGCAGGAGCGGGGTCTGGCATGATAAATGAAGAAACTGGAGGTCCAGCAATGGCCTTTCAGCTGTATCTGAAAACACTGGGGTCCCTGTAAAAGTGCCAGAAGCAACATCCTTTCCAACCAGAGGCAGTGTCAAAGGTCACGGCCAGCAGGGCCACTGTGATTCTGGTAGAAAAGGAAATCCTGGGGCTGCCGGTGCAGGCAAGGTTCCAAAAGGTGTGGATGCCAGAGGGACACAATACTATCCTATCCTGAAGAAGGTATGGATTCATCCTGCTCCCTGAACAACAGCAGGCACAACTGATTGCAGCTGCACCTGTTTGTGGAAAGATGTGTGTAAACACCCTGCAAAGAACTGAAGGTGTCTCATATTACTAATTCAACAGGTTATTTTGTTTATTTCAGTGTATTAATGAAATTTAGTTTAGAGGTACTTTACTCAGTTCTGTGATGGTGACAGAAGAGATCTCTGTGAGTTTTATACACACACGCAGTACCAGAGAAAGCAGCACTGTGTTGTATTCTATTGTTGTAAGATTGGGAGTTTATTGTGAGAGCTGTAGGACCAAATTCCCAGCTGGTGGAAATAAGTTCCATTGAGTTCAGTGAAACGACACCCATTTTATACCTGGAGATCGCTTTTGAGTTTGTCAAGGTTATTTTTTGTAAAACCTGTAAGATACATGATTGCCAGAGTAAAGATTTTGCTGAAAATCTTTCTTATCATTTTAGAATCTTATAAAGAGATGGGTGGGAGAAAATTCTTCTCTCCCAAATCTGCATTCTTTCAAGATACCACATTATACTCAAATTGGTTTTATTCACCTGCCATCTTAACTAAACAAGACAAATGGGGCCACTCCCACCCAACCATGAAAAGATTAATTTTATCTTTTGCAACATAAAAGACACATAGACAAAGGACCAGAGTACTGGCACAGCAATTTGTATATGTATGTAGCCACTACACTCTCTTGCTCTCTCTCAGAAATTCTTCTGATAACACAAATAATTTCCCTGACAATGAATGATTACGTTTGTACAGAAGAAATAGGAAGTGCTGATCCTTGGCAATCTACTTGAGCTCCTTGTGCCATGTCCTGCCCCCTACTGAGAAGCTGGATAAGAACTTCACCAGAAAATCAGATTTTAGATAATTTTTCAGCTCTGACAGAGATATTCACAAAGTGGTGGAGTTCCATCACATGAGGAACCATATGTAAGAGCCACTGGTGAGCTGCCTGGATTTCATCATGTGTGAGCAACTATGTGCATGTGATGGGAGGAGGAGGGACTGACCTCAGCAAGGATGTATTTCTTGTGAGATTTAATGTGGCTGACCTAGTTGGGATTCATATCCAGTCTGGATTGAGTAGACCGGTTCCTCCTACAGATCAATATTTAGTAAGACCAAACCCAGCTGGGATGGCTATTTCACAGTAACAAGCCAAAACGTTTGGCCATGTGGCCCCCACCCCAGATACTCCTTCGGAGTCACCTCTATGTTCTTACATTACCATTGATGGCCAAGCCAAGATCACAGATTTTACAATCCTACCTGCCTCTGGTGAGGGAGCCCTGCAGTAGTACAGACAATATTTCCTACTGAAGCTTTTACAGGATCTTGTACACCAGTTTCCACTCCTTCACTTTTGGGACAGGGGACTTATGGAAGACGATTTATCTGAGGGACTTTCTTATTTCCTACCACCATTGTCATACGTCTGCTCTGCCCAGTCCCAAACTGGAATTCTCCTGCGGAGCGTGTGGCTCTCATTAAAAAACAAGGATTAGATACTGCTCACTGCAAGTGAAGGACTGGACAGCCCTTCCATGCTCATGTCACTAATAGGTGGCCTAACTTCCCTTTCTATTTGTCCTGAAAAAGTCTGCTCCTTCTGACTCTGTATGGGGAAATAGTACTACTTCTCCTAATCTCCTTATCAACAGTCTGCACCTTGATGTGATCATCGTTTGGCGATGGGGAACTTAATGGCAATGGTGTTCAAAGACGTATCGGAAATCAAATAAACCTTTTTGACATTAAGGTTATGTTGAGGAGGAAGTGTGTGGCAGGCTTGGCAAGAGTTTAAACGTCTTGAGAGGTATTACCTTTGAGGTTACCCTGTTATCTACAGAATGTTTGGCATTCCTGTTAATTCAGAAAAACTCAACCAGTTCAGTCACTGTTTCTTTCTTCATAATGCCATTTAATCATTTTTCTAAGGAAAAAGGTGAGTCAGTTTGTCCTCTTGTTACACCAGGGATATGTATTATTGGAAACAGCAATGTATTACTTTCTATTCAGAAATAAAATTAAAAATGTAAAGAGGCTTTCTAATGAGGAATTGCAAGACAATATTAAGGTGGAATTTAAAGACCGGGTGGGCTGTTAAGAAAATCTGGAATATGAAAACCCTCATTAGCTAGAAAGATTACTCGATGAAAAGGTTAAAAGGAAACAGTCTAAAAACATTCAATTAAAGAGAATTTCTGCTTCACATAAGAAGAAAATCAATGGCCAGGTTATTCAAGTAAATCCTGTCAGCTTATACCTGTAACTCAGGTAAAATCAAATGGCTCAGGTGTAGGCTTTATTGATCAAGACTCATGAGTTAGTCACAGGATAAAAGATTATAATTAAAGGACAAATAATAGGCCTAATTGTTAAGTCAACTGAGAACCTTAAGTTTGGCAGAAAGCTATGTAACTCATATCTGTAGCAACCTATCTGCTGATTTGTGACGAGGTTCTTTTCTCCAGTCTCTCTACAGCTCGACTGTGATCCCTACTCTGGCTGTGGTGCCCCTCACTTGTTTATGAGTCTCTGTTGCCCCTTCTGACCCACTTTCTTTCCAAATGCTTTCTGGATTTAGAGAGGGAATTGGGGGGTGGATAGTGCCCTGGCTACAAGTGGTCAGTGACAGAGTATTTTATTAATTTGTTTTTAATACTTCTAGTTGACTTGGAACTATCAATCTGTGCCATAGCTTCCTATGTCATTGTGACCTTATTTTTGCTATCTTTGGCTACCCCACTTCCTTTCTTTTGTTTGTCATCCTCACTTCCTGTGTCTGATTTCAAAGTACATTGTACACCATCCAGAACAGGAATTGATGTGTTTGAACAGCACAATGGAACCCTGACGCATGCAAATTAATAATAATAATAATAATAAAATAATCTATGATTTAATGGGGCTATAGATCGATAAATCTGCAGATTATTCTAACTCTGGATTGGAAGGTGCAGCCTTCTCACCGCCCATTTGGATGCTATAAATCATGTTCCTTTTGTTTTCATAAGTTATCATCTAGAGGTAAGGAAGCAGGTATGGTGCGTTTGAAATGGTGATAGAAGAATGTGGGCAGGATACAGCACTGAACACGACATGTTACACTGATGCAATCTCCACATCCAGGCTAAGGCAACTCATCGCTCACTTAATGATCCAGCCCAGTGAAAAGCTTCTCTCCAGCAGGTAGAAATCAGGACAAAAAGGATCACTTAGCTAGTGCTAGATGCATCATTCCTCAGAAAGTAGACAGCCCCCTCAAAAGGCCTCAAGATGTGGCACACTCTCCATCAGCAGTCATTTTAAAGGCCTCTGAGGCCTATATGTCCAATGGTTGAGTAGCTTTGCTGTATTTTTGGGGATGGCTCTAGTCTTTGGATTCCAGCAAACCACCACTTCATGATTCGTCAGCTGTTAGCAGGGAAGACCATTCTGAAGCTGTAGCTTTTCCAGGATGTGAAGTGCCAAGTACAATCAATAACAAGGGCCGCAGGCCCTAGAAACCATTTTCAGTTTCCTATTCAGTATTTGTTAGGTTGGTTTTTTTTAAGGAACTCCTACACAACTAAATTCAGATAGGACAGATGCAAGTAATGGACAAAACCCACCATATGCAGTATGGACCACTCTAACTCCAATGTCCAGTGCCAGGAACCAGTTACTCAACTGTGACTAGTTACTCAATTATCCCCTCATTCAACTTCTGCTGCACATTCAAAGTGATACATCCTGCCCTAGCAAAATTTCTTCCCACACGGCAGACCCACAAGATGTTCCTATAGGTACTGTACTCGCGGGTCTGACTTTTATTCTATGCTGAAGTGAACTGTCTTGCCCTCAAAGCCCCCCCTCCCTCAAGACAAAACGCACTATTTGGAATTTGTCTGAGATAGCCTTTGTGGAGAAGATCATCTGACTGGACAGATGATAACTGAGCTTCAGGAAGCTCTTGCCATTCACAAACAAGCACAGCTGTAAATCAAGCATCCGCATTGTAGTCAGGTTGGGATCTGGTCAGAGAGACGGGAGCTTGGAGGATGGAATTTAGTCACTCGTTGTTCTTCCAAAGAAATGGCTGAGTTGTTGGCTTAGTCCTTGACCCTTTCTAACCTGTCAGAGATGGAGTGGTCCTGGTGCTGTTATTTATTTTGCCTTCCAAACGACAATGGCCCATGCAGTGACTGTATCAACTAGCGGTGAAGGTTCTTTACATAAAGGTGGGGCAATTATCTTTATTATTACCTATATTTATAAGACTACAGTGCTGTGTGCCTGTGTGTGCATTTTATCTGGTTTAGATTAAGACACCATTTCTCAGATTTAGAGAGTAAATGCACCAAGAACTCCTGTAATGCTGCAACTTTAAAGGACAGAAGTGGAGAAGACGCTGCTACTTCTTATCAAGACTCTGCTGTGCAAGGCTCCAATTTATCTGAGAGTGTCCCCTACATAAAGCAGGATGCCTACTCTCTTTCTTTCATGAAACTATAGGGTATTTTTGGATGGATCACCTGAGTATGTGTGGTTCCACCAAAACCAGAGAAGTTCAAGTTAATAGATGTGACTTCAAGAAGGAAGCTCTCTGAGTTCTTTTTTTTTTTTTTTAGCAATGCTATCAGATAAAACCATTCCTGGTTCCTGTATTTCTGTGTTGGAAGGATATTTCTTTGTTGATGAACAAGGCAAAAGTTTCTATGTTATAAAATGCAGCTTCAACATTATAAGATGTTCCTGTACATCTGTAGAGAAAATATATGATAATGTGCCCACTGAAATTTTTATGTGAGGGATCTTTGTCCAGCTAGCTGGATGGGCCCTGGCTTTTAAGGGTTCCCTTACAGCAGCTGGGGAGAAAGGGGAGTTTACAGAAATGGACAGGAAGGGCTGGAAGCATTTGAGGCCAGGTCACTACACTGCCTTTCTTGTTGGTCAGAAGAGTGTAGGGGAAGTGTTAATACCTTTGTAGCCCCAGAAAGGCCCTCTTTACCAGGTCTGGGCCAGCAGCACCCACCCACGAATTTGACAAAAGGACCAGGTTCCTTTTTGACCCACTGTGGGCATTACGTTTGTTGCCTTTTCCTTGGGGAGCTGAGAAGAAATTTTTCCCTCACCACCAGATTGGTTGAGGCAGAGTGGGTTGGTTTTTTTTTCTTTTGCCTCTCTCACAGCTGGTCTGGGACCCAGTGGGGTTGAGTGGGGAGTTAGGATATAATAATGTAACTTAACGTGTAAAACTTGTGGTGGATGTCCAGTGCAGGTACTCGGTATGGAAGGCATACAGTTATTGGATAAAACGGATTGGAAAAGGATTTCAAGGAAAGCGTCGTTTAAGGGAGCTAAAGAAGGGGGTTTTGGCTCCTACACCTGGAACAGCAAAGAGCCAATTCTCCTCCTTTCTGCATTATACAATTTGCTGTCGGGTACTCCCAGATATTTTAAGTGAATAAAGTTGTGGCCTCATTAAACCACATCTATTCCTCCTGTCTTTCTTCCAGCATAGACAGACAAAAAGTACGTTCAGCTAACCCCCACACAAATTTTAATTTGTGTCCAGGAATTTCTGGAAGTTGTGCAAACTACAACTACATTCTCATCCAGTTACACAGAGGATCGAAGTATATGGGATAGTCAGTAAGTCTGTGTAATTTTGAGTGATAAAGTCCTCAGAACACATTTATTTACAAGTAGTTGTTATACTAGACGAAGTGAAAATTGAAGGTGGATGGTAAAATAAACCATCATGGGCAGCTGCACAGCACGTGATAAGGCAGGTCTTCTTTGTTTATTTATTGTTTCATTCTCCTATAACCAGTTCCAGGTTAGTTGATGTAAGTGATTCTCAAACACTGGTCTGCAGAGCACACAAGGGTGGGTGATGGTACTTACCAGCTGTAACCTTGTCCAGAACACTGTTAGAATATCTAGAGGCTGTTATAAATGGAATTTAAAAAAGCACAAAACCAAAATAAAAAAATCATATAAAGCCACTTCTCTGCATATTGCACAGCTGTTTCATGTCTTCCTTCATCCGTTCTTCTTCTGCAGTAAATTAAATTAATCAAATTTGTGGATGACACCAAAACTGTAGAGGTTGCTACCACCTTAGAAGACATAACACAACTGCATGGTGAGCTGAAGACATTAGACTGGGGGGGCCTGCAAATATTCAGGGGGGTTTATACTAATAAAAGTAAACCCTACGCCCAGAAGGAGAATATGAGCAGTAATGGGGAATATGCACAAATAAACTGCACTCACTGTATTAAAGTGAGTTTATTTCCATGCTGTCTCCTGAGGACTCTCCTAATTTTTTTTTCCAATTAATGCTATATTTGAGTTTTCTAGGTGCATTTGCATAATTAAGGCTTTGCTAAGATTTAAAATGGAATCGTGACTATTTATAGATATCATTACTCGATTGGTAGTATTTTAAATGTCAACAAATTAATTAAATTCTAGGTAGACACTGATGTTGCACTTAAGAGGTTTCCGCTACCATAGAAAAATGAAAAAGATGCAAAAAGATATGTGTAAAATAATGATAAAAACAATGCTATGTTATGCTGCATAGTATCTTTTCCACACAAGCATCTCCAAATACTTATAAAACTTTAAATATTCAAAACTCACTTCATCCGCCATGGAAATGCATTCACCTCTGGAACAGAATGTGACAATTCTTTAACAGTACACCAATAGTTAAGGAAAGAAAGGGAAGACTATCCTATCCAAACTATACTGCAGGGGAATTTGATAAGCCAGCAGCATAATTACTCAAACGGGAATTCAACCAGATATATTTTGTTTGGGCCACATACAAAAAGAACCATTAGGATCTTGGGGGAAGGGCCTTGGCTTTATATCTCATCTAAAAGATGGGGATACCAACAGCAAAGCTGTTGCCCCTTCTACAATGCTGAGAAGAGCGCTACTTATTGGCTCACCAACATTTGAGTTTTCCATCTAAACAGTGAACTAAGGAGAACACAGCTCAAGCTAGCATGGATTTATGGAACAAGTTGCAAACTGGCTTTCTAAATCGACTTTCATTTAGCTTGAAGAGTGTCATGTTTATATATGAAGACTGTTAAGTATTGCCCAAAGATTCCTTAAATGTGGCCTCTGACTCGGCTTCAGGGTTAAAACAAAGCTGTGACACATGATGCTTATTTGTTTCCCTTTGTTTTTTGTTTATTTATAACCTTTTGTTCAATAGCAAAGATAGCTATCTGTAAGTGGAGGGCAGTCAAAAACCTGATCAGCCATAGCTTGCCATAATTCTAGTAACTTTTTTAAAAGCTGATTTTTTTAATTTTCAAGACAGATGCAAGTACAACACTATATTAGGATTGTGTGTGATTTATTTTTTTTTAAAAAACAGCATGCAAATGATATGTATATCAGGTGCAACTTTTAGACTCCTAGTGAGTATCCAGCTGAAGGGTCTAAAAAGTGTCACAAAGTTTTAGCGTTTCTGAATAGTGACTGAAAAGGCAGCAAGAGCCTTTAAGTAATGTCCACAGTAGTCTTGGTCTGCCACCCTTGTTTCAGTGGCAGGAATTTGTGGGAACTTGAGAACATTTATCATTCAGACTAGTGGGTGAGGCCAGCTAGTTTTGTATTTTTATGCTAGGGATGGGAAGAGAAGTGCTCTCCAAGCATTACTGGGTGTGGGGAAGGAAGGGAGCAATTCCCATGTATTTCTCTAGGCTAAATTCAGGAGTGGCATAAAGGATGGAGTGAGTTACATAATGGGTGTAATGGGTCATAAAACAGGTGTCATAGCAAAAATGTGATGTTTGCATAAATCTGGCACTCAGTAGTTGTGCAAAATGAGGTTAATTTACATTTGAAGGAGTGAAAAAAGAGTTGTAGCAGAAAAGCAACAGAAGGGTGTACAGTAAGGCCCGGTCTACACCTACCTTTGGGATTCGGCGGCAGTCGACAGGAGATACGCAAGTGACGTAAATCGTATATCTCCCATCGATTTTGCGGAATCTGCTCTGCGCGCCGTCCACAGTGCGCTGCGTCTAAGGGAACAACGTTCCCTTCAATGCAGCGCTATGCCACTTACTGGGGTGGTTTTCCTGCGTCACTTGCTGGATTGACTGAGCGGGTCTACACAGACTGCTCAGTCGATCCAGAGCAATCAATCTGACAGCAGTGAATTTGCCGCCGTCAGCCTAGGTTAATCCTCCCTATGGATGAAGAGTTTTAAGGCCAGATATGTTACACACATTTCACTGACCTAACTGATGATTTTCTCCCAGTGATAAGTGGATGTCGTAAATTCTTTTTTTTTCTGTATATGTCAGCTGCCTTTGAAACTGTTGATCATGAGATTTTGTTGGTTATCAGCAGCCCTACCAGTGGTAGATGGTTTTGCTTTTGGGGTAACACTTGCCATTTGGAATGAAAAAAGTTTCATTTTACATGTTTTTAGAAGCAATTGCTACCGTACTTCAGCATGTGTGATTTCAAAAATGCAATGTGAACATTTTGCTTTCTTTTTGCTAGTTATATTAAGAAGGCTATAGCATTCTTTGTGAAAATATATACAACTAACAGTCCTAGAGGTGATTACCAGCAACTGGTGAGCCAAATTCTACTCGCTTTCCTTGCTACTCCACTGAGGTCAGTAAGTTGGAATGGATGTAATGAAGTGCATAATTTGGCTAATATTGTGCCATTTAGGCACACACTGCATTGCGGAAGAACAGAGGATCATGACCCCAGAGGGAACTCTGGGAAGCATTGGGCCATTCCCTCCTGGAAGTTCAAGGAATGCAAAGCATATTCCCCACATTTGGGATCAGATCAAGCTCTCACTGAAGACAATGTAATAACTAGCATTGACTACAGTGGAAGTTCAACTATGTCCTTGAAGTTACTCTACGGAAAGACCAGCACCAATGGCAGGAATGAGCACACCAACAGCTCTTGTGGAGGTCTGCAACAGAAGGGGGAAACACTTTGCATCCTCTTCCATTTGTGGACCCATGCAGAGGCCAGGTCAAATCTCCCAATTGGACTTTTTGTCAAGTCTTTTAAAAAAATGCAGTTATCACCCTAGTTATCACCCTAACTAAACCTGTTTAACTTATGTGGATAGCTACCTAGCATTAACTGAATCTCTGAAGGCCCTGATTCAACATAAACTGGGCAAGTGTAATAACTGGGATCTTACAAGGGCAGCCTTTTGTTTCAAAGCCCAGTTGACTATTCTAGAAGGCATCTCCCTATGGCAGAGGTTTCCAAACTATGATCTGTTGACCAACAATCCATAGACCACTTGCTCATGGTTTGTAGAGAGCTGGCTGATGAAATGACACTGTTTCTCCTTATTTTCACTTGCTAAATTGCATTAAAAGACAGCCAAAAGCACTTTATAAATATTTGTTCCCCATCTAAACAATCGCTAAAGTGAGGTTATATAATTGCAAACAGGAGAGGAGATGGTCCATGTGATTATCAATGGGAAAGGAAGTGGACAACAAACAATGGGAGAGAAGGGTGTTCCTTAAGATAATCTATCCATTAAGAGATGGTGCATACTATGAAAATATTTGAGAGTTCCTGCCTAGGATATTACAGAAACATAAGCAAAAAAAGCAGTAGCTAAAAAAAAAGATGGACTGAAGAAGAGAAAGAATATGACAGCTCAAAAGTGACACTTCATTTTAGCTGACTTAATACTATCAGTTTTGCCTCATATTTCTGCAATGAATCTATTAAACTTAAACAATTTTGCTATAACTTCTTGCTACTGTTTTAGTAGCACACACAGGAAGACATTTTGCACTTACCTTGTTATAGACAGAAAAACTACTCCTTATTTTTTGATGAATGAAGGACCCAACGTGACAGCTAAATAAAATCCTTGAGGCACTGCTCAATCATGAACAGTCATCTACCTGCTATTTCAAATAAGCTTACAAAATAGTTAGTTAAAATGTAAAAACAAAATCACCTGTAGTGCAATTGTGGTGTTCTTCGCAGGATATTTCCCCACCAGTCCTTGTTCTTTGCGTTTCTTGAATTTCCTAAAGTAGTCCTGTATCAGGAAGGTGGCATAGAACTTCCCCACGGTTACCTCATCATCTAAATGAACAGACCAGACAGATCTCTCCCAAGTCAGCACATTTCACCAATAGCCTATATATTCACATCTGATTCAGGAAAACAAATGTGATGGGTGTAATAAGCGCTATACTTTCACCTTATAATAAGATAGCCTAAACCTAGCATAAAGCAATATTTTAGCAGGCAATCTACTCAATATTAGAATGAAGTGAAGTAGTCCTTAATGTAGAAGAAAACAGAATATTTTACTAAGTTCTAAATAGGTAGCTTTTTAATAAAATCATAAGCATGTTTGTATCTGCATAGAAGTTGAATTACTGGCTTTGATTACTTAGAACAAATTTATTAAAATAAGAGCTGTTGAAACTGAATACTGTATGCTCAGAAAAGTGACTCTATAAAAAATGTAATTTCCTGTTTTTAATATTTTAATAATTCTTACTCAGTTACTTCCTACCAAACCAAATTTTCTCAGTTAACATATAAAAATACAATTTATGAACAGCACATTCAAAGTGGCATCTAATCTATTTCTCTGTCTGTGTCAATTCCTGCACTGGTGCGCCATCACCATAATATCTGAGCACCTTACAGCCTGGGTTATATCTGCCTATTATCTTGTTGCCAATCAGCAACAAAAATTCAGAAATGAGAATTTAGGGGCAAATCCCATAGCCCTCACAAATTCAAAATTAATTGACTTCTGTGAGAGTCTTGTTTGAGTAAGGATTTGCTCCTTAGCTAGTATATGAGAACAGCAGTATGGGCAGAACATATTACCCATAGTAGAATTTTGACTCTGAAATGCTAATAAAAGTGAAGGTAAGTTTTGCCAGCTAATTATCTAGCTATCATTCAGAAGATACACAGTCAGTTGGTAAGCAGAGTAAAAATGACCAATTTTTACAGAGTCACTTTTGTGAACTAGACAACACTTTTCTATGGAAACCCCAGTCATCAAATACAGGTGCCTTAATAAGATATCTGCATCCCACATTCAAGTTCTCAGCTCAGCACTTGACTATGTGCATGCCCACTTTATGAGACAAAAGGCCAGTGTGAGCACTCAAATATGGGCTTTTGATGTCCTGGTAAGGCATGCATATTAGAAATCTATGAATATCTCAGTGCTTAAATAAATACCACTTTTTGGTATTCTTTACTTTCCTGGTATTATTTGGAGTGAAGTTTGTTGCCTTATTTGTTTGTTGCCTTCTCTCTTGGTTTTTTTTAACATACTGATAGAGCTGTTTGCAATATGACAGCTAATTAACAGTGTTATACATCAACGGGAACTGATGTGTTTTAGAATATTGGTGGTGACAAAATTCATTCTGTTGTTAGTAGGTCAAATCCTGACAGGTGCTGAGTATCTGTAATTTCTATTGACCTCACTGTGAAAGACGAGTGTTTAATATATCTCTCAGGATCTGGGTTAGTAAGCACAACTGTGACTTCTGTTGGCAGAATTTAGAAATACTATATGAACAATAAATAATACATCTAGATACACTGTAATATAACTTTTGGTGGACAACATATTTCAAATATTACACACATTTGAAATTCTCCTTTGTCTTTTTTTGTATCATAACGTCATACAATATCACTCTGATTAAAATTGAGTCTCCCTTTCACTTTGCATTATACGTTATCTCATGTCCCAAGGGATTCAGTGAATTAACTGGTTCTATTGTACCTATAATAGGGCATCTTCTGAGATTTTAAGTTTAATTAACTTACTTCTTTTAATAATGCTACTATAAGTGCACATACTATTTAATTTTGATGGTCTGTTTCAGTAGTTAGCTTCATTAACTTTTTAAAAGTTTAAAAGTGTCCTTTTTAAAAAGCAGGATAGAATTAAACCCATTATTATGACATTTTTATATTTATAGCAGCATTGCTCTCAAACTGAATTATATGAATACCTACTGTTCAAAATAAACTCCTTTCAGAACTCCCTCTGAACAATAAATATCGGTGACAGTAATGTCTGATGTGGGCCAAATTCACCCCAGACATACCTCCAATGAGTTCAGTGGAAATACAATAGGGGTATGTTTGGACCAGCATTTTATTTTATGTGCCCTTAAAAGTATCAAAGGACAGTATAGAAAAATCTAATTGGTTTAAAGTGGCTTGGTTGGGAGCCCAGTCTGTTCCAGGAAGCCTTCATTGAGCCTCCTCTTGCTAAGTGCTGATGCCTCCTTAAAGGTGCTTAACCTCCCAAACTCTCACTGGCTACAGTGGGAATGGAGGAGGCTCAGCACCGCACAGGAAGAGCTCATTATGGCACAGGATCGGGCCCTAAAGTGGAATGTTTTTCCTTGACTCTGAAGTTAGCTACCTAACCTCTCTGTGAACACTTCCTTTGACACTGCACCTGTCATCTCCCTTGGGAGCCGTTCAATTGACTAATTGCTCTGTTTTGCATGTTAAGAAGATTTCCCTTAAACATATCTAATCTCAACGTCCCTTCTTTAGTTTAAGACCATTACTTCTTGCTATATGTCCTTACTCAAACCGCCCACATAAATCTTTCCCCATCCTTAACATTATTTCCTCTCCAGTATTTGAACAGAGCTATTAAGGAAATAATATATGAAATGGTTTGTGAAAAGAATAAATGAGTAGAAATAAGAGACTTTGTATCACGTACACTATGGGCCACACGGACAGCATGCCTCAAGCCAGCCTATGATGTTGCACAGCCACTTTTGCATTGCAGCTGAGTACGCCTACAAGCATGGGCATGCACCCATTTTTTGTGTGCAAATTAGACAGATTGAGTTCTCAGCTGCCTGATTCGTGTATGTAAATGTCTGTCTGTATGCAAAAGGGATGCACACATGCTTCTGCAGGCACAATCAGTTGTGTGTGGAGACCTGGACACACAAAATTAGAGGCTGGGCCAAAGGAAGTCATCCTTCACTTTGTTTTTGAGTAACACACGACTGGAGATGGATAGGCAGGGAAGCAGCTAAGTAGAAGTGACCACACTACAGATAGATTTTTAATTACAGCTAAAAGGAGAATAAAAGGAATTATTTAAATGGAACACGTTCTGAAAGAACAAAAAGTGTTAGATGAGATTGAACGGACTTGGAGGCAAAGGATGGGAGAATTTAAAAGAAAATTCCTTTTCCAAAAAGGAGATGGACCTTAGCAGATCTTGGGTATTCCTTCCATCCTACATTCTCTTACATTAACAACATTAATACATGCTAAACACTGCATATGTCTAATATTTTGTCTTTTGCAAAGGACTTTCTTGATCTGAAATCAGTTATTAATTACCAATGATTTAATTAAATTAGTTTACAGTAATTTGTAATTTAATTAGCGATAGTAATTAGTTATTTAATTTGTTTACATTGCATCTACTGATAGCTCAGAAAAATTGTAATTTGGTTTCTTTCCATTCTGTCTGTCAGGGAATTGACTGGTTCTGATCCTGTTTTGGAGGCATGGTGCATGTGTAAGTATATGAAAAGATACAGCCTTCATTGACACAATAAGAAAAAATACTGGGAAAAATCATAGATTGGCCAATTTAAATACCGTGAATATAACAGATTTTGATATATTGAGCCAGGATTCTTTGGTCATATTTGATTAAAGACTCGTTCACTTGGAGATTGTTACTTAAATATCAGCTTTTATATTAGTGTCACCTCTTATTTTTCTATTCAGTACTCAGCTTCAGTAAAACAATAGAAGTACAGCTTCATTACTTTATGCTGTATACCAACTACTTTACATTCATATCAGTAATGTAAAATAGTTGTACTTCTTTTTTCTCCTTTCAGTGGGCTAAGATATCATCGATTTCTGTATTTCTCTTACTCACATAAATCATATTGACTAGGCTCTGCAAGGAAACAAAACAGGACTGAAACAGAAAGATTTGATCTTGTCAAGTTACTGGAAAAAGGACTTGACCACATGCTCTTATTTGTACTATACTGTTGTAAACCTTTGGAGATAATCTGTTTTCTACAGTTTTAGTGATGGTCCAAATTTTCAACCTTCTGTCCTAGCTACACTGAAGAACTACATTTTTAAAGTAAGGACTATGGTACTAGCAATGGATTTTAGTATAACCGAAAGTCAATATACAGCTTGCAGTCAGCAATGAAATGAAACCAAAGTTTAAACAGTGAACGAAGGTGGAACTATAGAAGATTAATTCTAAGAATATAATCTTTAAAGATTCTCTGTGAGATTAATTTATGCAGACACAGCTAGCTATTCTGAAGCATGCATCCATATTTCAATAAAAAATGTAGGGGAATAAAGAGGCAAGAGGCAACACTAATTCCATGCCACCACCCTAAAACAGAATTGCTTCAGAATATTCTGAAAGACTGATAGTTGAAAGGAATAGAGGCTGCAGAAAAAGCTCAAGCACATAGTTACAACAATAACAAAGCAATTCATCTATGCCATGCAAGCACTCAGGTGTAAGGCTAAAAAGAATAGAGTAGAACACACACACACAAAAAAGTTGTTTTAAATGTGCAGTATCAGTTCCCCTTTTGGTAGTCAGATTGTCTACATTTTTTTAATCAGCCCTACTTTTAGCTGGCAGCCACTACACCAGTACCAAGTGGCTTGCTCTAGCGCCCAAGCTAATGCTGCTTCTTGAGTTGTGCTGAAGAGCAGAGCAGCCAGCATGCTCTCTCTCAACTACAGACTGAGAATGTCACCTTCAGAGAGAGATCAGCCTCCACCACCATCGGGTCTGGGATCTTGAGTCTGCTTCTAAACCTGAGTCTGATCAGTCTTGAAAGTACAGTAAGCTACAAAACATACCAGATGATTACAATGGATCTGTATTGTGGATGTCTGCATGTATTACTGATATGGATGATACTGTGCAACAGATCCTGCACTTTTAAAACTTGAAAAAGCAAGTCAAAAACAGTCACCTAGCCCTACAGTATATTACTACGCATGTATATATTGAAAATAAGACCTAAATATATATATGACTATATATATTTATATAGAAATACATAACAAAAGATTTGAAACATCATTTTATAGTACGTAATAACAAGTAACATACTTGCCTTGTAGTTCTTGCCAACGTACTGAAATTAGTGGAATTTAAAAATCTATTTACTTTGGCCCATATTCCAATCTCAGTTATGCTGGTGTAAATCAGGACTAACTCCACTGTCTGCAAACAGCGGAACTGCTCTGAATTTAAACTAGTGTAACTGAGTGAAGATCTGAGCCTTTTGGCTGTATAAATTTAGCAAAATGTTATTTTTTAAAATGGGAAATAGAAAGGTTTTAGTTTTCTCTCAGAAATATTCAAAATATAAAAGAATAAAACAAAAATATAATGTTAAGCTTAAATTAGTACAAAATATATATTCTTTATCTTGCTGAATGCACTGAAATCAATGCTGATTTTATAGCTAATCAAGATATTCTTGCAAGAAAGAAAATTAACATAAAATATCTCTCTTCTGTTTCCTTTTAGTTTAAGAAAGCTGTATGAATCAGCCCTGACTTTATATTATCTAACATAACAGAATATATCATCTTATATATTTATTTTGGCATTATAGTCCGCTGTCACTTAATGACATTAGAGTTCTGATTTTTTCCTGAAATATTTCTACACAAAGTCTTGGTTCCTCATGATTTGTAAAATCTACTATGTACAAAACACCGCTTATTATAAAGTTTTTCCCACTAACCGCCAGCTGGAGGGACAACTTGATCAAGTAATTTCATGCTGGTTTTCTTCCAGATTTTCTTTATAACTGCTCTAAGTTCTTCATTTGCCTGTTCTAGGTTACCTGTAGAGAGACAGACACAATGATTACATGCAACTTAGAAAATGAGGCAGGAAAATGGGAGACAACAATTAAATTTCAGTTAGTGCTGCAATTAATGATCTTTCGTTTTTACATTGAATTGTTTAGTTAAAAAAATGACACACAAGGATACAAAATACCCTGACTGAGGTCCAAGAGAAATTAGAGAGATTGAGTTATTCATTTAGATTTATGGATATGCTAAGCAAAATGGACAATGAAAGGGACCTTCTCCAGACCAGAGTACATGCTGCAGCCAGAGGCAGTGACATATTATAGGATACTACTGTATATCTTATAATATGTGAATGGGAAAAATTAGGAAAGGGTTGTTAGCTTTTAAATGCTTATGACAGTGGGCTCTTCTATTACTCCACCAGTCCAGGGGAAGCAAACAAAGAGGAGAGGAACAGTGGAGGTGAAGCTGAAGAGCACTGGATCAATCCTGCCTCCACTACAGAGTTGCTCCAGGCTGTCTAAAGCCATGGCTCTTTGAAGGCCACTGCCTTCCTCTCTCCCTGATCTCTCATGCTGAGCCCTGAATCCACTTGGCCATTAGAACTGCTTTTATGTACACCTCAGGCAGCAGCCTGCCGAAGCAAGCTTCCCTTCTCCTGCGGCATTGAGTTCAGCCATGAGAGTGCATATAGTCCTGCCACACAATGCTGCATGGAGAGGCTTAATTCTAAGCAGCTCGTTAGGGGCAATGGAGCATGCAGTCTGCTGGGGAAGGGAGGAGCCACCAGAGGACAGGGTGCAATAAGTAATGCAATACATAGCAAATAAAAAATTAGAAGGAAAAAGGAGAGAGAGACGGTAACTGGCAGGAAGAGTGAAGTTGTTCCAGGGTATTTTTAACACAAATCACTTATTGAAACTGTGATGCCCTTTTTTAAATGCACAGTGATAAAAGCCTGCTGAACCTGCTCAGATTCAGCATCTACAGTATATGCCAGTGCCCTTATCTCACTACCCAGAAGTCTGTAATGGTTTCCAAGTTCTCCCTGGGCCTCTACCTCAGCATCCTCCTCCTTACATTTCCCATCCAATTTCTAACCTTCAGAACAAGAAAAGAACACTCCAGCCATTTGGGCATATAGCCCTCCATCAGGCTTGCTGGCATCAAGCAAGAAGGGATTAGATAGAATATTACATCTCCTGAATTTTTCCTCAATACATATTCAACGCACAGTCTCATTGTCACAGATAGTATCCTACCTTCTGTTTTGATCTTCAGCGCAGTCCTAACCAAGGCAAATAATGTAGCATTGAACATGACTGTTCCATCACTGTTCAGAGGCATGTTCATGGCTACTAACCTCTGCACATGGAAAAAAGAAAACAAATGAATCTTTTTTAAAAGTTAGTTCTTGGGGAATATATTTTTGCAACAATGTTTAATTATGTTCATTTATCTAAAAAACTGACACATATGCAAAGAATAACACTTGACAAGGTAGGTGGAAAAAAATCACATCCTTTAGCTGATAAACAGGCTATAGCGCTGCAAAAGAGCATTTTTGACACTAGAACTGATCCAGGACTTTCCAAAGATCCATCTCGGTTGCATACAATTTATAGATTTTTTCCAGAAGAACTGAAAATGCTTCATATTTTATTCACTAAGCTCCTTTGCAGACATCAGGCCAGATCCTTGGTGAAGGCTGAACTGCACACAGCACAAAGGTCAGGCAGGGCGGTGTGAACGTGGCTTTGTGTTTGCAAGTGCATGTTCCTCATCCTGCAGCCTCTGTCTCTGTAGCAACGGACCTCTGGCATTGAGTTAAAGAAGTATGAGGGCTGCTTTAATTTAGGCCAACTGATAACAGCCCCAAGAGACCAATAAATGCAGCGGGGGATCAGAATAGGTTTTTTTCCCCCTCTTTTTTTTTTTCTTGCTGATGGGAAAGAACAGATGCAGGGTCAGGGAGCCCCAGTCCCTCTGTAGCACAGAGGGACACCAGCGACAGCACCAGAACTTGGGAGAGCCTGTGCCTGATGGGCACTCATCAGGACAGCCAGCTCCCACCTGCCTCCCCAGCACACAGCCACCCCAGCCTTCCATCAGTCCCGCTTCAGGCCACAGCACCCCAGCCTCAGTGCAATACTTCCAGCCAGGTCAGAGCCCACCTCAGTCCCACAAACCCCACCCGAGAGAGGCACAGATCTCTGTGCTGCTCTCGCAGGTCTTCCATGCTGAGGATCCCCTGCTGGCACGGCCAGTTCCTATGCTACCACAGGGCAGGCAGCATGTGGCCAAAGCAGTATCGTGTACCCGGGGCAGCTCAGGCTGGCCCCAAGACCAGGAAGCATTAGCCAGCTCATGTGCAGTACGCTGATCTTTGGCTCTATGGTTCTCTCATCCAAACCAGCCTAGTGCCAAATGCCATCCGCAGCCTCTTAGCAAGCCTGGCAGACAGAGAGGAGCAATCTGGCTGACTTCAATATGCACCGTGATGCCAGAAGGTGTGACAATGGCCTAGATTTCCCTGTGTACCTGGAGAGGGGCAGGGGGATCAGAGTGGTGTCGGGGACTCCTGGTTACGCAGCCTTCCCCCTGGCCATGCCTCCTACTCCCTGCTATGCCAGCAATGGGATGGGGGTTGGTGAAGTGGTGTAAGAGCCTCTGTGCTGGCTCTTTGTCACCATGGATCCCTTGTGGTGAGAGAATCTTCCCAGGGATGGATTTGACAACTTTAGGGCCAGATTGTGCAAGTGATGCTGCACAAAACTGCTGCACTGCCTGATAGAATCTGTCTCATTGTTTTCAGCAGTTAGCTTCTTTCAGCTGTTCATGTGCACGCCCATCTAAGAGCCACAGCATCATAACCGACTTGCAAAAACAATGACATTTTCCAAGAAAGCTTTACACAATATCACACATCTCACACTCATTTAATTAAGTTATTTAAAAAATCAGTGTTAACTACATTGAATCAGTCTGGAAAGGACCTCCTGATTCAACTAATGTGTGGCTCTGCATAAGAATTGAATTGTTATCTACTCTATCAGCATCAGCATTTTAAACAGTAATCTGTCTCACAGCAGTGTCTCAGAGATCTCTCTTGAAAAAATTACACTATTTAATCTATCAAAATTTTTTCCTGTCTAACTTATATTTCCTCTATTCTAGTGTAAGGCTTTTGTCTAAACTGTGAGCTAGGGATGTGATTCCTATGCTCATGCACACATATTTGCACTAGCTCTCCTCGATGTGGAGGCACGTCTTAGCTGTGCCAAGTACATACCACAGGTTTCAGGCCCTGTGCAGAACGCCAACCCTTAATTGACAAGTTAAAGGATGAAGTGCTCTCAGCTATATTTGTGTTCAGGCCTGAAAGCAGGGCCAGATTTCCAAGTAGGCACATGCCTAGGGGCGTGGCATTCTAGGGGTGCCTAAATAGTGGCAGATTAGTGCACAAGCCTATGCCCAGGGCCCCGACCAATTTGGGGCCCGACACAAGCACCGGAACTCTGGCCCCACCTCTTGCTCCTCCTCCGCTCTCCCATTGCTCCACCACCCTGCTTCTCCTCTTTCCCCTGAGGAGTTCCTACCCCCTGGCCAGGCTGGAAGCCAGACCGCAGGAATGAACTGTCCCAGCTGGTCGCCTCTACCCTGCCCCCATGCAGAGCTGGCCCAGCCAGCCCCTTTCTTCCCCAGTGCCTCCTCCCCCCATGCAGAAAACATGAAGGTCAGCTGTAGGTGGGCAGGAGGAAAGGGGAGTGCTGAGGATTCTGTGCCTAGGGGTGCGTAAGGTGTAAATCCGTCCCTGCCTGAAAATGAAATTTCTGAGTATTTTGCTCTGTTAAACAATTGCTAAAGAATGTAAAATGAAAACAGAACAATTAGATGTTTAATGTGCTCAGAGAAAGTGCAGGGTTTTTGTAAATCTGATCTCTCTCCTTCTAAATCAGATAGCAAAAAGAGGCATCATGGAGAAAAGGAGCTTGTATCATATATGCAAGGGCACTTGAAATCACTAAGTTAAAAAAAAGTAAACATTAAGTAAAAGCCAGCCTGCCTTTCAAAAGAGACTATTTCTCAATAGCCAAACCCAAGATTCACTGCCAAATTGGAGAGCTGCTATGGTCTCATTCAGGTACACAGTGAAGTAACACAAATACCAGATGATTGAAGGTTTATTGGAAAAAACCCATATTGTTTTGTATTTCCTTCGTACAACTAGGTTTTAGCCAGTTTCTCAAAAAAACACATTAAATATGATAATGAAAATAAAATAATGTTACATTTATACAACCACTTATTTAATCCTAATGTGCTCTATGTTGGTTAGCTACATTGAAATCAATTCACTGAAATAACAAACTGATTTGAGTGGGCAGAATAAACCCACTATAAAACTGGAGTAATTCAGTGGTGAATCAGAGTTTATCAGAGGGACCATTTCCCCCACCAATGAAACCAGACAGCATTATTGTAGTAATAATGCACATTAAGCATTCTGTAAAATTATGAACTATGGAGAGAAACAACTAGGGGAACTAATTTTTATACCTACCTTGCATGCCACTCTGTGGGGACATAATTTGCCAAAACCAAGTGGAGGCTGAATGCGTCGCAGCAACGTAACTACATCAAGATGCTTTATTCTTCCCCTACAACAAATATGTACCATTTGTCACATTTATATGTGCCTCTGAAGAAAGTATTTAACACTTTACTTTTATATATTCAGTAGCCACATCTGAGCAGAGAAACTATATAACTTACTTTGCTTCAGGATCATATTCTGACCATATTCTTTTGAATTCATCCAAATGGTGAGGACCCAGAATAGACCAATCACGTGTCAAATAATCAAAGTTGTCCATAATAACAGCCACAAACAGATTGATAATCTAAAAAGCAATTCAAAACTTGTATTTGCATTCATTTTGCTGGCATATACTTTTATATGAAAGAATTGAATTTTAAACTTTCAGCAGAGCTAGAATTCTAAGCTTTAATTAAATAATTGGCTAATTAGTATTAGTGGATATTAGATTTGATAAATATTAAACTTTTTTGACCAATATTATAGCATTATTATTTATATGGACATGACATATGAAATCGTGCCCCACTGATATCCATTCAGAATACTGCTGCAAAAATCATTTTCAAATGATCATTTCCAGTTGCTTTGACCATGTCAACTCTCTCTCTGAATCCTTTTACTGGCTCCTTCTTCTCTATTTTGTCAAACATAAGTGACTTGCCTTCACTTTCAAGGCCTTTCATGACCTAATTTTACCCTGCTTAGCATCTCCCATTCAGTACTGAGTGTTGACTCCTGCCTCCGATCAGCTCATGATGTCAGCCCCTGTTGCCCACTTGTCACATTTTCAAACAAGCAATTTGGTTCCTTCTCCCGTGCTGTGCTGCCCCCTCATGCCAGAGAGAAGTTCATCATACACTCCCAGAAACTCACCTCATTATACTCCTTTAAAACCCTCCTTAAAATTCTACATTGCCGTGAGGCCTACAAAACCTTGACAACAGTTAGGCTGCTAGTGAGCTTATCCCACAGCTTATTATACTGACCATGTTGTCTCAGACTTATGTCTAGACTGCAGCTGGGACTCCAGACCAGGTAGGCAGACTCACACAGGTGGGGCTGTAGCTGGCACACTAAAAATAGCCATATAAATGTTGCAGCTCAGGCTGAAGCTTGGGCTGTCTAGCCTCGGAGGCCAGGTGGGCTTGAGAGCTGAGCTTCAGCCCAAACTGCCATGCTTATACTGCTATTTTTAGTGCACTAGCTCAAGTCCCACTAGCACATATGTGTCTACCTGGGCTGGAAGGCTCACTCCCATCTGCACTGCAGACATACCGACAGTGTCTCTGTCCACTCCCATCAGTCTATCTGTATCTCTTGTCTCATACTTAGGCCACATATACACTACCACTTATACCGGCAAAACTTACGTCACTCAGGGCTGAGTTTTTTTTCACACCCAAGTGACATAAAAATTTCACCGGCGTAAGTGGTAATGTGCTCCTACAGTTGGTGGGAGAGCTCTCTCTCATTGGCTAGAGTGGCTACATGAGCAATCTTACAGCAATGCAGCGGTACAGCTGTGCCACTGTGAGCTTGTTCGAGTAGACGTGGCCTGACACTGTAAACTCTTGAAGCCAGGGACTTTTTGTTCTGTGTTTGTACTGCACCTAGCACAATGGAATCCTGATCAGTGAACAGGACTCTTAGATGCTATGATAGTACAAATAAATAATCATGATAAATTATCATGGTATATTTCCTATCTCTGCGGGCCCGATCTTGCAAACTGCTATTCCTGTACATATGGCAAGCCAGAAGTCAATGACTTCACACTAGGGTAAAGATATGCATGTAACTGCTGGTAGGATTGGGCCTTTAGTTTGAATTACAGGATTTGGGTGTCCTTCTGAAACATATAACTCCGCAAAAAAAAAAATTCTACAAAATCGATTGTGAATCCGTTTTTTGTTGTTAGCTTATTGACCAATCAAAATGCTAAGATTCACTTGTGCTACTAACTAGACTCACCAAAAATGCACAGAGCATGTAAAAACTGATGAAATAAATAATTGCAAAGTTGCTTCCGCATGTGAATTCTTCCCCTGGACTATAATCAGATTCCGGATCACAGCGTTTTCCAGGCAAACAGGCCAGCATAATTTCCTGCCACGCTTCTCCAGTCGCACACCTTATTAGGGCACAAACAAGATAAATAAAAAATTATTGTTTCAAAATGAGCACTCCCTCAGGGTTCTAGCACCTGTTTTTAACTCCAGCAGATGGCTGGTAGTGTAGTCGTGTGTGTGTGTGTCTGCGCACGCGCGCGCCCACAGCTAGAACCCACAGAATTTATTTGAGAATAGCATCTAAAGGATAATTTTTCAATACCTAAAAACAACCTTGCTGTCTAAAACTATTTCTACCCTCCACCTGGGGATGTGATTTCAGCTTGAGGAGACATGCTTGCACTAGCTCTCCCTGAGTTAGCAAGCAAAACACAGAATGCATCCGCAGCCGCGCGAGCAGCAGGTTGGGCTAGCTGTCCCAAGTATGTATCCATCTGAGAGCCTAGTTACCTTGTCAGGGCAACTGACACATCCCATCCCTCATGCTACCACAGCTACATTCTATTTTTAGCATGCTAACTTGATTGCAGCTAGCATGAGTATGTCTCCTTGAGCGGGGAATCACACCTGCAGCTAAATGTGTAGAAAACATGCTAAAAGCTCACACTGCAGACACATATGTCATGGGTTAGGAGTTGCATGTTTAATCCCGAGAAATAAGGTTATTTTCACCGAAATTTGTCATTTGAATATTAAATGCAATAAACTGTGTCATCTTGAATTCTACTGGAATGTTTCATAGTGTCCTTGTGTTGGATGTGGAGGAGATAGAAGAGATTGGCTGTCATTTATCCACCAGTAATGTGGGCAGGTGACTTAACTGACATAAGATCTGTAATCTCACCATTAGCTTCAACCCAGGAGAGATCTGAGGCTGATAGGAGCTACTATTGCAAATCATTACATAGCGCTTCTATGGAATTATTGGTGTATTTGATATAATTGAATCAACCGGATAATTAGATTAATTTGATTTGTTACTAACCCACTTCCTTTTTTCTTTGTGTGTACTTTATGCCTGTGCTTCGTTATTTAGTTTGGTTAACGAAATACTGTATATAAATTTGAAAGCCTGTTTTGTTTGGATGTTCCTTCCTAAAAGTCAGGTTTCTGAACCTGAGAGATCCACAGGGTAAATAAGAGGCAGCTTTAGTAGCGGACCATAGAAATGCCCCTAAAGTCCTCCCATAACTGGTCCCTAAGAGGAACATGGGTTTTTGAGGGAAAATTGATCATTTCTATCTATAAGAAACATGAGTTCTAGAACCTATGAGGGCCTAGTGTGGTGGATATCAACTGGTCAGCCTAAAAGCTAACCAGTTACCCTTGAAGTCTGTACTCCTCACACAGTCCCACTACCTCGAGGAGTCTCACTGAAGTCATGTGGGACATACTTCTAGTAGGAAGTACTCTGCCTAGCTGAGTTTGCAGGAGTAGCCCTCATCAGGTTATTTTTGTTTCTAAAGTATCACTTGCTTCTCCCCATATGTACTGCTGTGGTGAAAGAGTTTGTTGTACGTTAGTGTTCAGAATTGGCAGAAGAGAAGCACCTTCAATGAGGAGACAGAGAATAAGGCTTGAAGAGACTGGCTCTTTCTGGCAGGATAGTACCATATGGAGTATTCCTTATACAGGCTCTTATAAAGACGATTAATGTTTTCCAAAGGTGGAGAAGGCTAACACAAATTTGTGTGTGCTAACTGGGTAAAGGTGACTGAGTGTGCCTAAGACTCCTCCAAGCCCACGTAATTTGTTTGTGGGTGCAATTCTTTGATTTGTGCCTGAAAACGTGGTTTATTTATGGTAGGCCCACCAAAATGCCCAACTGTTGGTAATTTGCTTTAAAATATGTTGTTGTCTTGATGAGTCAGATTCTCCACTGAGTTACACCAATGGAATCCTAACGAATGCCAGGGGACTGCATGACTAGCTGAGGACAGCCTGCTCCCTTTTAGTGTGCTGTAGCACATCTTTAACCTCAAAAGTACATGGGGTAAATAAAAGAGATGAAAAAAATTAGGTCAGAACAGAGAGCAAAGCCTGTTAATAATCCATAGAGATCAAGTGTGACAATATAAATGGAAGGGTCAGAAAGAGAATACTTGGATAAATACATTAGATTTCCAAAAGTATTGTATCATTCAGTAGTGCAAAAGGAGGCTAACACCACCATTCCATGGATCTGCTGTATTTCAAATAGCACAAGGATCTTAACAATGTTATTGGCGTTTTTGCCCAAACTTCCTTACCTGGGCGTGGCTTTGATGGGGCCAGACAGCAACTGAGATGCTCCCTTTAGGTTTAAGGGCCTGCAGGTGAGGGGACCATCCTTCTTCTTGTCTTCACCCAATTTATTCAGGTGTTGACAGAGCCACACTTTGTTGTGGGGGGAGTAGCGTGCTGACAATTTCATGCCTACCCATCCCATTACCATTGGGGTCCTCAACAGGTGCATGTGTATCTATCTGAGTCCCCTCATTCCCAGGCATGTGTGAGTCACCCTTTTCCAGCCTCACTTTTCCCTCCCGTTGGATGGTTTGTCAAGGGGGTGGCCAATCACCCTTGTGGATTCTGAGAAGGATTTTTGCCCACAAAGCAGAACTGGAAAAATGCTTTGTGATGTTTTTCATTTCCCTCCTGGCATCCAGGATTCTGGGCTTCACTGAGTTAAGCGGCATGACTTTCCAGTGGCTTCCAGTGCAGAGTGTAGGTTCGCACAGGTAACCGTGGGGCCCTTCACCCCACATGAGGGCTTGACTTGGTCCTCACTTTTTTAAAGTGATTTGCATTAAAACAGAAAGCAGGTTGCTCATATTGTCTGAAGTATTTTAATAGTGTTTGATCAGGAAACGTCACATTAAATATTGTGTCTAAAATACTGCTACATAACATTCTTATCCAATAACATAGACGTTCCTTATTTCTTGAACAAAGGATCTTCATTAATCAAAGTTAATTAGGTAGCACCAAGGGTGTGCACAAGGGGGGAAAAGCAGGGGCACGGCCTCCCAATAATCGTGGGGGCACAGAACTCCTCTGCCCTTGGGAGGGGATGGAGAATATCTCTTGTCAGGCCTGGAGAGGGGGGCAGAGAAGACCGAGCTCCTCCCGGGGCTAGGGGAGGCGGAGGGCACAGAACGTGCCCCTCCGAAAGGGGTCAAACACGCCCCTGGGTAGCACCATGAAAATATCAGTACTTGAGGACATCCAACATATTGAAAAAACTGTTGTTGATTTTTTTATCTGATCAAAATCCTTAGAATTAAATGGCGACACAAATCTACAGTCTATGCTGGTAGTAGTGCAGAACTGCATCGCCAGGAAAGGCATTCTGTGTTAGGGATACACAAAGCCCTGGTGCACCTGTCAAACACGGCTGCATTGACACTGTAAAAGAGGATTTGGCATGCAGTCCCCTTCCCCTTAGCAGAGGCTAGTCACAACAGTGGAGCTCAGCAAGTGAAGTCATCACATTCCCACTGCACTTGGCCCCTGTGTATGAGGGGCCCAATAAAGACAGAGTCTCTTTTCCCTTGCACATTTAGGCTAGAGTTAGGTATACTGTAGCCCTTAATGTATCAAGAAAATTACAACACATTTCCCATTCAATATTATTCATGGTAGCTCCCTTAATAGATAGAATGAGAATTTAGGTTATTTTTTCTGTACCTATTGTATACTCTTAAGACTATTCTATTTCAGTGAACAGTAGCTATATGGCAGAAAGGATTACATACTGTCATATTAAATTACTTCTAACTTTCAAACAGATTTTAAGCAAATCTATATTACCCATGCTAGAAGCATCTTCCACGTGCCAGTTTTGGAATCCATAGGCATTAATAAAAGCAAAGATTAAAATATACTTACCTAAATAGAAGCAGGACTGCTTGAGGAAAAGTCTGAAAATTGTTGTTTCTGTTAATTTGATTATTGTCCCTCATGGCAACTTTACCAAATACCTGCAAGTAAAAATTGGATCAAAATATTTTTTGATTCCCATTTACATAATTTTGTCTAAACGAACAGGGGTCATAATCCAGCAGTTTAAATTAGCATTTATATGTATGAAAAACACTTTTACAAATACGATAATTGCTTCCTCTGATTTCTTCAGTTCTTCCCTCACAATAATGCAGATATGATAACATGCAATAAATATTAAATATATTTACAGAATCATTCTTTAAACATTCATTGAATCTATTATTACAGAGTTTATGCATCCTCCTATGTCCTGGGACAGATTAGGTTACTGTCTTTATTATTTGTATTACACTAGTCTTGAGCGGTCACAACTGCTTGGTGTCGCATATGCTCATAGTAAGAGATAATTCCTGTGCTGAAGATTATGCAATCTAAATAGACAAGACAGACAAAGAGCAGTGAACTGAGGCACAAAAAGTTTAAGTAATTTGCCCAAGGTTGTATAGTCAGTCAGTGACAGCACAGAGAACTGAATCCAAACTTTTGAGTTCAAATCCAGTGTCCTGACCACATGACCATTCTTCTTTTCCCAATACAGTATGTCAGATATTATATGACATTATGTTATATATGTATGTGATATTACAGAATATTAGAGACCATTATCCTGCCTGTTTTAGGAAGATTAATACCATAAGGCTGTACATGCACATTGTCAGATTAAATATCATAAGGTATATGTCCCCTTCTGGTGAATGATGAGGAGAGTACAAGAATCAGAAGGGAAAGCCACTACATACAGCATGTTCCTCACCCCAGCTAATTGTAGTGGGGGCTCCCCTCTATGCTGGCCTGTTCCAAACTCTTATACCCTTTGGGGACACAGGAAGTCACCCAAGGATCCTTCTTGCATATGGATCAAGCATAATGCCTTTATTAGCAAGGACATAACCCCAGTGTCATGGGAAAGAACAGTGCAGCAGTGGGAATACAACAACGGATTTGTTTTTAGGGGGAAACTACTCATAATTACCTGCATTCCGATAACAGCGTAGATGAAAAACAGCATAGCTATCAGAAGAGCAACATATGGCAGAGCCTAAAACAGTGGGAAAAGCCTTCCATTATTTTTAATCATTTCAGTTATAGCCCAGAATCTCTCCTGCTGGCAAATCAGTTCAACAGAAGGAAAAAGAGGTGGGGCAGTCAGGGAGCTGTAACCGCTTCCCGATTCTAGAGGCAGACCTGGCCTTAGTGTGTTAGAGAAGTTTAGAAACTGCTCTAACTTATGCCAGCTAGAGCGGCCCTTATGGGACCACGTAACCATTAAATATGGAATAACACATGTGTGCTTCATATCCTCCCAACCATGACATGCCCTCCCCCAAGATACCCCTTTGTGCTGGTGTGGAAGAGGCACTTTATTCCAGTTGAGAGCTGCGTACAGCAAGGGAACTCTCAGCTGGCTCCTTAGAGACAGAATAGGCCACTTTACTCAGTCCAAGCAATGCAGAATAACCAGATCAGGGGACACAATCTGAACTGACATGTGATATATGACCTTCAGAGGCATGGATGGCACCTCCACTCTTCAGAATCAATATATTACATCCAAAAAGTAAATATTTCAGATAATTTCAGCCAGAAAGATATTTCTTTATTTCAAAACATCAGTTCTGCTATTTTATTTTAATTACAGTTCGGCCCTTACTTTCCAAACACTTACATGTGTGCTTAATATTATACATGTCAGTAGTTCTATTGATTTCATGTGTATAAGTGTTGCAGTAATAGGACAATAGACATCTATCTGGTACAGTGGTAAATTCCTCTTTTATATAATCACAAAATCAAAGCATTTGAAGACATGTTCATATCCCTCTGAGAATTTCTGATCCCGAAAGGCACTGGTAACCATCTAGCATAAATTATGTATGCTGTATGTAAATACGGCCTACATAAATGTATCATACATGACGTAGTGTGCAACTGTATGAAAAGCCATCTTTACGAATTATAAAGTCACTTCTGAATTAATAATCTGATGTTTATAGATCTCATGGTAAAAGATAAGATTACAAGATTAAGGGTAAAATCCTGGCTGCATTGAAGTTATTGGCAAAGCTTCTATCAACTTCAGTGGGGCCAAGATTTCATCCTATATATTTTAAATTCCATGTAATAAGCGGTCACATATAATTATAAGAGCAATATTTTGCTATCTGCATCCTGAGCCATAAAAATTAAATTAGAATTATTTACCATTAAAATGGAGATTTAACATCATCATGCTCACCTGAAATGACTTAATAAATGTCCACAACAAAGTTCTGATTCCTTCACCCCTGCTGAGAAGCTTCACCAATCGCATCACCCGGAAGAGACGGAAAAAAGTGATGGAGATTCTAGCGCTGTCTTCAGAGTTCTGAAGGGTATCACGGAGAAGTCAAACCAAATAAAAAGCAGAACATGCAACACTTTCAGAAAAACAACAACAAACGCAATGGTGAAAGAGGTAAGATTTGAAAATGCATTTTGGGCCCTTTTCACCTTTGTAAGCATGATATGAAAGGGAAAAATACATGCTAAGAACACAGGACCTGTAGAAATGCTTCACACATCACATGCATTTCCAAGTTTTCTAGTTTGTTAATAGGATCATGTTGGGTTCATTTGTAGTAGAGTTCAATAGTACATTGACAACGAATGCAAACCACTGCATACACCTTGCTAGTAGGACAATTATGAAAAATACAGAAAAACTGGTGGAAAAAATAGACATGGTAAAAAGAATAAACTCAAGTAGAGGTACAACCATTGGGGTCAGTTTACTAATCTTACCCCAGACTCATCAGTTGTGACAGTTTCAGTTGGCTTTGGCTTTAAAAAATTAAGAACATTATATATTAAAATCAAACAAAATATAAAAAAAATTAATTCAACGTCACCATAAATAGGAAGGAGGACATTTTGCATTTCTAAATGTAAATGAACTATTTTGTTTCTAAAGTACATATTTCTTGGATAAAACATGACTATCCTTATTAGAAAATGCCCCTTAACATCTCCTATACATTGCTGGTCGAATCATACCAAATGCTACAAGCTTACTATCAAAAAGCTAAAAGGAGTCACTGTAAACTAAATACTAAAATGGGACCTGCCCTTGCTTCCATGCAAGCTAGTGAGTGTTTTGCCATAGACTTCAGTGGGAGCAGGATGTTTCAAATTATAGAAATAAACAATAAATGAAACTAGAGACAAAGACTTTTGTGTTAAGGCAGCATTTCAAAGTCCCTTTGCTGCCAAACTCTTTTTTGGAGTTTAATTCAGCCTTCATTGGTTTGTCTAACCATGTTCTAATCTTTGGGTATTGATCCTATCATATTAGGAGTTTCTGAAGGTGAAGTTATTCACTGACTTATTTAACTGAAATATTCACTGCTCAACATTCTTCTCTGCAGCGCTTAACAGAAACAGATACCACTTTGCTAAAGAGATAAGTAAACATGTTAGCACAGTTGATGTTGTCAGGAAGACAGCCTTTGCTGTAAGCTTTGTCACTGCCAATGATAAAGAACATTTCTCTTTTATTCCTATCCAGGCATGTTTTGAGTTTGATTGTTAAATAGATCTGTGAGAATTTCAAGGTCTAAAAATTATCCATCATAGATCTAATAATTTACATGGAATTTTATACATATCTGACAATTACGGATCAAATTCTAGGCCAGGCTTCCTCCTCTCACGTGAGGAGGAAGGGAGGTAGAAAACCACTCCAAGGTTCTCCTTGAAGAGTTCTCCCCTGATGGTTCCATCAGAATGATGGTGATGTTGAGGACAGAATTGGCAGGGTCTGCACTCCCTAGGAATGAACATAGGGTTTCGGTCTCCGAACCTTACAGATCCCTGGCAGAATAATACATATGTAGGCCCTGGGCTACCATGCAGACTCTGGACACTGCCCCTGCTCCAGCACTTAGGCCAGTGCAAAACAAACACCGAAGTGTATGAGCCCATTACAGTCAGATCATTACTAGTATTATTAAGAGACTAATTGTTGTGTCTTTTGCTCTTTAGACAACATAGGTACAATGAAGGGACCACAAGGGGACCATGGAATCAAAATAACCATGTTTTCTTACTATATACATCTTGCAAATTCTACCTAACTATATACATTGCTGCTGTGGCAGGGTTCTAGTGGTTTCTGAAACATAGGTTGGGTCTACACGGACAGCGGCAAATTTGCCACCATCAAATCGATTGCTCTGGATTGACTGAGCGGTCTGTATAGACGCGCTCAGTCGATCCAGGAAGCGACGCAGGAAAACCACCCACGTAAGTGGAGTAGTGCTGTGTCGAAGGGAGCACTGTTCCCTTTGATGCAGCGCAGTATGGACGCCGCGCGGAGACGCTGCAAAGTCGATGGGAGATACACAAGTGATTTACGTCACTTGCATATCTCCTGTCAACTGCCGCCGAATCGCCAAGGTAAGTGTAGACGGGGCCATAGAAAACAATGAGGGATACTAAAGGCCTTACAAGCTATTTAAAAGGACACTACCCAATTCTTAAGCACTGCACTAGTGCTAACGGAGGGCTAGGTCCCGACCTCAGAAATCTAAGTAGACGTCATCATGCAGAGCACCTTGTAAAATCAGACACAGTGCTGTAAGAATTTGTACGAAACACAGAGAGGTTAAAAGAAAGAATCATTAAGATAATTGCTGCATTAGAAACTCACTGAATATAGAAAAACACCTTTAAGATAAACCACTAAAAATAAAAATAGATTCAAAAATAAAAAAGACAAAACATTTGTAACCAAAGTGCCATGAGGGTGTCAAATAATTCAGAAGTAATTTAACAGTGATCTACTTAAATCAACCGCAGATCAGTACTAATACATACAGACACACGAGTCAAAATATTGGTGCTTATTATTTTCTACATTCTGAACCTTTTAAAAATAAAGGGTCATGAAACAAGGAAGATTTACATCAGTTGAAAGATCTTGCCCAAAATGACAAATTCTTCCCTCTATCCTGTAGCTGTGTTAGTCCCAGGATGTTAGAGAGACAGGGTGGGTCAGGTAATATCTTTTATTGAACCGACTTCTGCTGGTAAGAGAGAAAATCTCAAAACAACATCAGAAAAGGTCAGTAATATTTTGTGTTGACCAGCTGTGACAAATCCTCTTTACACTTTTAAAGATTGGGAGTTAAGATACTGATTATAAGAGACCGTCCAGGACACTGACAATGTATTGGACAGCAGGCTTGAGTTTTATCTTTTCTATGTGCTATGATTTAATAACTACTTAATTCCCCACTCCTGAACAGCAAGACAGAGATTATCAAATTTATGTGTGAATGTAATACTGCAGGTGCTCAAGAGAAGATGAGGGTAAAATCCCTATTTGTTTTCCTATGTAAAAGACATTGTTTTCCTGTCCAAAGGACATTAGATATATTTGTGTACATGCACATTCTCCTCTCTTTCCCCAGCTTTCTTAGACTAAGTGGTCTTAATCCTCTATTTGTGACAGCTAATTTGCTACTGCTGGAGAGAGTTATGATGTCATAGGTAAAGGATTATGAATTATAGATTCATATAATCTGGTAAGAACGGGCCAGGCATGAGAAAAGAAAATATCCTCTTTAAAATGATATACAGTAGAAAAATTACTAGCATGGAGCTGGGTGTTAAAAACCAAAAATGAAAACCTATTTCTAATGAAGTGTTATTTTTTTCTCCCTAAGGCCACAGACATTCAATTTTTGTACCTTACAAGACAGGTACTTTCAATGCAAAAGCTTTAAAAGCTGACCCTTTTTATCTAATCTCTTGCTCTCTCTGGCCTTTATAACACATCTGTCATGATAGTATCTAGGTATCTACTAAAATTGACTATAATTAATGTAACTTTGTGAGAATTCATAGAGTGCACACAAACACATTTAGAAGAAAACAGTTCATTTAAAAGAGATTAATGTGTTTAAGAGTAATATCTGTCCAATGCAAGCCTTTAAAAGCAAAAAGTGTCCAGGTCTGGGAAATCTCTTAGCTGTAACCTAAATGTCCACACAGCATGTTTCTACTGAGAATGACAGAGTTCATCTTCACAAATGAACTTCCTTCCACCTCCTACTGATAAGTAACCATGCAACACAATAATCACCCTAATACAAAAATCTTAATTACAATCTCTGCAACGTTAGCAAATACTCAGTGTTTACAAATGTGCACAGGATAAGCAGCTGGCATATTATGTGTTTGTGTACAAGTCTGAGGTTATAATTAAGGTTTTGGGGTTGAGCAGAGAGAGCGAGCTCTTTTTGACCTTGTTGCTGCCAAGGTGTGTCTGAAGAACTGCTTCCTGTAGGCAGCCTGTTTGAAAACTCCTGTATCAACTCCTCTGACCAAAAGCGTAGATTACAGGCATCCAACTACATTGGCATTGACTGGCATATGTCTGCCAGCCTGGTGGGGGTTTTGTATTTGAAATCACCATTCATGCCAGATTACAGTTACATGATCTGAGATTTGGTTTGTCACTCAATGTATCAATATGTGTCATGGGCATAAGGTTATGAAATAGGGACACTCAGAATCATTGACCCAAATTTTGCCTTCTGCCTTCCTTGATTATCTTGCAGACTCACTGCACTTAATAGGGTGGCACAAGTACACAGGAGGTCACAGTTTTGCCTAAAGTTTCTTCCTTTTCTCTCATCCGTGCTCCATCTACACCAGGGGCCTGACTCAGAAAAAAACACTTAAATGTGCTTAGATTTTAAGTGTAAGTGCATACTTGTGAATAGTGTTTTCATAGCACGTGCTTATGGCTGTTCTTATGTTCTGGTGAATTACAGTCCAATTCAGCAGCTTTCTTCACCTTCAAAAAAGAGTAACCGAGAGCAAACCTTTCCTCTGGACTTATTGATCCAAATCTTCACAACTTGCTAACAGTGCAAAGTCATGTTTTTGTTGTTACATATAAAGAATTAAACATCTCTCTCAGTTAATAACTCCTCATACATCGCTCACCCTACAGTGAAAGTAAAGAGGCAAATAAAGTTTCTGACTTTGGAAATGCATATCTTTTAAACTACACTATATCAAACTGCAAACAATGAAAAACTGTTTACATCATGCATTGGAAGCAAACTGCAATTCTGTGATAAAAATTTAAAATATATGTATGTATAGATGTGGTGTGAGACAGTGGACACAGGTAGATTGTGTAGATCAAGTGCTTCCTGTTATAGAACTGTACCAAAGGGCACTACATTATGCCACAGAGTGATGCATTACTTTATTGCTATGATGCAGCAGGAGACATCTGTGATACAAATATATGTTGACAATAACATAGGTAGAAAAGCATCCAAGTTGCCAAAATATCTTTAAAAACATGAAGGCACTATAAAGTTTTTTTTAAGAGCATAAAGGTTGTGATTCAAATTTGGCTGTAGATTTTTTTTCAGAGTCCTGTGGTGATCCTAATTCAACAACAAATCAAGTGGTCACATATATAGTATTCAGTGAACATTTGGAAAGATATATTTATGTATGTAAATCTAATATGAGCATGGGACATAATTATTTTCCCTCTAAAACACACGTATTTCATACTATAATATATTTTAAATGCTGCATTTATATCATACCCATTGAAATAAGTATGAATTGACCAGATTACTAAATGTCTGTCTCTTATTTAGTAATACTAACTAAGGCCCTAATCTTGGAAAGTTATCTATCCCTGCAGACACTGATGTTCATACGGTCAGTTACCTTATAATATATTAGGAGCCATCCTGATAAAGTAACTCAATTGTCATAATTTAGCACCCCCATGAAGGTAATTCAGAAGATAGCTAATATTTTATAGGTAATGTGTGGATTAAATATTGCAGAGCGCTTTGATGTCCCGAGAAAAAAAGCTCTATATAAAAGCACAGTTTTCAGAACTATCCTTAGACATAAAAAGATAAATTTGCAAACAAAGCCTAAATTGAGCTTGCAGAATATGCACATGCAGATAACTACATTCACAAAACCAATATTCACATGAACAAAATGTGTGATCGCAGATGAATACATGCAAACCCCTAATTGTGCAAGCGACCCTGTAAGGCCAGATTCTGCCACTGTTAATCATGCTGAGTAGTAGCTTACTCCACGGGCGGTCTCATTGAGTTCAGGTGAACTACCCCATGAGTAACTGCTCCCCAGTGTCAGCAAAGAGTTCACAGTTTAGCCACATAGCCTGCATGTGCAAACATGGTTTTCTTGGTACCGTTATCCATGCATCTGCATATGTAAATATGAGTAAATAAAAAAGAAAGGCCTTATTCTAATCTCACACTGGTGTAAATGAAGACTAACTCTGATGAAGTCAATGGGTGAAATCCTGACCCTATTGATGTCAATGGAAGTTTTGCCAGCAGTGTAAAATCGGTGCAAGTGAAGTCAGAATTACAAACTAAGTGAGGACCTACGGATACCTTCTTTGTTCTGCTTGATTTGTAACCATAAGTTGAGACTGAAAATTATTAGTAAGTCAATTTATAGACCAGGAATGCTAAAAGTGGTATTTTTTAATGCCCGTAGGACAAATTAGCCAAGTCCTATTTCTGTGAGAGATCTTCATGGCTTGTCCCACAGCCCTGGCCCACTGATGTCTGCAATGGTAGATTAGAAAATTTTATAAGTCTCACTTATGTTTATTTACAGATTCATAAATTTCAAGGCCAGCAGGGACCAATATACGATGATATAGTCTGACCTCCTGTATAATATAAACCAAAGGACTTGCCGAAAATAATTCCCATATCACAATGGTCTCTGCTGGCCTTAGAATTGATAAATCCATAAATAAATATAAGTAAGACTTGCAATATTTTAGAAGAAGTGAGTGGAATTTGAATGATTTATCGGGGACATGAGAGCTGAGATTACTGGCACTGTCACACTGTTTCAGCAAATAATTTAAGATGTGCTTAACTTTAAGCATGGGAGTAGTCCCTTTGGGACTAAATAACAGACCAGTTTGTGAACAATCAAATGTTAATGGTCAAAAAATAAAAAGCATGTGAATGCAAAGCTCTTGTAGACAATCTACCAGTGTAGAACACAATGTGAACATGCTTCCAAGTCATCCACTGATGGTCATCCAAACTGTTTCTCAAGTGACAAATACAAAATGTAAAATAACCTTTCTGTTGCCACAAGGTCCAAGTGTGTCCTGTAATCACATTTTAGAAATATTTATCTTTGACTATGTTGTGATTAAGTTACATATGTTCAAATCCCAGAATGCAGCAGTCACAGCTGATAAGTCAGTCACTGCTCTGTGATTTTTTAATATTTTTTTTTTTACAAGGAACAATTTAGATGACCAAGCAAGATATTGTGTGTCACGTGAAACTCTGTGAAAACAAAATGTGAACAAAGAATAAAAAACATATGGCTTTTAGTAGTGCTTTTATTATTTAAATTGCTACACTGCATATATATTTATTTATATATACTTGCCTCTAAAATTTTCTAAAAATAAAATGAACATGAAAACCAATTAGGTGGCAGAAAAGAAATATTAGCAAAAAGTAGGGAGATTAAATGACAGATTAACTAAAAGAAAAAACAACCACAGACTGTGTAATGGAAATATATATACTGCTCTGAGGTTATCTGTATCATAAATTGCCTCAAGGAACACATCTGGTTCCTGCTCATGGGCATGATCCTGAAGAATGCTAAGCGCTCTTGTGAGGTTCTAAGTACCCTGCACTCACCCTGACTCCAATGGAGTCGAGGGCATTCACTATCTGATATGACTACAAAAGCAAAGTCCTCTCCTGGACCCACTGTGAAAGAGATGTTACAGGACCACAAGAGTCAACATCATATAGGGCATCATATATATTATTACAAAACTTTGAAATAAACATAGCTAATAAAATTAAATGAAAAGATGTCATGTATTTTATTAGATCAAATACTACCATCAACATGACACTCAACTGAAAAGTTCGATGCACGCACTTGAACAAGTTGAGTCAGGTACAGATCTCACACTGATGTAAATGGAGTTATTCTGGATTACACTAATGTAAAATCAAAATGTAGCCCAGCTGTTTCCACAGAAGGAGTCAATTTCTATATGGAAATATGTAGAAATGTTCAGCTGGGCTCTGGTCTGAACATCTCTGTGTGTCGTGCAAGAATTTTAAGACCTTGTTGACACTGGGATTTCATCCACTACTGTAGCTGAACCAGTGCAAATCCTTTATGTAGCTATGGATTACACTGCTGCAGAGCAGTTTGCACTGGTGCAGCTTTCACTTCTTTATATTATACCAGTGTAAATAGTGTCTATACCAGGTATTTGTGCAGGTGCAGCTACAATGGTGTCTGAAATCTCTAAGACAAAGCTTTAATAACATCCTTGTAATGCTAGACATTTCCCAATATCAATCAATTTTCTTTCACGGTTAGAAAAAAAAGTAGTGTAATGCATGACATGTTTGAGAATGCCATTGAAAAATGTTAATAAAGGGATTTTGAAAATATAAGATTCTGGTTTTAAAAGTTTTGAGCAATTGTATGAGACTAACAAAGTAGGAATTCTCACAAGAATCACAAACTATAGCCATATAAAAGCCTAGCATTTTTACAGACAGTCTACTGTATCCAATATTTCATGTTGGAAATGGGAAATCAAAACTAGAAATATCACAACTACAACATACCCACAGTTTCACAAACTAATACAGCGCACTTAAAGATGGTACAGAGTTAAAACAGACAATATTTAGTACATGAAAAAGGTGTCTGTTGTGCAGTAGTAGAAGACACCAACAATGAGCCATTTCTATAGTGAGAAGGCATGAAAGTCTAAGAAAGGAAAGTTCTAACACTTTAAATCTAAATACAAAATACAGTGCATGCACTGAACTAGAGATCACCAGCTTTATCTCCAGCAGATTTTCAAGCCAAATACGTGAATTAGTACAAAGTCATAGAGTTCATCACAGAAGAAAGCTTAGCAACAATAAGTTGTACTCACAAGTAATGCTGTCAAATGAACCACTGTTAACACAGTGTTAACCATAGACTACTGTAACTGTATCGCATGTACTATTTTCACTACCCTTCAGATGTGAATACATTTTGCAGTTTTGGGGGAAAGCTATTTTAGGAGGCCACATTTCTGTGTCCCCCAAAAGTCATACTTGCCCATACAAAACAACTTTTGTACATTCAAACTGGATAATAGCTAACGACTAACTACTGATTTGATTTAGTTGGGCTTGGTGCTCCTTTGAGCAGGGGGACTAGATGAACTCCTGAGGTCGCTACCAACCCCACTATTCTATGATTCTACTTGAACTGAACATGCAAGTCCAAGTCTTGGGCATCTGAAACGTGGGCATCCAAAAACCATTAGAGGCTACTTTTGAAAATCTGGCCCATGAAGAGCAATTATCCTTTGAGAAGTGCTGGAAAAATGGCACACTAGGGTTCCATGTTCACTGTTCCATAAGACCACCCAGCTCAGATTTACTCAGTTCACTAAGTAAAAAGACTTCTTTCCCCTAACTGCTAACTGTGGAAACCCAGCGTGAAATCTGAGAGTCAAACTGTGTTCTCGCTGCTTCTGCATCATCCTCATTGTTCCCATACTCCCCTGTGTAATATAGTAGCCAGGGTGATAAGCTGCTTATGTACTGCAAATTCAAAATACTCTACACTTGTCATAACCAAATAAGAATGGTATAAGTATTGGACAAGTACCTTGAAATTATTTTGATCATGTGTATTCCCTAATTTGCAAAATTTTCTACTCCACACAGGAATTCCAAGTTCTTAGCCCCAATGAGCAGAGCCCTACTATATGCTAGTTTAGACATTTTTAGAATCATATTATAACTTGATAAAGCAGCATATTTGTTTTTCATATCAGGTTTCAACACATGTATACATTTTATTAAATGTATATTACAGTGCTTACTAAATAGGCTAGAACCAAAGAAGCTTAAAGCTAGGCATATTATTGTCTCTCAACTGCAACCACTCTTGAGTGATTAAGGCCCACCTCCATCACTCTTCTTCCCTCCCTTTTTCATATCTCCTGAGACACTAGGAAGGAGGAGATACTATCCTCCTCAACTTGACTTTGTCCAGCCCCTAAACAAGAGCACAATAGATGTGTGTGTGTAGGGGAAGCTCCATGTGTCCTTCCTCCACTTGCACATCATCTCAAAAGCTGGCGAGAAGCTGGACCATAGTTTGTTAGTTTTCATGTATTCCTTCTCACAGTTTATTGTGCTTGGTGTAATACCAGTAAGTGTGACACAAATTAAACAGAAAGCATCTACTTTCTATATCTGCTACTTTGCATGGCCTCAAATAGCCTCATCCAGAATGTTTGTCAAAAGGCCGTGACTCAATTTTGGCCAGTCTAAGCGGGGTTTATGGAATTCACAAACTTTTAAACCGCAGTGAAACTCCAAAACTATTTCCTGGAGGAAGGAAAGAAGAAAAGGTGATAGCAAAAAAGAAGTACGGGCTACACTCTTTCTCAGTGATTGAGAGCACCCTAACTCCACCAGTCCAGGTGACATGAATTCCAAGATCATTCTCAAACCTAGGTCTCCCACATGAAAGTGCATGGCTTCTTAAACCACTGAGCCTTAAAGATAACTTTTAGATGCCTGACCGATTAGGTCAAATTACCTACTAAAAATTACTAGGCATCAAATTGAAATGGGTGTTAGCAAAGGCCTGCTTTTTCCTTATTTAAAAAATAAAATGATTTAAAAATATATTTAGTATATATGTAGAAAGAAAAATTAATCCTCATTGTTATACTATTGCATATGTGTGAGTACATATATCTACCTATCTATCTGTGTCAATACTTTAGTCTTTTACTCCAGAATGTAAAAAACAGATTTTTGGGGAAAAGTTTACATTTTCTGTATTAATGACAGCAATTACTTTTTAGCGCATGAACAGTTGTTACTTACATTAACTTCTGTTATAGCAATATCAACGACGCTACCAACAACAATTAAGGCATCAAAAGTGTTCCATGCATCAGTGAAATAGTGCTGTTAGGACAAGCATTCAGCAGAAAGAGAGCAAGAGAAAAACACAAACAGAAAAAAGAGAAGAAAAGGAAAGTGTTATAACACAAAAACATTCTACTCTTCTCTGATGTACCAACATAATATCTTTCCGTTTGACGTAATTGGAAGTGAAAAAGGCTATTTATTTCCCATACCAACATAACTGAGCTATGACTGTATTCAAAGTTTAGAAATGCCAGATCAGTATCTGTGACTTGTCCAGATGATGGAAATAGTTGGGAGACAGAGAAAGAAATGGGGACTGTGGGAATTAAGCTGAGGTATACTCACATCGGCTTCACTGAGAACGACGTCTACTATGCTGCCAATAACGATGAGGGAGTCAAACGCATTCCAGGCATCACTAAAATAGCCCTGAACAGAGCAGGCAGGGTGCAAACGTTCGTGATTACACATGAAATGTCAAATATTTGCATTCTTCTGTTTAGTTTTGCATAAACAGAAATTACTTAAAACAAAACCTGTGGTCTAATGAGAAAACAAAACAAAACAAACAATATTGCCTACTGAAGGAAAAGTATATATAATATATGTATATGATATATATATGCACACACACACAAGTATATATAGCAAATATATATACATATATATTATACACACACACGTCTGATAAGCACCAACTTGCCAAATAGGCCATTAAATAGAACTCTGTTTATTAGACTTTCAGCAATGTTGTAACAATTCCCACTTACACATCCTGACAAGTGATAACAAAATAAATTTGATGTTGGAGATACTCATAGACTCATAGACTCATAGGTCAGAAGGGACCAATATGATCATCTAGTCTGACCTCCCGCACAAGGCAGGCCACAAAACCCTACCCATACACATTTATAACAATCCCGAACCCATGACTGAGTTATTGAAATCCTCAAAAATGAGATTTGAAGACCTCAAGCTGCAGGGAATCCACCAGCAAGCGACCCATGCCCCATGCTGCAGAGGAAGGCGAAAAACCTCCGTGGCCCCTGCCAATCCGCCCCGGAGGAAAATTCCTTCCTGACCCCAAATATGGCGATCAGCTAAACCCTGAGCATGTGGGCAAGACTCACCAGCCAGCACCCAAAAAAGATTTCTCTGCAGTAACTCGGTTCCCATCCCATCCAGCATTCCCACAGACCATTGAGCAGACTTATCTGCCGATAATCCAAAATCAATTGCTCAAATTAAACTATCCCATCATAACATCCCCTCCATATACTTATCAAGCTTAGTCTTAAAGCCAGATAAGTCATTTGCCCCCACTACTTCCCTCGGAAGGCTATTCCAGAACTTCACTCCCCTAATGGTTAGAAACCTTCGTCTAATTTCTAGTCTAAATTTCCTAATATCCAGTTTGTACCCATTCGTCCTCGTGCCTATATTAGTACTAAACTTAAACAATTCCTCTCCCTCCCTAACGTTAATCCCCCTGATATATTTATATAGAGCAAGCATATCCCCCCGGAGCCTTCTTTTGGCCAGGCTAAACAAGCCAAGCTCTTTGAGTCTCCTTTCATAAGGCAGATTTTCCATTCCTCGAATCATCCTAGTAGCCCGTCTCTGAACCTGTTCCAGTTTGAATTCATCCTTCTTAAACATGGGACACCAGAACTGCACACAATATTCCAGGTGGGGTCTCACCAGCGCCGTATATAACGGCACTAACACCTCCTTCTCCTTGCTGGAAATACCTCGCCTGATGCATCCTAAAACCGCATTTGCTTTTTTAACAGCCATATCACATTGGCGGCTCATAGTCATCCTGTTATCAACCAATACCCCAAGGTCCTTCTCCTCCTCCGTCGTTTCCAACTGATGCATCCCCAACGTATATGTAAAATTCTTATTTTTAATCCCTAAGTGCATGACCTTGCACTTTTCACTATTATATTTCATCCGATTACTATTGCTCCAGCGTACAAGGTGGTCCAGATCTTCCTGAATAGCATCCCGGTCCTTCTCCGTGTTAGCAATTCCCCCCAGCTTCGTGTCATCCGCAAACTTTATTAACACATTCCCGCTCTTTGTGCCAAGATCAGTTATAAAAAGGTTAAATAAGGTCGGTCCAAGAACCGATCCTTGAGGGACTCCGCTAGTAACCTCCTTCCATCCTGACAGTTCACCCTTCAGCACGACCCGCTGTAGTCTCCCCTTTAACCAGTTCCTTATCCACCTTACAACTTTCACATTCATCCCCATCTTTTCCAATTTAACTAACAGTTCCCCATGCGGAACCGTGTCAAACGCCTTACTGAAGTCGAGGTAAATTAGATCTACCGCATTGCCCTTGTCTAAGTAATCCGTCACCTTCTCAAAGAAGGAGATCAGGTTGGTTTGGCACGATCTACCTTTAGTAAATCCATGTTGCAATTTGTCCCAATTACCATTGACCTCCATGTCCTTAACTACTTTCTCCCTTAAAATTTTTTCCAAGACCTTACACACGACCTTACAACTTGCCAAATAGGCCATTAAATAGAACTCTGTTTATTAGACTTTCAGCAATGTTGTAACAATTCCCACTTACACATCCTGACAAGTGATAACAAAATAAATTTGATGTTGGAGATACAGATCCTTCCATGTTGGAACCTTCATTATGTAGTGACTTCCTGGAAGTTCAGGACAAGGATCAAACCCTGCCCTTAACTACACATCTACAATTCCAATTCAGATAAATGAGTTTCTGTATGAATATCAGAGGGTAGAATTTGGTCCTACATTGATAAATTAATCATTTAGTGCAAAATGTTAGGGCTTAGTAACTCACTTGTCTAATAGCAGCTGGGAGGTATGATTCCCAGGTTGGATAGACATATACATGTTAGCTCTTTTTCAGATACCATGCTAAAAAATTGCAGTATGGCTGTGGTGGCATGGGTGGAAGCTCAGGTTATATGCCCAAGCACAATCCTGGCTGACCTCCTGAGTACATACTCTGTGGTTAACCTGACCCACCTCGTGTGCCACTGCCCAGGCGTGATAGCGTACTAACTCAACCAGAACTAGCACATGTATTTTCTTCTGTAGCTGGGAATCAAAGTTCCCAGCTGCTGCGTAGACATACCCAAAACAAGTTAGCATTTAGGGTCTGATTCTGCACTACAAAATTCAGTGAGTTTGTTTTTGATTTCAGTAGGAATAGGAGCAGATCCTTAATGATGCAGCTCCAGAAATTCTACTTCAAAAGCGGTAAATTTATGTAAATCACTTAATTCTGCTTCCTGAGACGCCTTCTGACTTTAAATATATCCCATTAATGTACCCTATATATGTTACTGATTCACTAAATGGTCATCAAATAGAAAGAATGACTTAGGGAATCGTTCATCACTACCCTATGAGTCCTTTGCACCAGGGTTGCTGGCTGACTCTATGGAAGATGTAGATGTATAGGTTTTCTCTTATAACCAGATAAAATAATCTTATGTGGTCGCTGAAGTGATCCAGATGCACTACTGCAATTTCCTGAGACTTCAATATAACGAAACCTACGGGATGACCACATATGTTCATTTTTCCCATACAAACACTGTTTTACCATCTAATCTCTGCTAATAAATCTAGAGTGGATCCCAACATACACTTTGGGAGAAATCCTAAAATAATCTGGATTTCCTGCTGATGTCAATAGACTAGAATCCTGGGTCAATGAAAATATGAGGAAAACATCTACTTTGCCTTAATAATAATAATGCATTAAAAAAAAAAAGCTTTTTGGTTCAGTGCAATTTAAAAAAAAATACCAAAATTGATAAGAAATCAAGTGTGCTAACCTAAAATTTATGTCTATCCACTTTTCTTATTAGCACACCAATTACTGTAAATAAATTGTTTTAAAAAATCAGTAGATTTAAGCTGCAATCATAACACAATGAGAGATATGTGTTTAATTGCAGACCTAAGCAAAATTACTGAAATAGCCTCATAAAAATGTCATGTATATATATAATTTGTTTCTCAAGATTTGGCACCTCCTGGAGTTTACATATTTTTGACAAGTTTCCACGGTTGAAAATTATTCACCCTGAAACATGTGAAAACTATTGAAAAAAAGCTATTTTTATGTAGAAATTTACTCTGAAGAATTTTGGAAGAGCTCCTCGGGAAGGAGACAGCTCTATATAATGGTCTATGGCAAGGAGCACAGGGCTGAGAGTCATGAAAGCCTGAGTTCTATTTCCATCTCTGCTACTGTCTGGCCTTAACAATGCTCTGCACTTATACAACACTTTACAAATATTATTTTAACTACCAGCTATCCGAAGAAGAAGTTAAGTATAATTACTATTCCATATTGCAAGTGGGGGAAGGGTGTGAGTCTGGTAACCACTACCATCCCATATGTTGCATTAGTTGGCCATCTGAGGTAAGCCAAACACAAGAGAATTTGTGTATTTAGCATTCCAACCAATCAAATCCAGTTCTCAAACCACCTGCTCAGTCATCACATCTTCTCTTTTATGTTCGCTCTTGCCCTACCCACTTCCATGAACAAGTCATTCCTAAAGTTTCTGTCAAATATCATGACAAACGACCTTGACAATACTGAAACTGACATAGAATCCTGTACATGTTCGCAGCTGCAAAGTAAGACAGGAAAGCTGCTCTAACAATATTATTTTGTCCTTTTATTTTCCTAATTTCTCCTTTTTATCTTTTGAAATAAACATCTTCATTGATTTTTAAACAATGATACCAAATTATATATATAATATTAACAAACTATAGACAAGTAACAATCAGATGCTCTACAAAACCAAAATCCTAGTGTGCTATGCCATCTCTGCCTACCACACCTCCCTGAAGAGTGGGACATAAGTGGTGAATAAACTGTGTGTTGGTCCTCTATAGAAGAGTAAAATACCTTAAGACATGCTTATTGTATCAAATCTTTTCCATCAGTATGGACAAATATTGTTCAAAATAATATGTAAAACAAAAGCAAACAAAAAAACAAAAAGATAAAGATGATTTTGGAGAAGGGAGAAATGGATAAATGGACAAGTCACAGCAAATAAACATTAACACGCAAATTAGTAGTTTTCATCACTGCAATCACTCAGGATCAATTCACTTACTAGCCATCTTTCCTTTTTTCTTACAAAAATCTGATGTAAAACGGCATGGAAAATCATTAAAAATTCAAGTAATGGTTGGCTTTCATGAAGCTGTGTAAACAGTATGTACTGATGTACTACTTTAGATTTCATATAAATATTTTCTTTTGTAATGTGGTAGGCCCACTAGACAAACATGGCACTTGTGAAGAATAACTTGGTTTAATCAAGTCTTCCCTTTTAAATGACATTGTGAACATTTTATTCAACAAAAGCTGCAAAGTGAAAGACATATCCTGGGGAGTACCTAGATTACAGAATTACATACAAAATATGTTCATTTTGATTTATTATCTACATATTTTAGTAGTTACAATGCACTATCGAAAACTTAGGGCCCAATTCCACCAATTACTGAGTGTCCTCAGGGTATGTCTACACTCCAGTTAAAAGCCCTTGCTGGCCTGTGCCAGCTGACTCAGGTTTGGGCTAAGGGGCTGCTTAATTGCAATGTAGATGCTTGGGCTGGAGCCCAGGCTCTCGGCACCTGCCAGGTGGGAGGGCCCCAGAGTTTGGGCTACAGCCCAAGGCTGCATATCTACACCGCAATTAAACAGACCATTAGCCTGAGCCCCACGAGCCCAAGTCAGTTGGCACAGGTCAGCCATGGATGTCTAATTGCAGTGTAGACATACCCTCTATTCCCAATGCAATCAATGAAAGCGTAGGGTACTCGACTCCTCGTTGCCAGATCAAGCTCTTAATATCTGGCACTCATTGAAGGTTTACTTATATTTCAGAATTGAGAGGCAATCTGCAGTACCTTGATTTTACATGCCACAATATTGTAGCCAAATATCAGGGATCTGTAATAGTCATTAGGTATGAATGGGCCTCAGAACTGGCAACCATATCTTTTACAGTGTTTAACTCAGAGTGTTAAAGGGACACTGTCAAATAGTTTAGGGCCCAATATTTATGTATATGTTTGTTTGTTTATGTGGATTTATATACACTACAATAATGGGGTGTCCATCTGATTCCCCTGAAAGTTTTTAAAAAAATACTAAGGCATGGATCCTCAAAGGTATTTTGGGGCCTAACTCCCACTGAACTCAAAAGGAGTTAGTTGCCTAAATAACTTGGAGAATTTGGGGCTAAATAAATAGACAGACTGGTCAGTTTCCTTAAATCAAGTCGAATAACTCAGTAACAACATAAACATAACAGAAATTAATCAGTCTTCCCCCCAGCAGCCCAAACCAAAATGTAAATTTGGTTTAAAATTTGCCTTTATAGACCCTAATATTAATTAAAATATTTCCACTAAAATTTTTTTTAAAAGTCCACTAAAATGTTTATTTCCCATTAAAAACCCTCTTTTTTATATTTAGATTTATAAACACCATTGACCCATTTCCTAGCCTATCATCTCATTTACAACAATTAAAAACACTGTCAATAATATACGGCCAACAAGTGGCTGTAAAAAAGATACATCACAATAAAAACCAAAGGTAAAATCCTCAGCTGATAACAAGAGCCATCTTAAAGATATATAATGCCCTTGCTCACTGAGATCCCTGCTTTCTAATCAATCTCAGATAAAAGTCCGACTAAACTCATGGTCCTTTCACCGTGCTCTGCCGGTTAACAAATGATAGCGCTGCCGCCTAAACATCTTCATTATCTCTTGTGTGACCTCAGATGATGTTAATTTTAATGTACTGAAGCAGCTAGAATTTGGATAAGACTAGTGACATAACAATTCCAATACATATAATATACATATTGAACAGGAAAGTTTAAAGCAGAACCCTGTAGAATCTTGCAAGAGAAAGCCTTGTGGGGATGTGGCTGAGCAGTTATCTCAAACCTCACACTTCAGGTCTGAATACCAGGTCTTGGTTACACAAGAAAAAGCCAGGAGCCTATTCCATGATCAGACTATGATGGTTTTAGCTGCATTACCTTAAACTGAAAATATTTTAAAAGAAAAACATTCCCCAGCAGGAAACGAAACATAAAACACATCAGACCCAGTTGAGGTAGGGCTGTTTCACTTTCCGTTTATAATCAATGGACCAAATTCTGCTGTGATTTATGCGGGTGTAAACTGACCAAGGTAAATACTGATTTCATTGTAACTGATAGCAAAATTTGGTCTACTTTCTCTTTGTGAGGCTGGGTCTACACTGACGGCAGCAAATTCGCCTGTCAGATCGATTGCTCTGGATCGACTGAGCAGTCTGTGTAGACCCGCTCAGTCGATCCAGCAAGCGATGCAGGAAAACCACCCTGATAAGTGGCGTAGCGCTGCGTCGAAGGGAACGCTGTTCCCTTCGATGCAGTGCAGTGTGGACGGCGCGCAGAGGAGACACCGCGAAGTCAATGGGAGATACACAAGTGACGTAAATCACTTGATTTACGACACTTGCGTATCTCCCGTCGACTGCTGCCGAATCGCAAAGGTAAGCTGACTCCCATTCACTATCAAAGGTGGATGTGAATAAACAATATTAGTTGATGACAATCAAATTAGATTTTTACCATTTCTTTCTATTTTAATAATTTAATCTATTATTAGAATCAGAGGGAATTACGTTTTTTAAAAATTATAGGCCAATATTTTCAAAAAGCAGTAAGTAGAATTTTGGGTGCTCAACTTGAGGCATTGGGCCTGATAGTCCCAGGTTAACATCAAATGATGACAATGGACATTTTTCAAAAAGTTTGAAAACCAGGCCCAAAATGTACCATGGAGGGTACCCAAAAAATCGAAGCACCCTCAATTAGGCCACAGACTAGCATAGAGATGCCTGAAGGTATACCTCTACTTCCACATGGAACTCCACTGAAGCCAGGGAGGCTCCATGTGTGCTCAGAGGAACATCTGCATGCATCTCCTTGAAGGTTCAGCTCCTTAATGACTCCTTTAGAAAATCTGGCCATGATGTTTAGTTTGACAGTGTCCCTTTAAGGCAAGGAAATTAAAATGCCTGCTCTGGGCCCAATCTACAAATACTTATACATGTGAGTAACCCCACTAAGGGACAACTTGTATACGTATTTGCAGGATCACAACCTATGTCTGCATTTTATTCAAAAAATATATAGTTGATTAGATTTTAATTTTTTAAGTTTATTGTTATTTTTTAAACAATCACTTACATAATATAGTACCTGTGTACATTATGTTTGGTAATGCTTGTAACAGGAAATGATTTGTCTGGGTTAGAAAGGGACCTTTTCATGACTTCAAACATATTCCGGTCTCATCAATTACTCAGTAATATTTTTTCACTCATATCTACATCTCATTTCCTGTAGAGGCAACTATCAGATTAACATTTCTGTGAAGATTTCACAGATATTTTACCATGAAAAATATGTAGGTTCTTCTATTATTTGAATAATATATAGCTAGTGGGAAATTCATGTTGTATTTAATTGATCTACTGATAGCCTAGGAAATCTTTCTAATCACTTACCTTGGGTTTGAATGCAATGAGTTTCAAAACCATTTCAACAGTGAACACGCCTGTGAAAACCATATTCAAAATGTCCATTGCGTCATTAAACAGTTTAGATTGTCCATAGTGCTGTGAATTAAAAAATATGACACTTTTTAAAAGTAAAGAATTAAAGAATATTAATTGAAAGTAGGCTGACATAAACGAACAGTTGTCAGTAATAAAGCCAGTGTAAAGTGTGGGTTCGTTCGTAGTTCTCTAAAAGGTTGTTCCATGCATGAATGGACCTCAGATACAAGAATAAATTAATGATTCCTGTTTAAAAATGGATTAATCTTAGACTGGTTCTGGTTCAGGTACTGGATGGAGCAGATTGCTCACCCCCCGACTGTGTATATGGAGCAGGTCCTGAGGGATGGTGTTTGACTCAGGCATAACCACCCAAGTGTTCCTTTTGGGACATTGCAGCTCCAAACTGCCTCCTACTTCAGGTTGGTTTATTGGTTTGTTTTTAGAGTTCTCGTGCTCCTGTTGTTTATTTAACATTGGTACTTTCACATATTTAAAACATGCAGCTTTTAGGTTGAATTGTTCTTGTTGATATTGCAAGCATTATAAATATAGACATTTTACAACCCTTAAAATACAAGACTGTTCCAGCCATAACTTGGGCTAAGTGTGTCTACTACTGCAATAATAAAATTCATTTTAGATGCCAAATAATAAAAAGGGACCTGACAGTCAACAATAGTGTATAAGAAAATAGTAACCCTATGTGCCTGCTAAAGCTAGAGTGAAAGAGGAACTGGCAAGCATACAAACAGGTGATATAGAGTAGTTCTTGAACTATGTGCATTAATCACTTAACAGAAATCAACGTGAAAATAAATTTGAATAATCTTCTCCTGAAACCATGATCCAAAGGACAAAAAATATGGATTCAGAGACAAAACTGTGCCTTAAAATGATCAATATGAGTATATACTATATAACTGTATAAACAACAGTAATTTACCAAACTGTATATGATTAATTTTAAGATTATATTGCACAACTAGGTGTCACACCTTTAAGACACCTATTTAGAATGGCATGAGGTATTTTATTCATACTATAATGCATTACTGTATACTGATTGTAATCTTAATGGGGGAACTGTCAGCATAAATGGACATCACTGACTGAGAGAAATGCAAAAAGTAAGCAAAGAATGTAAATAGTGGCATGTAAACTGGATTTTAATCATTATTTTTCTTTTGAAAACCTGTTGCATTGGGGAAGAAAAGACAAATAACTCAGGGAGGAAGCAGAGAAGAGAGGCAACAGGTGAAAAAGAGATTATGTATTGTGACGGGGTCAGGCCAGACGGCTATGCAAGAGTACTAAAAGGCATGTATATTAGCCCCAGGCTCAGCAAAGCCCTATTCCCTGGGTGATTCAGCTGGGGCTGCTTAGCTAATTAGGCCACCTGGGGCTGTTTAGCTAATTAGGCCACCTGGGGCCAATCAAGGAGCCCCGCCCCAAACACTTAAAAGCCTGCAGTTCAGGCAGGCATCTGTGGAGTCTGGAGTAAGGAGGTGTGGAGTTTGGAGAGTAGAGGTTGAAGTTTACAGATTGGAGTTCGAAAACCTGCAGTTTGGAGTTGGCAGTTTGGAGCTGGCAGTCTGCAGTTTGCAGCCTACAATCTGCAGAAGCTTGGAGTTTCCACAGTTGCTGCCACAACACCTGAGGCAGAGGACCCAGCTGGAGAAGCAGGGAGCGGGCCACGGACTGACCCAAGGGAAGGTAGTAGGACTCAGGGGCAGAGCAGGCCCATCTCCTCCCTACCACTCTGGCTCACCTTCCCCCAGCTGCACCACCGGCTGGGCCGGAAGAGTGCAGGACCCACGGGGGCGGAGTACATCTACCTTCCCCCCCCTTACCCTGTTACAGTATGTAGAGAAAATAGTAGAGAAAAGACAGGAAAAAACAAAATAGGAGATAAAGACAAAATAAAAAAGAGGGAGAACATTATCTATTTTACCAGTAAGAGCTCAAGTTTATAGTTATATAATGGAGGCACAGACTAAGAAAGATTTGAATGATGCATCAGAAGTGCAGGAGCAGTACCAATAGCCTGAATCCAAGTACAGGAGGAAAAGTAAAAGACGGTGTACAAATTAAAGGGCAGTAAATGCTTCCTGACTACATCAATTTTTCAATTACATTCAGAGGAGATGCCCAGATTCACCCTCCCTCTGACATTTCAGATTCTAAGGCTGGGTCTACACTGACGGTGGCAAATTTGCCGCCGTCACATCGATTGCTCTGGATCAACTGAGAAGTCTGTATAGACGCGCTCAGTCGATCCAGGAAGCGACGCAGGAAAACCACTCCCGTAAGTGGAGTAGCGCTGCATTGAAGGGAGCACTGTTCCCTTCGATGCAGCGCAGTATGGATGCCGCGCGGAGGAGACGCTGCAAAGTCGACAGGAGATACACAAGTGATTTACGTCACTTGCATATCTCCTGTTTACGAATCTCAAAGGTAAGTGTAGACCGGGCCTAACACACTTTCTATTCAGATTTCACCTTTGATATCTTCTCTTCCCTTATGTTATTCTGAATCAGTGGTGCTCTTCTCCAGGGCATGGGGAGATTACTGGCTTTTATATATACACTTCACTGGGCCCTCATTAAAAATATATCTCGTAGTAGGTTCAAAGCGCCTGCATTTCCAAAGATGTTGCTTATGCAACAAAAGACATATTTTTCTTAAACATTTCAGGAGAGAATGTTAGAAAAATATCAACACAAGAAACAGAAAACATGGCATAGCACATGCATGAAATCAACACAGAACAAGTGCAGAAACTAAGAGGGGCTGAAATAATGCCATTGTGTTAGGCAAAAGAAGAGGAACATGATAAAATGTTTAGCTGGCTAAGGGAAACATTGGTTCATATAAATAGGCTTCTTTGTTCTTTCTAGATAATCTTCTGCATTGACAATCTTGGGAGTGAACAAATGCACCCTACATAAAATTATACGAGGTAGAAATTAGCACACTTTGAGCACAGGTAACCACACAGAGGATTTGAGTTTCAATTGGGCACTCTCGAGTGTGGATCAGATATTCACCATTCACCACAGGGTCCAATACTGCTGTCCCTGTTTTCAATGCTTGTTTTGCCTGGGAGAAGATGCACTGTCTGGCATTAAGTTATTTTGGATTCAGCTGCTCCAGTTATTGCTTAAACTACACTAATTGATGAGTTTGTGATCTACAGCAGCCTAACAATGTTTGAGTTACTACTATTTCTGCTTTGTGAATAATAAATTGTCTCACAACACCGCGGTGAAGTAAGTTTTCATTATTCTGCCCCACTGTATAGAAGGAGGAACTTTGGTACAGCAAAATGAACTTTGGTACAGTGATGTCCATAAAACAGAAACTCAACTTCCAGACTCCCCTCCCAGTTCTATGCTTTAACAGCTAACCATACTTCTTATCTTATCTACTGTTGTTTAACAAGTTATTTAAGACCTTTCTCTCCTTTAGGTGGAAGAGAGCAATTTGTATGAACAATGCAAAGGTGGCAACCAAATGTAACAGAAAACAAAACCTACGTCCTGCAGGGGTCATGGTAGCACTATATTCTCATTCTTACCCTGGCTAAAATGTTACTCATAATAACATGCCACTGGCATTAGGGAGAGTTATTTAAAAGGGTTGGGGTTTTCCTTTTATTAAGGCTTCAGTGCTCATTTTCACTCTATCCTCCCCTGAAAATGATGGCATAGAGCTTAATTCTCAAAAATTCAGATGTGCAAGTGCATAACAGAAATACAAATGCAACTGTGCCCCTAATTTATACCTATCATTGTGGAGGAGTAAAGGGTGTAACGGAAGAGGGCAAGGGGACTCTTTATTCCCTCTCCAGATCCCTGCATGGGGATGGTGTCTGCGAAGGGGTGCCAGGGTGGGGATCTCTACTCTCTAGGACTCTTATTACCTGGGAGGCCAGTTTTCTCAGGGCTTCTGAAGAGGCTGGCAGGAGTGACCCTCAAGGAGGAGGGAAGGGGAAGGAAAGCTTGAGTATGTTTCATATCGTTTCTCTCAGGCCCAGCACTCTCCCTTATTGGAAAGACCTTTATGAACATCAGCAAGGCAGCAGAAAAAAACTTATACAATTAAAAAAAAAATAGAATTAAAACACAGTGACACCACAGAAAGCTGCATTATCTTGACATGGCATTTTTAAAAAGGTGTCACTTTATAAAAAATGACAGTTGACAGTATCCTTTAAGTCCTACTAAGCATCACTTCTGCTATATTCTCTCCTAAGACTTACATCATCAAAGGCTTCATGCAGTAAACTGACAGCTTCTTTTGTTCCTACCTGCATGGCCAAGCAAAGAGTGTTCAGCATGATGAGGACAAACATGATGTACTCAAACCCAGTGGAGTTCACCACATACCAGAACTTGTACTGGTAAGGATTTTTTGGAATGTATCTACGCAGAGGGCGGGCCTTCAAGGCATATTCCACACACTGGCGCTGTAGAAGCAGAAACACCAAAAGATTTAGTTAGGCTACAAAATGAGAAGCTATGAAAATCTTGCACTTCATGTATGATTAGTTCCATTCATTGCACTGTGTCATATTCAGTTGCTAAATGCAAACAGTTATATAATACTTACAGGCCTAAGAAATAGGCAGTGTATATTTTTTATTACGGGATATTTACTATTAAGCACATTAATCTGGTAGTTTACCAGCCCCTGTTGCGTCTTTAAATCTGGGGTTAGTAATATAATATACACCACTTTGCTCAGTTGCATAAGAAAAAAACATAAAATAATGCTAAGGGAAACCCTAAAATATTCAGTATTTATATAGAGATTTGCATATTCAGCATGCTAATCAAACATTACTTAATCCTAATCGAACCTTCCTATTGAATCTTAACTAGTACTAACACACATGATTTATCTGGTTATATGATTTAGGCCATGTCTACACAGGGTTTTCAGATAGCCTTGCAGCTGCACCAGTGTCAAACCCACAATGTGATTAGCAACAGTGCAGTTTTGAAACCTGTATAAAGCTGCATTAGTAAATTCATGTTGCACAAGTGTAAACTGTGTCAGCAAAAGGGGTTTTGGACTAGTGTAGCTACACTGGCATTTGAAATGTTAATGCAGCCTTAAAGCTGATCAGATTTTTAATGGTTTGAGGAATGCTTAATATACCTAATTCATAGACCCTAATACATCAGTAATGCTACCCACTGTACCAGGTATGTCTTGCTAAAATAAAAGTTACAATGGAACATCAGTACTTCAAAGAACATTACCACTGTACAAAAATTATGGCAGAGTTCTCCATGTTCTCCATATTCCTGTTTCCTGTTTCCACGTATACTTCTATCTGTACATGAACAAGTTTGAAACTGTTCTCCTTTCCTTGCTGTGCTACTAGAAAATTACTGTATCCCAGAGAAAGAACCAGAATGCTGGCCTCTCCCAGAAAAAGGATCATCTGATGACCTTTACTCCAACTTTTAGAGCCAGTTTTTACTAAAAAGCCTTAATTTATATAGTATAACTAAGGCAGGTGTCTACTGCCCTCTTCTGAAACCACAAAAGAATAGATGCTGGTTTTGTGCATGACATGAATACAAAAAGGGATAATTTTATAAATGAAAAAAACCAATATGTATTTTAACCTGATTTTTGTCCAGCTCACAGTTCTTATACTCTTGTTCTCCCTGTTCTTGGAACGTAACAATGACAAAACCAACAAATATGTTCATCATAAAGAAGGCAATGATGATGATGTAGATGATGAAGAAGATGGAAATCTCCACTCTGTAGTTGTATACTGGGCCTACATTCTCTCCATTTGAGTCTATAGCTTTGTATAGCAGCCTGAAAAACAAACAAACAAAATACGTTTTAACTGTTGTTAAAATGAAAAAGCCTATAGATTATATTTTCACTTAGAGTCAGTGGATAGTAACTAGAAATCTGTTTTACTTTATATGAAGCTTGCTAGCAAAAGTTTCATGCAAAGGCCAAAACCTTAATGTGCTAACAATGGTTTCACTATTTAAAGAGGTAGGAGTCACCAAAGATCTCAGAAGATTAGTTGCAGTGTAGCTAAAGAGACTATTTGGCTGCAAGATCAGGACTTAATAGTATAAGATTCCTCTAATTTTGACAGGAACAACAATCAAAAAAAGCAAATGCTCTTGTCAGGGGTCAATTGGTGCTCTGAAGACCAAGGGTCAACCTCACAATGATATCCAATTTCAACCCCAGCTTTGAAGTGAAGTTGGTTTTGCCTGCAAAAGGAAGCTTACATGTTGACCAAACTTAATCTGACTTAATGCGCATTACAAACGTGTGCACAGCCACTATGACTGATACACTGAGTTGTGCTTGTCACAGTGATGTCACAGAATCAAATACCAGCATGGAAAGCCTGTCCTTGAGTATGTAGCCACTGGTCCACAAAACACTAGAAAGACAGTGAAGCCCCATGGTGGAATCACCTGGATACACAACCTAAGGAATACCCCAAACATACTGCATAGTTAAGACTCTCCCTCATTATTTCTGCTTCTTTGACTTGTAAATGGAAAACCTTCAGAAGCAGGTAGATTAAGAAATATCGTGGAGCCATTGACCACATGCCTAAATGCAAAAGATGGAGGCAGTGAGAAAAGAACCACAATCAGAACTGCAGTATAAAGACTAGTCTAGTTAGAATGTTTATAGGCCTGAATTTTCCCTTCATTAGCGACAATGAAGCTTCATATCCTTGGATAAGATCTGTTCTTTCAAGGTGCCAAGTACCACAATTCCCCTTGACGTCAGTGGAAGTAAAGGGAACATGGCATTTCCCAGGATCAGGCCCATAATCTCAAGACTCAAAAAAGAACGTATCAGTGAAATTTTATTCAACAGTTTTTAAAAATGCAACATCTGCAAATGATTTTATGGAAGTATTGAACGTTCACTTACGCAGGCCAGCCTTCAAAGGTAGAAACAGTAAAAAGGGCCATCATAGCAGACAGAACATTGTCAAAGTTGAAATCACTGTTTTGCCAAACCCTTTCTCTGACCATGGGATTATCAACATCTCCATCTTTATAAACAATGTATATTCCCCTGTGGAAGAAGAAAAGAAACAGAAACTGATTGTATAACACTTGGGAAGCATTAAATTAGTCACAGAATAATGCCATCTCTTTCCTGAGATATATGCTTGTTTCAGTCAGTTAATTGGTGCTAGTCCACTCATAATGTCATGTGCTTTGTGACGTGCATTGGCTGCCTGTTAGTTTCCGGGTTGATTTTTTAAGGTGTTGGTTTTGACTTATAAAAAACTAAACGGCTTGGAACCTCCCTACTTGTATTTGATATGCTGGAGTTTGGCTTCATTTATAATTTTGAGGCTTTAGGGTATGACTATCTTATAAATCAATATATTAGGATTATTGTTATTATCATTTAAAATATTGGACATAAGATGAAAGGGTTCTCACCGGCACTCCTCAGGATTCTGTTTTGCTTCATCAGTGCACCGATAAAATTTTCCCTACGTATAAAACAAAAAATGTAGATGGAATGTAGAGCATAAAAATTAACTAAACTTAGAACCTGATCCTGTGACTGGCTCAACACGGGCACAACCCACTTCCAACACAGAGCCCTACAAAATCAGTTGGGAAGCCCTGGTGCAGTTTCAGGCCTCAATGTGTTTTAAAGGAATTCATTTATTTACCTTAAAGAGCTGTACACCAATACAGGCGAACATGAACTGGAGCAGAGTTGTGACAATCATGATATTACCAATTGTTCTAATAGCAACAAAGACACACTGAACAACATGCTGTGAAGAAAAGGGAAAAAGGAAAAGGTTTTAGTCCAGTTTAAGTTTGTAGAAAAATGTACACTGCATTAGTAACACACATTTTATTATATTTATAAGAAATATTTATATATTCTTATGTATTTATAAAAATATATTTATATATTCATTTTTTAAATTAATCAGTTACAAATACTCATTTTATGTTCACAGTAAAAATTTAATGCTGCTACCAGAAATGAGCACGATTTTTTGAATGTATCAGTAGTCTGTTGGAAATAGGCCACCTCACATCTTAAAATGAGAGGCAATACATATACACAGTGGAATTACAATGAATAAATTGCAACGATACTTGGCTTGTTGCAAGCATTATGTACCAAAATCTGCCTTCAGTGACGCTGCTGGTGCTCCAAATTTAAACTGCTGCAACCTAGAGCAGGATTTGGACTAGAATATTTAAGAATAAAAAACTGGTTTAGGGCCCAGTCCTGTGTCCTTCTCCAAGTAAATTTCCCTCGGTTTCAGTTGGGGTTTTGCCTGCAGTAGGAGTGCAGAATATCAGGCCAATAGAAACAACTTGGAAAAAAAATACAAATAAAAACCTTAAGTCCTTTTGCTCTGTTTATTGCCCTTAGGGGCCTCAAGACTCTTAAAACTCTCAGAATCTTCACCACTGAGATAGCACTTGATCTAGTGGAGAAGAAAGAAAAGCAAGCATTAGCCTGTTATTTCCTAAGTTTATTATTTTTTAAATATCTAATTCTCCTACAGAAAATATCTATAAATCTATCTATAAATTAAATGAAATTATCTATAAATATATATATATCAATTATCTATGTATATCCCTTTTATAAGGAAAAATTCTTACTTATTACAACGAGTAAATAAATATTTTGCAAATTACTTCAAATTTACTTCAAAAATTAGTTTTGAAGTACTTCTCAGCTTCTTTACTGATATCAGAAAACAGATTTAATTTCTCAAAAATATCATGTGAGTGACTTGGTTTTAGAAGCAATTTAGGAATTAGTAGTACATGGGCCGGTCATACACTATAGATCAGATATCTTGGGTCACTGGGAAAAAATACTGGCCTAAGCATTCTTCAGTACTTCCCTCTGACAAACTGAGAGCTCTGCCCTGTGAGATGATGAGTGCCTGTTGTGAGATGATGAGCACCATTAGCTCCTATCAAGCAGAGCTGAAAATGTTCAGTACCACACAAGAGATGTTCGTGTGACAGGGCCCTTCATTTGTCAGACAGAGGTAGTACAGAGCATTTTGCTCAGTGTTGAAGAGCATGGATTGGAGTTTCAGATGGGGTGGCGCCATCTGCCCTTTTAAATAACAATGAGATACTAGAATGACCAGTGATATGTAGAGCAGTAGAATAAAAATTGGAGAACAGGTTTCTGAGGCCCTGCTCTTGTTCATTTCTAAGTCAGTGAGAGTTTTACTGTTGATTTCAAGAGCAGCAGAACTGAACTCTCAACAAAGCAATGGGAGCTGGAGCCTATTCTTAGATGGCTGTGGCCTGCCTGACCACAAGGGGTAGAAAACCCCTCTTCACCACCAATTACAGTCCTAAATGGCACAAGGCTACTTGTCTGTCACGGAGGTGATGGTGTTCACAGTAAGCATGAATTTAAATAAAATCCTTGACCCCCCGCAGTGGCCAATGGCATCTCTGTTACCTTCCAGGTGTTGCAACCTGGTCCACACCATCACAGTGTCACTCAGGTTTGGCATTTCCACCCCTCCATATATGGAAACAAAAAGGCAGATGTGCCAAACCTAAATGGTGCTTTCACCACATGGGCCTGGTTGCAATACCTGGAGCAGGAAGCTGGTCCCAGCCCAACAGACAGGAGTCACTGCTGCATAGTGAGCGTGGGGGAGTGCTCACTTTCCAACAGCACCCCATCTTACGTGACACATTCTTCTTTTCCTGCACCTCTGCCATGAAATGTATTAACATTTTCTGTGAAAAAAATTGTAGCCTTCTGCATAAGCTGCAACAATACCCAGGAGTAGCCCTGTGAACACTGTGCCCCAGATTTACTCCTCCGAGGCACCATTCCCTCAGCTTCCCTAGCTCTGGTGTGAGGGCAGGGAAGCAGTAATTTACTGCTGTCCTATACTAGAATTATAAGATTTTCTATGGGAGAGCATTACAGCTCTGGGGTGGAAAGGGAGTAACTGAATGATAATCCTGCACGCCCAGACCCAAGGTATGAATAAGGGTGGCAGAATCTAAGCCCTTACAAAGGGCCAATTTCTCTTTAACCCCCCCAAGGAAAAAATTAAGGCCACTTACAGTGTAACTGTAATACTTACTGAATCCCAAATGAGACCAGAGAAACACCCACAACTAGCAAGTCCAGCAAATTGAAGTAATTCCTGCAGAAAGACCCCTTGTGAAGGAATGCTCCAAAAGCTGTCATCTAAAAATAGAATGGTTACACATTTAGTCTCTGTTTTTCTTCATTTAAGCTCAAATTTAGGCTGTTTACAAGACACCTGTTGAGGGTGTAAATGTATAATCAAACTTTTTTACTTGTTACAACAATTAATATACAAAAACAGTCTGAATATATAGGCATCCAAATTAAACAATTTTCATTTAAGCAACAGAACCAGATGTGTCAATTGTTCCTGATATCAGTAAATGTTACACTTCTGTGTTGTGCACAGAAGCTGAATCAGTTAGATCTTTACCATAGCAGTGACTTTAAAAGAAGAGTTAAAAACTTTTGTGCTGACCAATGGTAAGGTCCAGATTTTTCCCCCTGCTCCCATACATTGTTCTGAGGGGGGTAAGGGCCTTTAAAGAGGCTGCAAAAGCCGAGGAGAAAAAGCTGATGCAGAAGCAGTGTAGGGCTGTAATATGCCACTCTAGGCTGCCCTTCCTCCCAGCCCCCACTGTAGGGGATGTGTGGGTCATGAAGGGGTGTATCAGGTGATAGGCAAGGGACTGGCTGTAGTGCTGAGAGGGACACCCTTTCTGGCTGTGAGCCAGCCTATAGGTAGCTGCCGAGAGGTTGCACTTGGAGCAGCCTCTGTTCTATATTACGCTAGAGGCTGCCCCAGCCTGGGTGCAGGCAGAATTTGGGCAGCACAGAGATGTCCTCAGATGGTGCAAAACACCCAAGTCTATTAAAAATCTCTCTAACTTAATTAAGATGGTTCAAAAATGGATAGATGGAAACCTATTAAACCAATTTTAAAGTAGGGATTTAAAATAGAATTTTCTTTTTATGTATGGATTTTAATAGATATAGATAGAGCCTGAAACACCTAACTAATCTGAACAAAAATTGTACGTACTGTCAAAATACCTGGCAGTCAGACAGACCCAATTCATCTGCTGTGTGAATACAGGACCTAATCGTCTAATGCTCTAAATACCTCTTGGGAACTGCTGAGCACCCTCCACTACCACTGACTTCCAGGGGAATTGAAGGCATTCAGTACCTCTCAGGAAGTGCTTGTTATTATCTCCATAGTACTGAGACTGTAATTCTCATCATTACTTAGAAATAAAGAAAGATACAGTTACATACGGAGACAGATCTAAGTGTCCCCATATTTACATGGCTGCCCTCTGCTTTAATACGTCCCATTTGAAGCCTTTGAAGAAACCTGTTATGCAAAAATATCAGCTTGTTCTTTAAAAGCGTAAAGGCCAATGGCAAGGCTAGGAAGTGGATGAGAAGTGTTGAAGTACTGAACATGGTTGCAGCTCAGCACTCAATGAACGCTCAATAGTTGCCCAGACGTTACTAAACAGAGTGAGCTTCTACTGTTCTGTGCTTGGCTAGCGTTGCTGTCTCTTCCTTTGGCATAAAATTCCACAAGAATGCTGACTGGCCAACATAGGTATGCCATTGGCAGAATCAGGGCAGGGGCAGGGGCAGAAGTCTCACTCTGTCCTCTTTACACCGTTCCAGCAAAGCAAACAGGATGGAATGCTGGTTTAAAGAACCAGCTGAGATTCCCACTGTGTAAGGGAATCCCTGGGTGGCATAAGCTTATACAGTGGCTTCTGTATTCAGTCTTGACCCCCACATGGGAACATGTTAGGGTTCGAGTGGTTGTGGCTGAAGCTCAGCCAATGAAATGGACCATGAGCATTGTTCCAGCTGATGAACGTTAGATTAGCCTAGGAATTGCTTTGAATTGCAACAGGGGCTAAACTACCCCCAGTTCCCTGATAATTAAGGTTGGATTGGGTATTCTCATTTAAAGCAAAGATTCAGTCTCTTTCTTATGTATGAAAATAATACTACATATCCTCCCCAAACTTACTGCCTTTACTCTTTGAGATCAGAATTAATTTTCTGAGAATTTACCTGTAGTGTCAGTACACGACTATAATAGAGATTTTTTAAACATTTGTAATCTCAAATTAGATTACACTCACTTTTTACGAGTTTTTCATTCTGTCCTTCCCCTGTGGTGTCACTACCAGGAAGAGTTAAGGTTGCATGTGTGACTTAGTTGTTTCTTCCTATGTTTGGATTTCTTTATGTTTTAACTTTAACTCTGATTTTCTTTGGTTTTAATTCTTGTTTTGGGGATTATTACAACATTCTTTTAATATATTTTACTTTTTTAATGCTTGTTTTTGGGATAATTACAACATTCTTGTAATATATTTTACCCTTACATTACATTAACTCCAGTTTCACCTTTTTTTGGTCTGGATTATTGTACAATAATGTTTACTAAATGTTTAATCCTGAATTAATTCTTGTAGTGTGTGTTTAGCAACAGGACTTGTGCATTGTACAAGGCACAGTGCAAAACTCAGCATAAACAATACAGAGAGCTCTAATCATAAGCAAGCATAGCCAAAGTTAGAGACGTGTTAGTAAAGCAAAGCACTGCAAATGTACATGTCACATTCTGATGACCTATTCCCATTTTAAGGTGCAGTTCATTTTCCTTTACAATTACACCTTAATTGCCCTGCAAGACACAGACCACTGGAGAATGTAGAATCAGGAGTATCAGCATTTTTGACTGAGCAAATCCTTTGTGGGTGCGTATGAGGCATGGAGGGCACATTAATGAGAGAACCCTTGAAGCAGACTTTCAGCCATCTTAACAGTGCTTTCTAAACTGCACACCAATCCATATAGTTGCTGAGCAAACTGAATTATCTTTATCTCAGCTTGTCAGATAAGGGGAAGGTAAGCTATATACTTGGCAGTGGATTAACATGTGATAGCTTCTTGTGACCGCTGCACCTCTGCATGATCAAGTGAAGAACTTAATAGAACTGAACAGTAATTTAAGGGTGACCAAGAACACAAAAGGAAGTTTCCCAGTCAGGATATAAGGTGTTGATAGGGAACACAGAGGACAGGCCTCTATTTAGCTCCCAGTATACCACAAAAAAACCTGTAGAGCCAGTAGACGCTTCCTGGATGTGTTTAACCCAAATACAGGCCAAATTCATCCTTGAGGTAACTCCCCACTGACTACAGGCGGTGAATTTTACGCTTTCTGTTCTAAGGAATGCCCTAAACAGAGCTCCAGTCAAAAAGACCATCACTCATCCACTTCATTCTTGGATTTAGGAGTGACCAGTTTCACTAGTGCCAGGAACAGATTCTTCAAAGGATCCGGAAGTTTAGTGGAGTCACTGTCAACATGACACAAAATGAAAAAGGAGATGATGGGGAGGGGGAGAACACAGACACAGAGACAGAAGAAACCTACTAGATTCATGAGTGACGGACTCAAGGACAAGTATTAGTGTCCCCTACAGTATCAATTCTTGTGGGTTTTTTTAGTCTGCTTTCAGAGTCCCAAGCAATGGGGCTTCTACCATTTTCCCTGAGTGATTCTTTCACAGTCGAATAGACCTCAATGTCAGGAAGATATCTGTGATCATTAGCACGAATTTTCCTTTTCTTAATTTAATCCAGTACACCTAGTTATATCCCCTGGAACCATGCTCATTTCTCTCTTCGGAGAAATGCAACCAGAACTGAAGGTGTGGGAACAGAGGTTGATACAGCCTGCTGCTCAAAGGATGCAGATGTTCTTCTGACTCCTATCTACCTCAGAAAGGACAGCATCACTTTTAATGAGGTAAGGGGGATCCTGAAGTTCAGACATTTTGCAAGTGCCTTGATCCAACTTTACTGTTTTGCCAAGTGTTTACTTCTCTCTGCTCATCTCTCAGCCTTGCTTTGATTTAACAATGGCAAGGACCTAGGGGGTCTTCACCTTCCTTGGCAGTATGGAGCTCGGATCATCTGCTGGGATCATCTGCTGGTGTGTCTCACCTGATCAGTTCCCTGCCATTGCAGTGCACTGGTGACCCCTCAATCTCTCCTGTTCTCTCTCTGGGGCTCACAACAGTTTCGTCCCCTAAGGATTGAATGCTTTAGTCTAAACCAAGTTTTTGGTCTCAACATAGCAGTATCAGGGTGAAATATAATGGCCTGTGTTATACAAGAGGTCAGACAAGATGATCTAATGGCCTCATCTGGCCTTAAACTCTATGGAACTAGGAAATAATAAATAATAAGAATATTTAGAACTTATTCTAATGTTCTACATCTTCAGAGCTTTTTTACAAATATTAACTAGTTTACTAATTTCTTAGCAGGCGCCTTACTACTGACTATGAGAAATCATGGGACACAAACTGGAGTAGATGAACATTTACAAACATAAAAATAGTTTACTACATAAAATACAGCTTATCTTGTAAACAGCCCAAATATTGCATTATCTGTTATTAATCAAAACGCACTGTGAAAAGAACAAACCAATATGAACAAAATTGGTAGAAGAGTTTTTGTTGTGCTTAATCCTCAACTGGAAATGCAAAGTTTATGTAAGGATTCTTACTATACCAGAAATTCACTGGTATATGTCAGGGCTACTCAACAAGTGACTGGTGGCTGTTGTTTACTGCATGAAGCTTTCAAGCATCTTGTGAGGGCTATAAAATGTATATAGCTCTAAAGAAGTGTTTTATACACTACTAATTATTCTTCATGATTCATTCTTCATTTGTCTCCTAAACAGCATCAGGTAAACATAAACCCTAGTTTTACTGCTGCTTTACTGGAGTAATCTTCATAGATCTGAAAGTTGAGTAGCCCTGGTGTATGTTCTTAGTAATCAGTACACAAACTGTACATTCAAATGCCAATTCTGAACTCATGCATGGGTAATACATTTAAGCAAGCATATTTATGCCTTACTGAGTAATTAAATGTATGCCGAAGATAAGATAAAACGCAAAGTATCTTAGAATATAAATAAATGCAAGATAACTTGCAAGGCCTGTTGCAAGAAAATAGTTGTCTACTATTTTAGCTCTATAAATATAGTTCAGCAAGAGAAATGAAAAAATCCATGCTCCCTCTTTAAAAGATTTATGATCTTTTTGGATATGCTAGAACAGGGAGGAGGAAAGCTCATGCGCAGTGCATTATTTTTCCCTTTTCTGACAAACTGTAAGTGTTAAAAAGGGTAAAAAATGAATTATTAAATTGATGTGATGATAAAAAGTAGCTTCTACATGCACCCAAAGGTAAAAGATAACCAATCAAAACTATAAGATATTGTCAAAATAACAAAAAAAATCCTTTGGTTTAAAAAAAGTTTAGCTTTGATCGTTTAGGGAAAAGGCGGAGAACACTTCAAGTGCCTTTTCTTGGCAGGTGACACACAAGGAAAATCCTTTTAAACAAACTTCTTTGTAAACCTGTTACCTTCAAAATGATCTCAAATGTAAACATACTAGTGAAGACATAATCTGCATACCCTAGGATCTGGAAGGTAAACAAAAAGTTACAAACATTATTGCTAAAGCTGCTTTTGAGCTAACAAGGATCAATTAACAATTCATTACCTTTAACAGGATTTCAACAGTAAAGATGGCTGTGAAAGCATAGTCAAAGTAACCAAGTATCTGCAAGGTATAATATGTGCCACAGTAAGAAATCCATCTATAAATAATATTTGCCATTTAGATCACATGCACAAAGATACCTATTTTAATCTAAGAATTTAGCTGGGAAATGTGGGGAAAGCAATTTAAACTTTTGGCTTCTGTGCAACCTTTTTTGTTTAATTTAAAGTTCATTAGAAGCCACTAAATTCAAATATGTAACATTTCCTTTCGGTTCAGAGCTTTCCCCTATCAGCTTTCTGATGTATTTTCTTCTGCTTCTAATACACTTTACAGGCTCTCACTCATACAAAAGCTTATTAATAACGTACTTTTTTCATCATGGTATTGCATCAAAAAGTTAGACTGTTGTATACTCTTGTCAGATTTACTAAACTAGTCTAAATATTCCTATGTTGTATTTTGTTGGTGTGGTAGGCAGTATGTGGCTTGGCTAGAGGATCACATAGCAAAATTAATTAATAAGTAAATTACCTAAAATCTACTAATGCATTTACTTTTTCTCCTGTATTTTGGAGTATATAGCTGTGAGTAAGTTATGGGAAATTAATTAAAAATACAGTAAGGTCAAAGGTGTTGTGCAGAATTTTCAAAATAATCTTGGGTGAAATCCTTGCTCCTCTGAAGTCAATGGGAGCATTGCCATAGACTTCAACAGAGCCAGGATTTCACCCCTTTAAGGAAACAGTGCATTTATCTTTAGCATCTACTCCGGACAACTAATATGTAATCCAGCATTAATTTTCCTTTCAAGAGAACTACCCAACTACCCATTTGTTCTTCTGGTCAGAAATATGGTGCCAGTGATCAGCAGCTAGTGAAATGGCAAAGAAAATTCAATAATGGACAATAGGGAAAAGGATGCCCATATAAGATCACACACAGAGAAATCTACATTTCATTTTCAGCCAAAGCCAAGATGCTTCTGGTCCCTGCAATAGCTGAAGAAATATAAATGGCAAAGCCTTTCAACAAAGACTGGCAAGAAACCCATTCTGGAATAACAAAGAAAGTATTGCAAACCATTACAGTGCAGCATGACAACCGTGTTTTATTTTGTTTTCATACTTTGCCTTGTGAATTTTAGCAATGGAAGGAAGAGGTCACCAAGAACCACTGTTTCCTCTCAGTATATCTGTGCTGAAGCTAGGCAAAATGCTGGGGATAGCACATTTTGAGCTGGCCCTTTCCCACATTCTTACTATATCATGAACTATAATAGCATAGGTACAGACATCACGGTCATCAATGGGGATCAAACCCAGGACATTCACACTAAAAGCACAGAACATTGCTAACTGAGTTAAAGAGGTAACTTCTTCAGCTTTGAGTAGAAGGCTCCCATAGTCAGATGGGTCGTCCTCCAAAAGGACATGTGATCCTGCACACTAAGCCCCATTAGCAAAGCTTGCCCTGGACACATCTGAGGCCTCCTGGAATTCAAGAGAGCCATTGAGAATGAGGGGCCATATTTGTAGAGATATTACCTCCAGCAGTGGGAATCAAACTTCTCAGCACTTCCTGGCTTCAGCTTCCAAAGCACAAGTCCCTACCACCTCAGCTAACAGGGCAGCACCATTTGCCGTCACTAATTAAAAGGTTCTTTTACTCACTGGGGCCAGCCACTGGTGGGAAACATGATCGCATGTAGTAGGCCAATGTAGCACTCAGTGGTAGGAGTATGGGCACGGCCCACTGCACATATCTGCAAGAAGGAGGACTCCTGTCCCCAGTTCCATTTCCATCATGTGTTCTGCCTGTGTGTCCCCTGCACAGGGATAATCCTTTATGGCATTCGCAATCCTGCCATGTATTGGAGCTTGCTGATCAATGAATGTGAAATGGATATGAAAATTAACTACGTAGTTCTAGATGTTTGGATGGGAACATGCTCTCTTTCTTATCTCACCCATGGATATATATAAATGAGCCCTAAAGGTTCCAAGTTACATATGCTATGCTGCTTTTAATACTATGGTGAAACTATGATATTTGGCCTCATACATCTTTAAAACATAAAACTGCATTCATTCAGTGGTAGACATTAGTAAGGAAACATTTAACGTATTGTGATTAAAATACCATGCTTATAAGAAGATTTTTGTAACTTACTATATTACAATAAAATAAATGCTTCCTTTTATGTGTTCCACTGATCCCAAAGCATTTACAATGTTAATAAACCCATATAATCAATTAATCTATTTAATATTTAGGACACTGATCACCATGGCATGTGCAGTGAAAACTTCTCTGAAAATAAGAGGTCAGCTTCATTTTTCAAATGGGTAAACTCAGTCACAGAGATGTTAATTGCCTTGTCTTGGCCATAGAACAAATTAGAGTGAACAGGGAACATAACTCAGGGTCACAAATCCCAGGTTCAGGCTTTAAGCATTCCACCCTACTAACTCTCCATGGATTTACTGTCTATATACCTGTAAAAAATCCCCACTATTGAATGATGCAAAATGAACCCTGGCAGAGATATGCAAATCCATACTGCTAGATGAAGTTTCCCAAACAGGTGAATGAAAGCTATTGACGTTTTCCTTGTCATTTAAATCAGTGCCAAATGTTGGAAAATGCCCTTCCAAAGGCACTACCAACAATTCAACATCTACACCGTGGGTACAGTCAAAAAGCAGGGATAGCAGAAGTTAACTGCCACTTAGCTTGATCTTAATTTTATCTCAACACTTTAAAATTCAACACAGAGAAGAATTCCATTCATAAATAACCATAGTCAACCCTGGGACTCCATTAACAAAAATACTTTTGCTCTATTTTTTTTGGCAAAAATATATATTTCTAAGAAAGAAAGAAAGAAAAAATTTCTCAAGCTGACAATTAAAAATCAGATTGCAACTGCTGAACAGTATTACTTTGTTAATGCACGAATATCTTCATACACAGAACTGATAGGCCTGCCCATATGTCTTTGGATTCATCATGAGATAACTCTTGCATATATGAAAGCAGCAAGTGGGAGAACAGGAGAAAAGAGGTTTCTATTCATAGATGAATTGCATACCAATGTACATAGCACGTGGCTCTGCAAAAACAGATACATTTCTACCTAGTACCCTTTTCTTTCATTGTCAGGGTATATAACGTATATTTATAAGCTGAAAAAATATTCAAAATCAGATTCAATTAATAGCACAGTTGTTTAACTGAATTAAAATGTTCTGCTTTTCATGTCCTAAATTTTTAAAATTAAATTGTTCATTTGATTTTTTTATTTATATGTGGCCTGATCTTGCCACTAATACTAAAGTAATTGAAATAACTAAGACTACTTTCATGAGAAAAGATCTGGCCCGTAATGTCATCAAAACAGATAAAAAGTAAAATTTATTTGGAATTAAAATATGCTTTCTCTGTTCCATGCATTTCTTTTCAAAGGGATCCATGCTAGTTAGTACAGGTAGTATAAATAGCATTATATTCTCCATAAAACTAGAAAATACTTAACATTTTACTATGTATAGAGAACAAAAAAGAAATCAGGTACATGTAGACTGGTTAAAATGTAGGTCTACACTATAAAAATAAGAATATTCCAAGCATAATGATTACTTATTAGTCAGGAGAAGAGCACAGTAAGTTACAAACGTGTTATGTAGACTCATCTACATATTTTTTTGCTTACATTATTTCGAAAAGAGTGACTGCGAATTGGGTCTTCTGCTGCTAGGGAAACACTACTGAGCATGATGAAGACAAGGATGAGGTTGGTAAAGATGTGGTGGTTGATGAGCCTGTGGCATCCCACTCGAATTCTGAAAAAGAAACAGAAAAATATGCGTGTAAATAATTTACAGCAGGCACGGCTCACATATAGGAAGTATTCTAAGCTTCTCTGCCAAGAATTATGGTAACAATTCCAAAAGCAGGGCTGGATTCTGCTTTCAGATAACAAAGGTAAATGCAGAGCAACTGGTTTAGCTAAAAACACTGTAAAAGATTTCAGAATCTGGCCCACAGACTTTGAGACTGGAATTGTCAAAGGAGTCTAAGGGGGTTAGGTGCCCAGTTCTCACTGATTTTCAATGGGATTTTGATGCCTAAGTCCTCTAAAGTTTCTTTATAAGCCCCATGATTGGGCCCCACTGTGCAAGCAAATGGGTCCATGCTAGCAGATATTCCTGCGAAAGAGTAAAGCTTTAATTTCAGGCTCAATAAGTTGATCCAACTCCCATTAAAGCAAATGAAAGTATTCCTACATTGACTTCAGTAGGAGTTGGACCAAGCTCAGTATCTCACTTAGATACTTAAGGGCCCTATTCAAACCAAAATTTCCTAAGGAGGCTACTAGCTGTTTCAAGATGGTGCTTGCTACTAGAATGCAACCACATAATGCTGATTTCAGGTTCACACTAGAGTCATAGGACCCAATTCTGGTCTTGTCCCAACTGAACACTTCAGTAGAGTTACTCCAGATTTACATCAATGGGAAAAGAGAATCAGCAGCATGAAATAGTTTTGAGAGTTTCCCATGAAACTCAGTGGGGTTTTTAAGGAATCTATTCTGCTGTTAGTAAATAGAGGATTTTCGTATGTTCTGGTACTGCTAATTACATTCCCTGATAACAGACGCTACCTACTTCACTGAGAGTAGGAAAAACCACAAACCCAATCCCACAGTACCTTTGCAAGCAAAATCCTCCCCAGAGTCAAGAGGATTTTTGGTGTATATGAGAACTGAAAGATAGTGACTTTGATCTAAGCACCAGTAACCCAAATTGACATCAATAGGAGCTGTGGGTGTTTAGCATCTTTGGAAATCTGGCCTTAATGTCTGAAGAGCTTACATGTGCTAAACTGAAGTTAAACATATATAAGTTTAAAACTATGTAGTTTAAATAATTTTCTTTTTAGTGAATTTAGTGTTTGTGGAAAGTGCCAAATGGACAGATCTGGAGACTGAAGTCATTTATCAACTGATTCGGTACAACGGGGGCAGCAGGAGAACAAGCTGTACCACACAAACACAGCTCCACAAATGTTCCTCAACCCTGATCTGGAATGACCTCTAGTGCTGAGAGGGTAGCTCTGTCCCCAAGCCAAGTCAGTCTTTAACTTCTACGTTGTGACTGCCAGTGAGGTTGCCAGTTGTGTTGGTAGTTTTATGAGGTGAACTTTATTTGCTTCACATGCACAATCAAACAGCCACTAGATGGTCACAGTTTCCATCAACTAACAAAACAGTTTTCTTCACTACTGCCCAAGTCTGAAATCATACCTAGAGATGAAAGGATCCATATCCAAATCTCAATTCCCTAAAGCATCCAGCTTTTATTGTTTTTATTTTTATTGTTTTTATTTATCTTTGCTTTTAAAGTTAGCTGGAATACTGAATATTGGAAAATACTACCATCCCAACAGAGGTAGAAGAAACCAAATTCATTTATTTAATTAATTATATAAGGTTCAATCTTGCTTCATTGGAGTCAATGGCAGTTCCACCCTAGACTTCAATGAGGGCAGAATTAGCTCTTCAGTGATGAAGCCCCAAGGCGCAGAAGTGATATTTATAAAGATGATATTTACGGGTTGGTGCTGCTGAAAATGAAGAAGGCACTCCCTTCAGGAATCGGTGTTATCTTCTCCTTCATATTTAATTCAGATATTCTTCGGGGACGTGGGCCAGCTGGTAACTCTGGTTCATCTTCCTCATCTTCCTCATCTTCACCTACTTTAAATTAAACACTTTTTTTACTATAAAATAAAAAAGATTTTTGTTCATAACAATATAAAAGTATTGCTTGTATTAAAATATATATTAAACAGTTGGCCTTAAAATCTGTTAATTAACACATGAACATTCCCCTAAGAGTCATACACATATCTTTCATTAACCAACTAACACACCAAGGGGATTCTACAGGGAGCTTTTCATACGCATTTAGGGCGTAATTGCTATTGAAAGTCAGGGCAGCGATTCAAAGTCCTTACCACATCAGAGGGAGTGGTAGTGGCTTTAGGTTAATTTCTGCAATGGTTTGGTGGCTTTTCCTCCACCTACCCCAAAACCTCTTACTTTCCTGTGTACAAAGTCCAAGTAAATGAGCTCTGCGCAGTGGTGGATGTGAATGCCATCCACCTGTCCCAACTGATGGAAAACCTAATAGGCAGTAATTGGGACAGCCCAATTAGAAAGGGGAAGGACAGCACATGCTGGAAGTGACCCCTCCCTGTTCAGAGCCTCTTTCCACCCATTGGTCAGTGGGGGGAGGCGAGGAGCTGATTGGTTCCTTATTCTTTCCTTTCGTTAATTTAAATCCTATCTTGGGCTCTATTTCAGCAGCCCAGTCCCCTCTTCCTGTAGATGTAGTTTTAGGACTGTGTTTGCAGATGCTGACCAAGTACCTATTCTGGGGGTTAGGAAGGAATTCCCACTGGGGCCAACCTGGCAGAGGCCTGGTGTTTTTTCCACCTTCCTCAAAGCATTCTGGAGGCATAGTTAGATTTAATAGGAAGATAAATCAGTCATCAGTGGTAGTACTTGGTAGGGATGTTAGTTAGTTGCAACTGGTGGATGGTTTCCAGTGTGGTCAAAAAGATGGTTCCCAGAAATAAAAGACCTGTAATTTTGCTACTGGGTCTTGAGCTCATGGGATAAGAGGACACCTTGTAGCCTTCACAGGTCAAGGTCCCCCCATTTTAATATTATCTGTCCCCTTCCTAGAGTGTGTGTGAAAAGATTCAGATGAGCAAGCTGAGTCCTAGGAGTAGGCTGAGAAGAGTCTATCCCAAGTTTTGGGTTATATAGTAGGAGCCCTGTAACACCTGCACTGGGACTGCTTAAAATGCCTGATAGGCGGGAGTCTGGGTAACAAGGTGGGTAGCATCTCTGTCCTGTGTTAAGTTTAATAAAACTTAAGCCTGCCACTTATCATCCCTGTGTCCTCACTCGCCGATGTATCCAATCAAGAATTCATGGAGAGGTAGTAGGATATATGTAACTCTACAGTTGATGAGACAGAAGCAACCTGATTTTTGGGTGAAATATGTGTTAGCAGGAAGCCATCAGATGCACATAAGATGACAGGGCCTGAATAGTATTCTCTCTGGAACATTCCTTGCCATCTACACATTTCAGGGAAGTTCCAGATTCCGCCCCAAAGTTGGATAAGTATAATCCGTTTGGCCATCTGGCCGCCAATTTTAATTATCTTACTTTACGTGTACTATCTAAATGGGCTGCAGAAAAAGCAATATCACTGCATTCTATAGGCCAATATAACTGCTGGCATCAGAGGGTCCAACTCCACTGACTTCAAAGTAATTGAATCACGATATAGTAACAGTAAATGTGTACTGACTTAAACATGTTTATAGTCTTGCTGGCATACCTGGTACATCACAAGGTGGATAGGGGTCTTTGTCCTCATCTTCTTCTCGATATTCAGCAATTGTAACCTATGGCAATGGCAAAGAGACTCTTCAGAAGAAAATTAAACTTCAGCATTTAATGGATGCATGTAGATGAATTAAAAAACAAAACAAACAAGCTATGCAGTACTAAAGAAGCCAGGTACATGCTTACTCTCAGAGTGTATCAACAGAGCCTTGTTTGTGTTGCTTTGCTCACATTTTTGTGGTTATACAATTAGGCAAAAAGACCTGCAGAATATAATAGAGATAAAACCAGTAGGGTTCTATGGAAATTACATAGAGTGGTTTAAAAATTCTACAGGAAGTTTATCATTCACTATTTATTGCCTCCTATAGGACTTTTCTCGTGGAAATCTAAGGCTCTAACGCTACAGGCAATACTAAACCTGATAATGTTAACTTAGGCTATGTCTACACTGACAGCAGCAACTTTGCCGCCGTCAGGTCAACTTATCTGGATTGACTGAATGGTCAGTGAAGACCTGCTCAGTCGATCCAGAAGTCGACGTACTAAAACCACCTCCTCAAGTGGCAGTTCCCGTCAGCACAGTGCAGTGAAGATGGCACGCAGAAGAGAAGCACAGAAGTCAATGGGAGTTACGCAAGTTCTTTGTGTGCTTTGTGTAACTCCAGTCGACTGCTGCCGAATCACTGAGGTAAGTGTAGACCAAAAAAACATTGAAGGGAAAATGTTGCCTTAAATAAGAAATCACATAGTGCACATCTGTGTTGAAAAGAGTTTATAAGCATAAACAGCAGAGCCACTTTTTAACAGCATAAAAATATTTGTAGAGAAATAAACACCTTATTATCCTTGGGCTTCTTGTGATCACCTTCTGATTTGTTACCTTTTTTATTTTCCAGACTCTCTTTTCTAAAAAAATAAGGAAAGAAAAGAAACAAAAATAAAAACAAACAAACCCCATTAAGTAAAGAGCAAAGACTGAAGAAAGAAGGCTTTTTAACTGATTCCACACACTCTATTAAAAATTAAGAGGTTATGCCTATGGAAATATAGGAAGATACTTGATTTGAAGTGACATTTACAGAGAACATGGCATGCCACGTACAAAGGTAATGAAGCGTGTTTCATCCCAGTGCACTAGATCAATTTAACAGATTATCATTTTAAATATAACTCTAGAAGCTAATCCCTAAAAATGCAATTCATTATCCTCATAGGAATACCAAGGGATAAATTGTGCTCTTGGATTCATGCACACAACTCTTATGACTTCCATGGGACTACACTGTCTCCAGTGGAAGATTTGTTTGTTTTCTATGCTTTGCAGCTTTGGAGAATTGATTTCACATGTTCATCTAGGGATACAATCATGTTCTAATTGCACAATGAATCTTATAGTCCAATGTTTAAACCTCAGTTGGATTGTCACCATGTCCTTAATTCACTCCAGCATCCCAAAACTGTGGCCAAATTTAAACTAAAATCACATTCATTTTGTCTTTCCTTAATATATATGGTATCTTCTTTCCTTTTCTTTGATATTAATAATCCATTAAACCTGTCAAGATATTCATATAAAGGAATCAACACTCTTGAGAGTGGGTGAATCTTGAACTCCTGTCTAGCACCCCAGTGCTATTTTACCTGGCATTCTTTTTTCTCTCCTTTTCTTCTGCTTCTTCTTTCTGAGCTGTATTCAGGCTTTCAGCATCTGCCAAGTTATCCACAGCAATGGCCAAAAAGACATTTAGCAAGATATCTGATTCAAATAATCTTAAGGACATTATGCATTATCACACAGTGTTTGGTTTATTTCTTATCAGTATGAAAAATGACAGTGTGAGAGACATGAAGCCCATGCTCCCAAACTGAGTATATAGCTTTACAACGCTGGATGTGGTCCTTATAATACCTCTCCTTACCGGGCCAAATTAATGCTTGCTGTAACTCTATTTAAGCCAACAGAGTTACACTAGTGATGCTTTAAGCCCACTGATTCTATCATAACAAAAATATACTGCATACTGCTTAGCAAAAGACTAGTCTTTTATAAAGTGACTTTTTTAAAGGAAAGCAATTGAAATTTACAGTGGCATAGACAAGTTCTACCTACTACACATTGTCTTTTAGTTACTAATTTAGATACTTCAAAAAGTTAATTTTTACACTGCAATATGTTCTATATGTGCTATATTCCATGTCAGGTTCTGTGCTTCAACCTGTATCCCTGAAGCGTGACTATAAATAGAAGCAGCATAAAAATACAGTAAAAGGAATCTAATATTTTTGCCCTATCTACTGGCTTCTAACCTTTTAAGTACTAACTTGTGTCTTGGTTTGGGTAGCCACTGAAAGATGCCTTACTGGGTCAAAGGAGAGTTTCTGGAAGATGGGAGGCATGGAGGGTGAACATTTTGGTAGCACTAGTCCCAAATAGCTCCATATTCCTACTGCTAGGATCCCCTTACAATGTAGCCTATACTCCCTAATTATTCAGAAACTGTCGGAACTAACAAGGTGGCTTCAGGGAGGGATAGGACATTGCTGACATAGAGATCAGAGTACTTCTATACATCAGGATGGTGATGGTGGCCAAAAGAAGACAAGCAGACAGAATGAGGTTGTTGGTCCACTTGAGGAAGAAGGGGCAAATATGTTGGTTCTTGTCAGAATGGTGAGATGGAGATGCCTAGGGAGCTGGCCGGGGTCTCATTTGTTTAGGGAAGGTAGACAGAGGGAACAGAAGCAAGAGACAGCTCCTGTTTAGAAGCAATGTAGTACAGAAAATGTGCACACCTTTTCACAGTGCTTATCTCAATTACACAGAGGGCAGGTATGTGTCCTACGTGTCATAATGTTTCAGTCCTCTTTAAGCACTAATTCACTGCTCTATTCAGAAATGCTGATAGCAAATGCAAATGTCATTTATAAAAATGAAAGGATACAGTTACCACAGATGAAGAGGATAATGAAGTATATACAGACTACCATTCCTGAGGATGCTGGGCCACCATATGCCATTATCCCATCATACATCACAGCATTCCAGTCTTCACCGGTTAGGATCTAAGAAGCAAATTCATCATTACTGACTGAACAGTCAAAAGACTGAAAGAGGATTATGTTTCCTCTGTCCACAACACACACAGTCATTTTCTAGTACAGATCACTTTGTATAGGATGCTTTATTTACAAAACACTACAGTAATCTGTGTGTTGTTATACAATATTCTGATGTTGGCATTTAAATAAGCATCTCTTCGTTTAGCTCTATCAGTTTTTATCTATATGAAGCACATAAAACAGTGAACTGTATGTCTGCATTTATGGTCCAAGATCTAAAAAAAAAAGGGGTGCCTAAAGTTAAGCTCTTAAATTCTTATGTAGGCACCTAACTAAGTGGCCTAATTTTCAATGGTGCTGCACGCTCAGCACCCTTGAAAATCTGGACTCTCATTTAGGAACCTAAGTATCATTTAAAAGGCTAATATTAGGCATCCATTTTTAATGAATGTTGGCCACAAACTATTCACCATAGTGTGCTATACCTTTCAAATTAAACTATCCCCATCTGAGTCCTAACTGGCGACTCGGACCATTACTATATTGATGGTTTTATGCTGAATTGGAACTCAAATGCTATTGGAGAATAAAATGATTTTCCTACTTTCTACTGTTTCTTGCAACTTTGCTGCTATGCAAAAGGATGAATTTGAAAGCAACTTGTTGATTAGTTAAGAGAGGATTGTTTACAGCTGGTCTGCTATGCATTTAGCAATTTATTTTGCATTAGTATGGGAGCCCTAATTATTAGAACACAGATTATAGGGCTACTGTATATGTTTTTCAGCAATTTAGAAGCTGTTAGTTCTATCCCAAAATACCCCCATCACAGTGAGTCTCTCCCCAGATAATTAAGTGACTGTGCAAGAAAGTCATACATGCATAAAGGGCGCCATTTCAATCTCCTAAATCCATATTTGGGCAATTAAATAAAATGTCTGGTTTCTTCAAGCTGCCAAGTATTCAGCAGCTTCCTTGGGAGCTGTGGGAGATTAGCACCTTTGAAAATCAGGTCATTTATTTAGGTGCCTGGATATGGCTGTAGCAGCCTGACTTTAAGCACTTGAGTTTGAAAACACTGACCTAAGTTTTCAAAGGGACACTGTTGGGCTAAGAGTGGTCTGTTATTTTTTATTATTTTTTTAAGGAAATTTAAGACCTACATATGTGTTTCTCCTTAGGATGTATTTCTCTTTAGGACGCCTTATTTTCAAATTCACTGGAAACAGCTTTTTCTTTGTTTCAAGCATCATCCTACAGAACTTCCATTTGAGTGAATGGGAATTGTGCCATGGAGCAAAATATTCACACAACCAAACACTGCACTATTGTGTTAATGCCCACCAACCTGGATGTGAAAATGACTAGCACCAAAAAAAACGAAAGAGACTAGCCTAATTTCATTGGCCAAGGTGAGAGAAATACCAAAAGTAAACAAACACCATGAACAGTGAAAAGGAAGTTAGATCGTAAGAATTCTTTTACTTTAATAATCAGTTACTAGTAACACAGATAAGAATATTTAATATATATAATAATAAAAAACTGACAGTGTCCCTTTAAAGAAATCCATATTTAGCTTTTCATGATATGAAGAGGTATGATTCACACAAATATACACTTTCACAATGTTTTTCAATTTATCCTACTAAAAAGTAGTTGAACATTAGAAATACACACATCTGCCACAAAATACACAGTTAACAAGCTCACAGGGAAAACATTAATTAAAATTAAATAAGCTCCAGCTTTTATTTCTAGTCATGTCTTTGATGGACAAAGAAGACTTAATTTAATGAAGTAACATGAAAGCTATGTTGCATAGATAGATCAAATAAGATATGGAACAAATGGTACAAATGGTGCAAAATTACCAGAGTATTGAATTTAATGAGCAGAATGCTACTTAAAGTAAACAGAATAAATAGTATTTGTGATTTTTTTCAGGAGACAAGATTACCTAAACATTTTTGTTGTTCATCAAAGGTAAAACGTTTCATAGGGGGTGAAAGAAAGTTACCTGGAATACAGTTAAAAGAGATTGTGGAAAATTATCGAAGGTGCTCCGTTTTGTTTGAGTTTCATCAAAATTAAATTTGCCTCCAAACAGCTGCATTCCAAGCAATGAGAAGATTATGATGAAGAGGAAAAGCAGAAGCAACAGTGAAGCAATGGACTTCATTGAGTTTAACAAGGATGCTACCAAGTTGCTCAGGGATGTCCAGTGCCTATAAATTAAAATGCGTGTGTTAACACAAAAAAAACTGTAAAAGAACAGTGTGTGATGAAATATTACAAAAGAGTTGCTGATCACCATACAAGTACCCCTAAAATTAGCAGCAAGAAAATGCATTATTTCATAATCTTACCTTGTCACTTTAAAAATACGTAGAAGACGAACACAGCGAAACACTGAGATTCCCAAGGGTGACATAATTTCCAATTCCACCAGTATGGTTTCAACAATGCCACCACAAACAACGAAGCAATCAAAACGGTTAAAGAGGGATACAAAATAAGCCTGTAGGCCCAAGCTGTACATCTTTACTAACATTTCACAGGTGAATAAAGCCAGAAGAACTTTGTTTGCAGTATCTGAAACAAAACATTCAGAAAATTATGTTTCAAATATGTCTGATTTATTTTGTAGATCTCCTATTTCAACTACCTTTTATCAATTTTCCTGGCCAGTTAGCCTACCTCTTTGGAGGGGAATACACATTTCTTCCTTTGCATTTGACACCAGTCTTTTGTGTCCCTGCATGAAACATCCAATTCCTCCCTTTGATCTAAAAATGCTACATCATTCTAATTTATAGAGTAACTTAACCAGTCAAAATCATAGTTCAAACCCAGACTGGAATTAAGGCAAAATGATTCACCGCCTATTCTGCTGTGCAGGTTAATATTTGTCCTTCCTTATCTTTAATAGCACAGCTTGGCAAAGGTAGTATATCTAAAGCATAATGGCACACGTTTACAATTTGGCACTATAGGTTTTTGCCTGTATGTTATGTCATTAAACTGTATTGCAGCTGTGGAAATAAAAACATTTGGTCATATCTTAATTGATTTCTTTAACCTGGATGTATTTAACGATAACAAATAAACTACAAAATGGCAAAGTACAGAAGTATCCAAGGAGAGCTTTCAGTTTTCTGTAGTCAAAACCAGGAAAAACGGTCTTTGCTTGTACCTTGGATCTGCGTCAGCCAGTCGGGTTGATCATAATGCTCAGAAGAGATAGTTAATGTGTTCAGAAAGACCAAGACAATAACCAGCCAATAAAATGAGACAGATTTTACTGCAGCTCTACATTTTCTTCGATTGAATCGGTTCCAGCGACGCCAGCGTCGACTGAAATTTAGAACAAAAACAAATGCATTATTCTGTGAAAAAATATTACAGTATTTGAACTTAAAGATTTGGGTTGGGTGGGAGATTTGTGAGTGTATACGTAAGTCTGTACATATGAAACTATGAAAGAAATCTGATGTGCAGCTGAGTGTATTACTATCAAGTGCAGCTAAAAGATGATAATTTTGTCCAGCTTTAGAGTCAAATTAAAAAAAAATTAAAAATATAACAAATTAGTGTTACATATTTCTATATAACTCATGTAATCTTTTTACAGTCTAATAGATTGTAATATCACAAGATAAAGGCATTTGTCAAAACCAACTCAATATCCCATGACATCACATTGAAATCATTGCATAACAAGATACATCTATGTAAACTAGATCTATATTCAGATTAAGTTTATTTAGGAATCAGAACTTGGATTTCAGGTTAAATCATGGATAGTGTTTAGGTTTAGATTAAACAATGCAGAAATTTTCTGAGATAAATTTGTGAGAAACTACTCCTTAATGATGAAACTCTCATAACGTCAGCTGTTCCTGCAAAAACACTGCCATTTTGGGCTAAAATCTTATGGTGGGTGGGTATATTCATGAGATCTCTGATGCATACAAACTGTAGTTGGAAATTAGGCTACATCTAGTTTTGAGTTTGACTCAGAGAAGGATGGTCCAGTGGTTAGGGTGCTACTGTGGGTCTTGGAAGACCTGAGTCAACTCTCTGCTTCTTCCAAAGCTTCCTGTGTGACCTTGGATAAGCCCCTTATTCTTTAGTGCCTCAGTTCCCCATTTGTGAAATGGGGATAAAAGTACTTTACCTCAAAGGGGTGTTGTGTTGATAGATAAACACATGAAAGATTGTGAGGCACTGAGATATTATAGTAATGGGGCCATATAAGATCTATATTACATCTATATCTATATATATATCCATATCTATATTTAGTCTGCAGAAGAGAAGAATGAGGGGGGATTTGATAGCAGCCTTTAACTACCTGAAAGGGGGTTCCAGGGAGGATGGAGCTAGGCTGTTCTCAGTGGTGGCAGATGACAGAAAAAGGAGCAACGGTCTCAAGTTGCAGTGGGGGAGGTCTAGGTTGGACATTAGAAAAAAGTTTTCACTAGGAGGGCGGTGAAGCACTGGGATGGGTTACCTAGGGAGGTGGTGGCATCTCTATCTTTAGAGGTTTTTAAGCTGTGGCTTGACAAAACCCTTGCTGGGATAATTTAGCTGAGGTTAGTCCTGCTTTGAGCAGGGGGTTGGACTAGATGACCTCCTGAGGTCCCTTCCAACTCTAATATTCTATGTTTCTATGGTTCTATATTGAAAGAAAGAAAGAAAGAAAGAAAGAAAGAAAGAAAGAAAGAAAGAA
>ML677085.1:18852563-18928993 GCA_007922155.1 Mesoclemmys tuberculata | reverse complement strand
GAAAGAAAGAAAGAAAGAAAGAAAGAAAGAAAGAAAGAAAGAAAGAAAGAACCAACTAACCACAGGAGTGGTTTGCATATAAGATTCTGAGTTTAGCCCTTCTCCAATATATTGTAATGCACTTTAAAACTAAAGTTCATAGGCTGATGCTATTTCTGACTCAAAACTTTTAAATTTTTTTGTTTACACTCTATAACAGTGGTTCTCAAAGTGGGAGGCGGACCTCCCTGTGGGGAAGGGGCATGAGATGGATCATGGGGGGAGGTGCGGAGCAAGGGAAAGAGCCTGTCCAGCTCCACGCTCCCTGGAGACGGAGGCAGCCTCCGTCACTGCCCATCTTGTGCAGCAGCAGCAGCCCCCTGCCGGGCACGCTCGCTGCTGACCCCACTCTCCGCTTCCTGCATTGCTGCTGGTGCTCGCTGCTCCCCACTGCCACTGCTCCCCACGTTGCTGCTGTCGTGCTCCCTGCTTCCCGTGCTGTAGGGCCTTTTTTTTCTGAAGGGGGTGTTCAGGGGAAGAGGGAGTGTGATTGTTAGGGCCTACAGCGTGGGAAGCAGCCCCATTTTTTTCTGAAAGGGCCCCCCTTTCAGAAGAGGGAAGGTAGGGCACGATTCAGGGGAAGGAGAAATATGACTGCTGGACAAAAGTGATGGGGGGGCTCCATTTAAAAAGTTTGAGAACCACTGTTCTATAACAAGGTGGCCAAACTTACTGACTCCTCTCCCCCAAACCACCCTCCCCAGTAGGCAGGATCCTCTAGCCCCACCACCCTGTCACAGGACAGAAGGTCTGAGCTCCCCACCCCAGTCTGGTAAGTGGAGAACGGGGGAGGCAGCGGGGGCTCTGTGAGCCACACTTTACCTGTAAAAGAGCCACATGCGACTCACGAGGCACAGTTTGGCTACCCCTGCTTTATAATATTCAAATAAATTGCTAAAAATAATTAGATAAAATGTCTTAGTACCTCTGCTGCCCTTAGTCAGCAGGTACCATACACAGTATATGTAAAATTAGAAAGGTTCTAATCTGCTTTAGGTGGTATATCCAATATGTAATGGTGCCATCATAAAAATAAATGAACTGGGCAAAACAGTCAAGCAGTGTGAGAGATTCCTTTACTCATCTCAAACTTATGCTTGTGATTATGGAAAATAGCAATTGCTCCATTACTGTTATGGAAAAGTTTAAATCACTTATGGAGCATAATAATCACATGAAGGAAAATCCCTGAATTAAACTAACCTGACACTCCATTTACTTGACATTGTGTTCTAGAACATTCTTGTCCCACCAACCATACTGTGCAAAAACCAGCGTTTTTCACTCTTAGGGCACAATACTGCATTGGTGAAGTTAATGAAAATAGGATAAGGCCCCAAGAGTTTGATCCCACATGACACTTAGGGGACTCACTGTCATTTCCAAGCATCTGATCTATGAAGTCAATGGAAAGATTCCTGTTGCCTACAATAGTCATTGGGTCAGGCCCTAAATCCTTAAACAGTGAAACGTGAACATTGAAAGTTTTGTAAAGAACTGTTGTCACCTCTTTACAAAACTTTCAATGTTTATGTATTTAGGGCCTGACCCAAAGACCACTGACAGAAACAGTACAGTTAAACCCAGGTGACACTCTGAAAATATAGCCCAAGGGGTGTGGAATTTTCACCCCATGTTAATAGTTTGCAGGTTTTAGTGTTAATTAAACTTATAGTTATAAAACTAAACAAAGTCTCATTTGAAGAGTATAGCACATATTTTCTTCCCTTCCTAAAATCTCCACAATTGCACACACGGGGGGATCAAAATCTGATGTCCACTGTGAGGCATCATCAGAAAAACCTGTGGAAATTTGAACTTAAAAACCAATTGAGACCATTTTCACTCAATATCTTCCTGTTTTTCAGGGGGGAAATTGAAATGTAAAATTTTTAACACTACAATCTGATAAAGAGGAATTCTTGTACTGAAGCATGAAATTTAAGATTTTTGTTGATTTGACACACAAATTTGTAATAAAGTGAAATGCTGCTATTCTAAAGCAATGCCCCAAACATCCCAATGCTTGTACAAGTCTGTCAGGTCTTGGAACAACTGATCAAATCCTTCGCTGCACCTGTGTGTTTCTTGTTTTGTTTTTTCAGCAGAAATGTTGCAAAGGAGAGTCCACACCAGAGACAGAAAATGTAGTTTCTATCTTTGCTGTTCTTTTCTTTCCTCTATTTTGCATTTCTATTGGGGGTGTGTGTGTGTTTTTGGTTTTTTTTAAGGAAATGGGATTGGACTTTAACAGGTCCAGCTCATCTCAACTAACTTATCATTTATCCAAAAGGGATACTTATTACCATCTTTAATACTATCCAATAGACCAAGGATGGCCAAACTTACTGACTCTCTGAGCCACATACAACAATCTTCAGAAGTTTGAGAGCTGGGGTGCACCTGGAAGTCCTTACGGCTTCAGTCCTATGGTGGGGCTCAGGGCTACTGCCCCGTGGGGTGTATCTGTTGAAGCCCAAAGCCCTGGCAGGTGCCTCCTAAGAGGCAGAAGCCACAAAACCCCTCTCCAGGAAGTACTGAAGTCCTGGCAGGCACGCCCCATGGGGCAGAAGCCCTGAGCTCTGGCAGGTGCCTCTTGCAGCGCAGAAGTTCCTAGCCCCACAATCCTGCCATGGGGCTGAAGCCCCGAACTCCCCACCCTAGCCAGGTAGGCAGAGAATGGGGGGTGAGGGTTGGGCATGTAGAGGGCTCCACAAGCCACACTTTAACTGCAAAAGAGCCACATGTGGCTCCAGTTTGACCACCTCTGTATTAGACTTTCAGGCAAGGGTTTTTTCCCTTCTAAAACTCTCCAGCTAAAAGAACAAAAACAATGACATCTGACTTAGATGACCAGCCATGTGGCACATGTAACGAATCATCGATAGCAAATACTCATAAAGACCAGTTTACAAACAATCCACAGGCTAACTTTTGTTCCCAAGCATTCAATGAACAATATAGATAATCAAGAAGATAACTGAAAAAGTTCTAACAAAGCAATTCTGGCAGCTGGACTCCTCCACTTTCCATGTCCTGGGTAAAATTTGTGTCAGGCTTGTCTATGTAACAAAAATTGCACTGCCAACACCGATGGATTGTGCTTTTAGCAGTTAACATGGCTACTGTGTCCATGCTTCTTCTACTACATCTAGTAGCGGCTTTGTTACAGCTAACCACAACATCTTTCTGAGGTGCCTGCTCTCTGCAATAAGAGTGGGTAGTCGCTGCTCTTCCGTTTTAAATGAGAGTCATGATGCGTAAACTGACACAAGGAAAAAAGTGATGGAAAAAGAGAGGAAAATACTGACCTGAACTTGGATTTTGAGATAGTTTGACTAAAAGAAAAGGAAAACACATTTTTCAGAATACACAGAAACAATAATTTACACAATCCCTTCTCCTTGGAATGCTGTACTTGCAAATCAAAACAACGACATTACTCAGTTTGTGCATAAAAGTGAATCCTCAACATAAGGCTGCGTGGATGCTGAAATAATATTGTCATCTGTTTGCCATGATTTTTGTAATATTATTCTTTACAAACATATGGATTTTACACGAGAAAGAAAGGAAATCTTTAAATTAAATTTTATCCTCTGTGGATCAAGAGATATAAAGCACTTGTATTTGCATAGAAACAAGTCCTGGATTTGAAATGGGTGTCTGAATGTGCTTTGGGAGCCTTCTGGAAGGTTATATGAATGAAAGTCATTATCACAATCATTAAATTGGTGCTATAGTCACATAGCAACCTAACAATTCTCAATTTTTAGCTACTTGTAAAATATGCATACTCCAGATCATGTTTCAATTAACAAAAGACGTTAGTCCTTGTTTCATTTCGTAGGTTATGTCTCTTCTTTTCTTCTTGGTGTTTTTGAAACACTAATTAAAAGCTCTAAAGCCTTTCTAAAGGTAAGGCTCAAATGGATGCATAATGAAATATATCTGTTTATCCTGAATTCAGAATTTGAAATAAAATTGTGGTTGGATTTGACCACGAATGACTAAAAGCCAAAAATGTAAGCATCTTGCAAAGCTTGAGTGTTTCAAAGCAAATACGTTTGAATAGAAAAAAGAGAAAAAAATGGCCCTTTTTAATCCTAGGATGCTGGAAACGTTTTGATGTCTGAATTGGCTCTGTCTGTACTCACCACAGACTGCCACAGCATGCTGGACTTTCTCCTTCTCCACTGACATTCTCCGTGTTCACAGATTCAGTTTCACTTGTGGGCATGCTGGCTGTTAGAAGACAAAATAAGTGTTAGAACTACAGGCAAAACCAGCCAGTTACACATGATTTACTTTTGTATCTCATTAAAGGAACACCTCCACTTATTTGGGTTTGCCAAGAGTTTTCTGCAAAGGCGGAAGAATAGCAAAAGGAACAGTGTCGTAGACTCTTTACCAGCCCTCCTTTTTTTTGTCAAAGGTAAATGCACAGGACTCCAGACTGTATTAGAGGATATTTCTGTTGTTTCAGCAATTTAACCCTGCTTTTGAAAATGTACCACAGAGCACAGTGAAGAGAAATTGCACTTAGAAGATGCTGTCCTGAAAAAGGAATATGCCTGCCCTAGCTTGTGTGACCTCTTTTGAGCAATGTGTTTCAGTATCACATCTGAGGTTCTTTCAGAGCCATACCAGAAGAAAGGTAATAGTTAGGTTCCAGCTAACATGCTTGGCAATTCCAATAAGTGCAATCAATAGTTTAAAATAACTGAATAGTTAGCAACTGTAGTTAATGGTTTGTTTGACAAAATCAGCTGATATTGGTCACGCCCACTGATCCTCAATTCAACTGAGGTGTAAGGAGATATCCACATCTGCAAAAGATGTTGGGGAAGCAGGAACGAGCATAGCTATCAGCAATTCCTATAACTTGAAAATTATTTCTTTGGCTTCACTAGTCAGCCAACATGAAAGGAAAACCTTAGTACACAGAATACAAAGGCTTATTCTTGTCCATTCATGAAGAGGGGATGTCATCTTAAGTAGGCAATCAAGTGTGAGGTTAGAAGTAGCATTAAGTTACTGGGGAGTAGCCAGGGCAACTGTCAATTAGATTTTTGCTTTTAGTATCTTAGCAACTGTTGTTGGGATCATTGTCCATGGTTTGTGTATTTAAGGTTTTCTTGCCAAACTGATGATTCTAAGAAGCTTTTTTTAAACCATTATTTTTGTGATTTTTTGTGTACTTGTTACAGTTGATGGAATGACAGTCCTGCAGACTGAAGGGCCAAATTTCCATTTATACTAAGGCTCTTTAACACCACTCTGGCATTTTAAAGGTGCTGTACAGTAGATGTAAATTACACACACCTCAGTGTAAATGAAAAGCAGGCCCTCTAGTATTTATTGTCCACAGGTCAGGTACAAAATGGATAGTATAAGCTTCTCCACACTGACCTGCCAAACTTCATCAAACCTAACCTGGAGAGACCATCTCTAAGTGGCAAAGGGTAGTTTAGTTTGCACACCCAGTCATTCCCGGACTTGATGGAGAGACTGCTAACTCTATATTAGCTCAATTCTCAGCTAGTGTTTGCAACAGCTGAGGACCTGGCTCTACAAATATATCATTACATGAAATTTCACACCTCTTCAGTGTTGCATTACAGAGATAAGAAACAAAATCTAAAATGCTCATGCAATTGTCCAAAGAAAAAATTCCAGTTAGTAAACATCAATATTTTCTTTCACATGATACCTTTGTTTCAAATAGTTCTTTTAACATAATATAAGCAGCTTCTTTTTATTGAAATTAAATCATACATGTGCCTAGCTAGGACACATGCATCATTTCGATAGCATGTTTTTCCTTTATAAATGAGACAAAACATTTTAAAAAACAAGAGTTAATATTGTATGTCTCATATGAAAATTATATTCTACAGTTGCAAAAGAGTTCAAAAGAGATTATTTTAATGTTCAACACTAAATCACTGACAGTCACAATTTCCCTCAGTAGAATGGATTAGTGGTTAGATTGGAGAAATCCCAACTATCTGGATTAATCATTTTTAAAAGGTTTAAGAAAAAAATTGTTTTGATAAACCTACTTAGTGTGCTGTCTCATGTCTGCAGTTTAGACAGTTGCCAAGTTTTCTTCCTTTGGTAAGTTCTGAAATATTTCTATTGTGCCACGTGATTTTGCAAGCAGAAAAACCAACATTTTAGCCAGGGAAAAATAAACATATATAGTTTATCTTTTATAAGAAAAATTGGTATTATTGAACTAAATGTGAAACAAAACTGGTTGTTTTGAAGAACTGGAAAACCGTCAAACTTTCCATAGAAAGGGAAATGAAACATTAAAATATTTTGAAAAGAAGTCTGGAACAGGTTCAGAGACGGGCTACTAGGATGATCCGAGGAATGGAAAATCTGCCTTATGAAAGGAGACTCAAAGAGCTTGGCTTGTTTAGCCTGGCCAAAAGAAGGCTCCGGGGGGATATGCTTGCTATATATAAATATATCAGGGGGATTAACGTTAGGGAGGGAGAGGAATTATTTAAGTTTAGTACTATTATAGGCACGAGGACGAATGGGTACAAATTGGATATTAGGAAATTTAGACTAGAAATTAGACGAAGGTTTCTAACCATTAGGGGAGTGAAGTTCTGGAATAGCCTTCCGAGGGAAGTAGTGGGGGCAAATGACTTATCTGGCTTTAAGACTAAGCTTGATAAGTATATGGAGGGGATGTTATGATGGGATAGTTTAATTTGAGCAATTGATTTTGGATTATCCGCAGATAAGTCTGCTCAATGGTCTGTGGGAATGCTGGATGGGATGGGAACTGAGTTACTGCAGAGAAATCTTTTTTGGGTGCTGGCTGGTGAGTCTTGCCCACATGCTCAGGGTTTAGCTGATCGCCATATTTGGGGTCGGGAAGGAATTTTCCTCCGGGGCGGATTGGCAGGGGCCACGGAGGTTTTTCGCCTTCCTCTGCAGCATGGGGCATGAGTCGCTTGCTGGTGGATTCCCTGCAGCTTGAGGTCTTCAAATCTCACTTTTGAGGATTTCAATAACTCAGTCATGGGTTCGGGGTTGTTATAAATGTGTATGGGTATGGTTTTGTGGCCTGCCTTGTGCGGGAGGTCAGACTAGATGATCATATTGGTCCCTTCTGACCTATGAGTCTATGAGTCTGTGAATCTTTAACTCACAGCTAGGGTTATTGTATGAATGAAAAAGTAGACATCAGGACTTCCACTGATGGACATTTGCAGTTATATGGGGGGTTGATCAGAATATTCTGTAGCTGAGCACAGAAATATGTGTATTCATTTGTTGAAAAAGCTTGGCATTTATGAAGAGCAACTTCAAACTATAAAGGCACAGAAGATAGCTCTGTACACAATACAAACAACTTTGTCTGGCATTAACTATTCATATTACTCCTGAATGCAATATTTTATTTTATTTTTGTTCCGTTCATGCTCCATTCTAATAATCTCTTCACATGTTAAAATAAGGGAGGGGAAATAGAAAACCAGTATGTTTAAAATTACATTAAGCTGAATTGTTATGTAAGATACAGAAAGCATGTTAAACTGGAAAAATATCCGTTTTTTATCAGTGTTTTAAAAAAATAAATTAAAACAAGAAGTGCCCTGAGGTCCCAGTTCAAGAAAGCACTTAAGTAGATGTTTAAATCCATTCCTGTTCAGAACAACACTAAATCAGATGCTTACATGCACTTCCTGAGTAAGAATGCTTTCAAGGTGCATCAAGGTCTAAATGTCACCATGTAATAGTAGCTGTGTTTCCCTCAGATATTGGAAAAGCATAAGATCTCTACTGTACTACAGGTTGTTGCAGTTGCTGTGGTAGCTAGCAGGTTGCTGGATATTTTTCTTCTGTATAGTAAAATAAGTAGTTATATTTAAACTACATAATTCAATGGATACATTCATTCTCTTTTCTTAGACAGCTTCCTTGTTCACAATTCTTCTGATATTTTTTGCATAGATGCATTTTTCTCCACATTTGTTCAGAACCCTTCCTTCTCCTTCCTCCACTCCCCTCCCCCCCACCCCCTTTTATGGATAATATTGATCCTGATCCCACACAATTGATATCAATGAGAATTACGCTCCTTTGTTCATTCGGAGGAAGATAGTTTCTTGGGACCGTTTCCTCACAAACAGAGTTACCCTGTATTTACACTGGTGTGAGAGTAGAATCTGGCCTTCTATCTCCTTTTGGAGTTCTGCGGCCTTTTTACTTGCCAAAACTAGGAACAGTTTCTTCGTAGACGGGGAAAAAAGATATATCAAAAGCCTGATCTTGGAACTCTTATTCACTTGGGTAATCAGTGAGATCAGGACCAGTTTTTAGATATGAATGTGTACTTTAGCTAGCTTAGTGCCTTATTTCTCTCTCACATACACCACTGTAAACCAGGAACGACTTCAGTGAGATCAGTGGAGCTACAATGATATAAAACAGATGTTAAGTGAAAAAGGATTAGGCCAACTGTTTCCACGCAGTAGGATACATACATCCTACAAAAATGAGAAGATCAGGTCTTGTGGTACAGGGTCTATTTATTGATTGACCTCCAGTTAGAAAATGCCAAATGGAATCTTTCTGCTACTATCCAGTTCCTTATAAAGTGTCACTCAATGACAGGGTGTATTTATTTATTTTAAATAAATGTCAGATTGTTTATAAAACAGAGAAAAGCATAAAAAAGAATATCATTTTAAGACAAGCCTTGAGTTCAATCCTAGCAAGATTCTATTAGTGGTCAATACATAGTCAGAAATTTCAGCTGACTTTTCCTGAGCTTCACTGCTTTAAGGAAAATAAAGATTCTAGGTAAAATCCTAGTCCCTGCTGAAGTCATTAGGAGTTTTGTCATTGATTACGAGGCCAGGATTTCACTCTCTGTTTCTAACAGCATCATAATCCTATCTCTTTTGTGACATGGCAGGTGTAGTGTTAGGAAAAAGTGTGGGGAGAGACAGTATAATAATAGACAATATAGAAGAAATTAGAAACCCAACATGTAATAAACGCTAATAATCAGACAACAGAGAAGCTCGGCAGTAGTATTGTGAATGGCAGTATAGGGAGATAAAGCTTCAGGAGTGATAGCAAGTCTTTCAATCCCCAGTGGAGCTCAGTAGCAACACTGAAGGAGCATACCCACTCTAGCTAATCTGAAGTGGTACTGGCACCTGCTTTGAAAAGGCTGAGTTCTATGGCCATAGCCTTTTAAGGAGGAGTTTATGGGGAAAAATAACAGTATATAAAAGGAATCAGTGGAAAACCTTATGACCTCAGTGAGAATGGCCTTCTGCTGGAGCTCAGATGTGCTCAGGGACAGATACATTTTGCCTCTTTGGAAGATACCAATGCACAGAAATACACAAGGATTATCTCCTTTATTGAGATTTGCTCCCTTTTGGGGGGGCTCTCCTGGAATGTTTCTCTAGAGTAGTAGAAAATACCATCTTAATTCAAATAATATAAATCAAATTTTAAATGTGATGTGATTTTTTAAAGCAATATAAACACCCCATGAAACATTCAGCTTGATATTTTCCAAAGCATACAGTATTTGGGTCAAATAGCTATTGCCAGACTCTTAGCTGTTATTCAACTAATGTGATTTTGCCTTTCCACAGCAAAACTGGCTGCTCCAATAATTCTGTTATATGTGGGATTTTCATCTACATAACCCTTATTAATATGGTGGTGACTTGAACAAGTTGCTATTTCTGTTATTTTCCAAAAATACACTGCAGAGCTTTTTAAAGCCAAGATTATTTTGTTTAACAAATGCATATCTATTTGTTTATCCACCCACATCTGGGAAGTACATGAACTTTCTAAAGGTTGGCATTTTAAAGACTGACCAGACGATTAAGCAGCAAGTTAAACAGTCTATCACTGAAAATTTCCCAGGCATCCTTACATTGTTATTCTGGTCATTGTTACAGGGAATCTTCCAATATATACACGTATCTCCTAACCCAGAACTGAGCAGAACTGGTGTTCAAATCACACATGATGGTATTTCTGTTCTGGGATGTTTTTTCCAGTCTGTTTTTTTTTAAATCTAGGAAATTACACACATACAAAACACATTCAAAGAACATTATTATAGTTGCAAAATCAAGCACTGTAAAGTTAGGAAATGCCAGAATTATGGCTGCCTGTGCCACCTTAGTTTGGTGTCCTAACACATATGCATTACGATAGTTTTTAATTATACAATTACATAATTATTTAAACACCAGACCCTGCCTCATTTGTTGCAGAAGTTGGAAGGTATATAGAGAATGAATAGGGAAAAGAAGAGTCACAGTGCACTGTACACCTGAAGTCGCTCAGTGTTTGTGTTTAGCAGGGCCTAACTGGCAGGGAGCTGCTCTGTGTCACACTATTATCTATGGGACTAGGTTAAACCCTACAGATTTAGGGCTTGTCTACCCTAGAGGGGTGTACATTCTAGCATGCACTAGCATATTGCACACAAACTGGCCTCTGTGAACCCTGCTGGCATGCACTAAACGTTCCTTGCTGCATGTTAATGTCGCCGTTTCAAACAGCACTACATTAACATGCACTAGGGAATTTTTAGTGCATGACAGCAGGGTCCACACAGACCAGTTAGTGCGCAGCCAGCTAGTGTGCACTAGAAGTTATACCCCTTTCGTGCAGGCAAATGTATCATGCAGACAAGCATTCATTCCCCCAGGTTCTCACTGTATCCTGGCAACCCCATGGAGGGTTAGATGCAGGTGTGGAGGCCTTGGTAGCTTGGCTCCCGATGGTAATAGTGTAAAAGCGTCAGCCCTCTATGCAGATGTATCAATTCACTAGCCCTCCACAGATTACTGGAGATCTGAGGGCTTACAGCCTGGGTTTGGGGAACCTTCTATACTCAGTAAAAGAGACATGTTTCTTCTGGAACCAGTTGAGGAAAGAAGATCTAATTTTACAGCCATTCTGCAATTTTTCCATGGAGGTGGAGGTTCATGAGGAAATACATGTGACTAGAAGAGAATGATTTATGGTCGGAGTTTTAAGTGGCAGCCTAACTCTGATCCCATTAAAGTCAATTGTTAAATTCTCATTGACATAAAAAGGAGCAGAGTTAGGTCAGTGATGATATTTTTTGAAAATCCAACTCTCAGAGTCAAAGGTCCCAATCTCTTACACACAGTCTCAATGGTTTAGCAGGTTCACTTCTAGTACGTATGAAAAACTATTTTAGTTTTTTAGCATGTTTTAAAAAGGTAATTCCAGATTATAAAAATTATCCAAGCCACTAGAAAAGCAGATTGAATAGTTCAAGCAGTATAAATAATTTAAAATTGAATCAACAAAACCTTTCAAAATATGTACTAAGGATTTTCCTGAAATGTTCTACAATATTGGATTCATTTAGCAGATAGACTTACTTAAAACATATAATCTAACATCAAAATATTTTATTTAAATTTTACATTTTGCTAATGTTTATTTTTTCTAGTATTTTGCTGAAAATGCATCCACTGTATCCTCTCCATTTACAAATTTCTGTTTGGATTGATATTTCTCATATTATAAAGTAATTGGGTCAGATTTGTCAGATGCACTCAAGATCTGAGAAGCTCTTTAACAAATGTGATTGCCTCACCACAACAAATAAGGCATTGTGCTGATAATTCTGTTGAATGCAGGATTTTAAACTAGATCTTCCTAATTGCTATCATTGCGATTTTGACAAGTTGCTATGTTTGCCATTATTTAAAGGGTGTAGACTGGAAATTAGCTGCTACATTCTAAAAGTCTTTTCTACTGGAACAAAATTAACAGGATTAGAAGGGGAAAGTACATGAAATAAGAGCACTGTATTTAGTTTGTTAAATTTTGCATAAATTATCTGGCTCACCTGCCTTTTGAAAAGGTAAGCCTACGCTTAAACTAAAACACACTCAGACAAAGGCACACTTCAGTGGAAATCTAAATGGATAAAAATGAGCCTTTAGAAAGTTAAAGCACTGCAAGCACCAATCTGCTTGAAGCATGCATTTGAAATAGCAAATCATTTACATGCATGATATGTCTGCATGCAAAAACTATTTATTTCTATATTGTAAAAAATGCATATGTTTTCAAAAACTAACACATAAAATGCATCATTTGCACAAAAGAATGCTCAACTGCAAAACAGAACACATTTTACCATGTTTGTTAGAAGAACTGCTAAAGCAGCTAAATTTGCTTTTCTTCTTTTCCATTAAGTCGTCCACTGTAACCCCTTCATGTTAATTATATGTAATCCCATCATTTACACAGTAGATGGCAGCAGTTGCAATGCAAAAAAATAAAAATGTGTCCACATATACAATACCAGCATGTTAGACAAATCACAGAATGAAATTACCAGTAGCATAACTAATTACAGCCTAAAATCTTTTACTGCTTACACTAATTTCTGTATTTTGGACCAAATCCTTTTCCCTTTGAAGTCAAGGGGGATGTTTTCAGTGAATGTGAAGGAATGGGGATATGGTGCATAATTAAAATAACAGTTTTTGAAGCATTTTAGCAATTTGTTTCCCACCTTAATAGTTAGAATGTGTGCCATTATTCAACAGTATCTAACACTCCCTGGTTAACAGTAAAAATCTTTGCAGAATTACAAAGACATCATAATAAAGGCGCAGGTTAAAATTTCAAAAATGATTAAGTGATTTAGGAGCTTAAATCCCAATTTTAAAAGTACCAAGGTCACTTAAAAGCCTAATTCCCATTGATTTAGGCTCGTAAGTGACTTCAGCACTTTTCAATATTTTACCCACCGTTTAATTTTGCAGTGATTGCAGCACCAAGTCCCTTATTTCTGAATGTGCAGCAATCTGACTTCTGCAATCATGAATATTCTATGTGGAAAAGGGGCAGGAATGGAGCTCATGGGTCTACAATTGCTCTTTATGCTTGAGAATCAGTTCCAGAAATCAGTCATTTGTAGGAGTATATTTGGAAGGTGACCAAATTTATCTCACAAGTCTTTACAGACCTTTCCTACAATCTCATTCTTTTGGTGCTAGCCATTTAAACTTCACTAAACTCTCAAACCAGAAATTCAGCTTCATAATGCAGACAACAGTGCTCCTTCCTTCACCAAAGGTATCTGATGAATATCTACATAGAGATCTTGCCTCCTTCTACACATAACTTCACATGTAATATGAAATGCAGCAGAGCACCTTCAGATAGTCTTTGTTATGGAAAGAAGTGGGGCCACTTTGCAGCTCTTCCTCCTTCTTCACACATTGTCATAGATCATACTCAACATGAAATTCAGCTCTTCTTTTTAAAGCACGTTAGTACAAATAGGCTAAGAGATTGCCTATTCAGTGAAAATTTCCACTCAGCATACATAAGTGGGCTTGCTCAGTGCTAATAAAACACTGGCATATCATTAGTTCATTGTATAACAAAAATCAGTGCACTTGTGCAGAGCGCATTATAAAACCTTTATGACTCAGCCAAATCAAAACTGATTTTCACTCAGTATCCTGAAGGGCACAACTACAACTCAGAGAACTTCCCAGATGCTTACATGTGCTTTGTTCATTTTATGGGGTAAAATAGACTTAAAGCCTGTGTCTGGCCACAGAAGGATCACCCATATCTCAGCTGCAGGTAAGGATCCAGCACATTGGTGCTTTCATCATCCTAATTTTTTTCCAAAGCAGGTGGCATCCCAGGCCAAGGTAAAAGTAGGGGGAAAGAACTGGGTACAATTTTCAGAAGTGCTTGGGAGTTTAAGTGCAATTTGCAAACACAGATTTGGCAATAAGCAGCCTAGGTCCTCTTGACTTTCAATGAGATTTAGGCTCCTATGTGCTTACGTCACTTTTGAAATTGGGACTAAAGGCTTGTCCACACAAGTGTTGTACTGATTTAGCTATAATCGGTATCTAAACACTGGCAGGTTTTTTAATTGACAGAATTAAAATGGTACAAAAGCTGTGCTGACTAGCCCTTGGGCTCCTATGTCACTTAAGAGCTTTAGAAAATTGTACCCACTGTCTAGAATCTGGCATCCTTAACTCCCAAACATGCTCAACTAGTGGCTAAAATACATGGACTTCTTCATTTACTTTGCAGACCCTACGGGCAAGATCTTTGGTGGTTCTAGAACTCCACTTGGAATGGCTGAAGAGACGTAAGTGGCTTTAAGTTGCCTTTGCAATTCCTGATTCCTAAGGCTGCAGAGGGGCAGTTTGGGGTTCCTCTAAATTACATCTGGCTGCAAAGTCCCACTACAGCTGGGGGAATCTCCAGCTGGCCAGATCTGCCAGCTATCTGGCTGCTTTCCACTGCTAGAACAGTACAAAACAGCCAGAGAAGGAACTGAAACTCTGTCCTGAAGTGTCTAAGAGCTGATGGCCTCCAAAGGAGACATTATCTGTTCAGAGACAATGCAGTATCAACAGAGTTGTGATAAATGCATTACGGTTCAGATTTTCAAAGAACTCTCACTGAAGTCAATAGGAATAATGACAGTTGCCTCCTGCAAGTGCTGTGATGATTAGTTAGTTAATTTGTACAGGGCTTTGAAAATGTAACCTGTTAAGTGCTCAGCAGCAGAGTTGCATTGTATTGGCTGAAGGGCTCTCCTCTGTCGTTCCTCATATATTTCTCAGGTTACCAGTTTGGTTTTGACATAGTATAAATAACTGTCCTTGCCCCTACAAGGCTGCCATGGTGTGAACGTCAATGTCAAGGTTTTTCCCAAAAGTGTGTTTTAATGAGTTTCCCCTACAAATTCCCTGCCCTGAAAGTATCTTCGAACACTTAACATTGCCTAAAATAATATAACCAGCAGTGTACAGACAAAAGCTGCCTCATCCTTTCCATGGCTACACAAAGATGTGGTTCAGCTGCATGAGGGACCTAAGCCACAGAGAAGCCATTCCAGGAACTCCACAGTCAGCTGCAAGGTGGGAGGGTCCCAGAGCTCAGGCTGCAGCCCGAGCCCGAACTATCTTTATCACAACACCTTCAAGTGTCCTCACGCTCCGCAGACAGCAGGACTCTGAACACTGCTTTAAGACAGGTCTCCCTAGGGCACTGCAAAGATAGATCTGAGATTAGGACAGCCTGCAGAAGGGGTGGGATCTGGCCACTAGGTCTGCAAATTACATGGATTTCCTGGCCAACAGCCCCATGAGTAGCTGCATGGATGCACAGAACTCTGCCATCGGGTTGGGCAAGAAGACTGATCCTGTGTAGGTTCCTTGCACAAGGCCTGTTTTCTCAGGTTTTGTTCAGACACCAGCCTGTGGATGTACTCTCTAAAACATACAAACTTCTTTTATCTATCTTAGTCTTTTATACTGACACCCATTACCCCACACGTTTTTTTTCCAAATAAGAACAATGGCAATAGCAATGCCTCATGAACTCCATGACGTCTCTGGCTCTTCCATCTTTCAAGGATTAAAACTCTGCAAGGACTGTGTCTTTTTATACATTTATATTACCCCTTTTAGGTAACGCCACCAGCCCAAAGCTTGTCTTCCACTCTCCCATAACACCAAGGATAAAACTCTGTTTTCACTAAGACAGTAACATGGGTTCAGACTTTATTGGCACTGTGAACCAAAAAGTCTAAACTTCTCGACTCTGGAACTCTGGGGACTGGAGTTAGCCTAAATATTATTTTTATATGGAAATAATATCCCAAAAGAAAAAAATTATTTCTATCAGGAATGAACCATGCAATATTTAGCAGTTTTGACAAACATTATGCCTGGAATTCATTTCTAGTTGCAACGCTGATTTGCAAAGCAATGAAGTGTAACACTGATGTTCAAAAGCTAAGCCATTATTGAAATATTTTAAACATGTATAAAAATATTTTTGAAAGAATGCAGCTTCTCATAATAAAATAACACTATAACAGCAATGCAATAATCATGAATATGTATTAATGTGATACAAGGAATATTATTCAGAATTTCTGTCTTTGATAAATTACTCATTCCCAGATTCTGATATGCTATTCAGCATAGTTCCAGTAGAACTATCTGAGGAGTATTACTCAACATAAATAAGAATATCAAAATCTGGCTCTCAATCTCCAATCTTATGATTAACTGGATGTTGTTATGAAACCCGTCAACAGAAATATTCTAACTCTACATGGTCATTCATCTACAGCAGCATACATTTCATATTACAATTTTAACCACTACTTTGCAAAAAAAGTAGAAAGTATAAAGACCTTTCAATTAGGGGTATATTTTAATTTCTAGGTTACTAAGACTTTAGCTGAGAACTACAAACAATGTACAATTGTTGCAAAGTCATAAAATTAACATCTTAATTGTAGACTTTTCTGCTAAGACTGTTTGCTTTAGAAGCATTTGAGGACTGCCATGATATAAATCTGAAGGTATTAAACATTCATCATTACCGTTGTCATTAAGTACTCTATAATAGGTGAACTACAAAGTAAGAAGCAGTGGCCTTTTTTAATGTTGACTAAAAGCCCACAAAGATTTCAAAGATTTCACCTCAACACTCCTCATAAAGATATTTGCAGATAGCATACTTAGGGCCTGTCTGGGTGGCAAATTACTGCATGGCAAACTAGGGCACTGTTGATTCACATCCTAGCTTTCTGCACGGTAACCTGGCGCCTAGATCTAGCATTCGCTGCTAGACAGGAAGGGATGTTTGAGTGTAATTTTTTAACTCAAAAAATTAGTGGAAACCATCTTTTTTAACACAGTAGAAGGCTTTCACATTTAATCTTTAAAGGTTTTTCTCAATGTCCCTTATTTCTTGGATTTGGAATGTGGCGTTAAGAATGTACTTTTTGGAAGCATTTTCTTCTAAAGCTAATACAGGTAGCCACTAACAATCATCTATCCCTTTTGGCTATGTGAGCAAGAGCCTAGATTTGAAATGTCATTGAGTTGCATGCAATTTGTATCGCCACTATCTTTTTAGAATACAAAATAGAAAAGATGTATAAAGCGATGCTTTTCAAACCTCAACAGTAGGTATCGGAATAATTGATTGTGGACCACAGTTTGTACAGGAGTAAGTCAGGGCAAAATCTGAGAGTATGTTTCCAATCCATGTTTATGGCAGTTGGTATCTGAATATTAATAACAATGTGGATGCTCTACTAATGAAAATTTTTACACAACACAAAATTAGCATAGTAATATTTGATATGCTACACTCTCTCCCTTATTTTAACTATTCTCCAAGCAGTCCAATTGTTTTTCAGTGGGAGTATAAAATGTAAAGAATACGTACTGTTCCGTTTGCCTTCTTCATCACCCTCCTCCTCATTCTCAGGGTCAATGTCTTCTGCTTGTGTAATCCAATCTAAATATCCTTTCAGATCCTCTTCAAGCTGCTGCTTTTCCCTCAGCTTCTGAAAATCCCCTCGGGCTTTGGCTTTTTCTCTTTCCTTGGAAAATTCCCTATTGAATTCAGATAAAACAGAGCAAACATTGATTATAAAGCTGCATGGCATTTTTGACATAGGAATCTACACTGAAGAATACATATTGACACAGCAAAAGAACTAAAGGAAGTATAGAAAAGATTTGAGTGTTTCTTTCAAAGCAAGACAGTGATGCTAAAAGTTCATGCTAAATTTCTTTCAAATTACACTTTTCATAACTGGTAATAAAAGTTTATAAAAATCAAGGATTCTATTTACCAAAGAGTACAATTTCTATGATTTTGACTTCTACACTATTTGAAGTCTCAATTCTAGTGAAGTGTAAGTCTTATTATTAAACATTATTCTGTCCAGCTCCACTACAGCTTATACTCCAGGCTTTAGCAATGTACTCCCCAACTAGTTCTGAAGCCACGTTTGCCCAATGGCTATAAACAGAAAATGGCTTACACTGTTGACTTACTATTAATGGTACTGATGGTACTTGGAGAGAGTGATGCTTCCAACAAAAAAGAAGATGCTGATTTAGACATGCCCTCACCTCTGGGTTATGTGCCTTAACAAAACTATCTATTTCAGTACATGGCCTGACTATGCATCACAGAAGAAGGATCTTCCTTAGGTGGTCTTACTTGCCATTACGTCAAGTAGAGATGTTGCTCAAGATTTTGAATCTTTTTTCCCTTTGTTCTCTGTGACAGGGCCTCCCATACCCTGTTACTCACAAATCAGGGTTATGCCCTTTTACCTGGGGACATTTCTCAGGAAAAACAATCTATCTATCTAGTTCAGCCTTTTATGATTCCGTTCATCCCTTGTGCCACTGCTTATCATGGGATTGTCTTCAAATGGTGTGTGATCAACACTCTGCCCTTAGTTATACCAGTGTGTTACCAGAATGACTTCCAAGTGCAGTACATCCTTCCCACATGCACTTTGACGTTATGTTTTAGTCTACACAGGCTTTTGAGACTCACAGTACAGTATTGTTGCAGTGAGCTTCATGTTCCTTTGCTCGTGTTCAGACATTTTCTAACATGCTGAAGTACCAATATTACTTGAGCGTAATCAACGCAGGCAGCCTGAAACAATAGCTCTGAGAGGTATGAACTACCCTGTTCAATTTAATGGGAGTATTAAGCTCTATTCTCTGAGTCCTCCCCCTGTAGGATCCTCTTCTTGGTCGACAGAAGGCTGAGTCATCCCTCGCCCATCTCAGAACCCAGGCCTCTTGAGGACCAGTAGGAAACTGTACTCCAAAGAGGAGCAGGGGCAAGCACTATGAGCTCACCAGCTGGACCTTGTGTGGCTAAGTGGTCCCTGACACAGCCACTGCAGGGAGGGACATGGCTAGGGTGCAGAGGCATAACCTAATTATAACCCTCACTAGTTAACTGATAAGAAGAACCTGTCAAATTACAGCAGCAATAATTTTAATACTGTTTAAAGAATTGTGAGAATATGCAAATAAACCTAAAAAAAATAATAAAGTAGAGTCTATTTAGTTGTCTCTTGTTTGGAATGACTGTACAATTTATAGTTGGCAGTGTTGTTGTAACCATGTTGATCACCAGAGAGACAAAGTGGGTGTGGTAATATCTTTTTTGGGCCAACTGCTGTTGATGGAAGGGACAAGTTTTCAAGCTTCACATGAAGAGGAAAAGCTCTGTGAAGCTCAAAAACTTGTCCCTTCCACCAGTAGAAATTGGTCTAATATTACCTATCCTACCCATTCTCTCAGCCTCCTTCACTTGTAAGTTATATGAGTTTATGCTACTCTTATCCAGTGTAGCATTTCATGTAAATGCAAGACATTTTCTTGGGATTCACATATGATGTAACTCTAAACTATATGTACTTGACCCATTATTTCAACAGCATTAGTATTTGGTTGAGTGCTGCGCTCAGTCAAGCAGCTGTACTTGTGAATTGTCATGAAATCTGAAAATATACATTCAAGCATAACACAGTGGCAGAACCAATGTGGGGAAAGATCCCTTTGAACCTGCAGCAACATTTCCGTAAAACTCAGACTGTCCATAGTCCCTGGGAAAACCGCAACATTCAGAGACCTGCCAAAGACTGGCACACCTTACAAGAGATGGTTTGGATTTATGCTGACCTTTGTGGAAGAAGAAGCTACACTGGTATTGATAGAGAAAGTACTGAGAGCCCCAAGCTAAGTATGAGAATATGATATCCTCAACTCTGAATTTCAACTGTTACACCCTGAACATTTTTTCATTCCATAAGACATATTTCTGCAAGTGATGGATTGTTCATTCAGCTAGATTTACCATTGCAGGCCCTTCACTGCCAATCTTATAGTTTTAAGGCTTAGTTTGCCAGCTGACAAAATCAATTCACTGATATAAACTTCCTCAAAAATGTTCCCACTAGGTATTTCTTTTTTCTTAAAGGTACTACTACTCAGGGATATGTCAAGATCTGAAAAGTTCTTCCCCATTAAATTTTTATACAGAGCTCAGTAACCATAGACAGTTTCAGGAGCTTTAATGAGCCCATTCTTAAAATTAAACCTATTCTTCCACTCTGTCTCAGTTTGGTACAGTTGTTCATTAAGGGCTTAAACTCAAAAACAGGCTGTAATGAGTAATTTTTTTAGGGTAAATTTTATATGTCTCTTTATTTAATGTATGAACTGAATTTTATCAGCCCTCAACAGAAAATACTTCCCAAATAATATGTTGTCAATGGGACAATTGCTGAAGCCCTTATCAAGCAAAACTCCCTTTGAAGATAGTATCTTTCCTTCACATGAAATGACATATTAGGAAATCAATGGGAGTTTTGATCAGCTAAGCACTACAGAATTTAGCCCAAATATTTTTAATAAGATACGCACAATCATAAGTAAGGTGCTGCATTGCAAATAGAAACACTCTTATTTTTAAATATGACATCTAAGTCTGCTGTCAGTATGTTACCTTCCTAGAGTGGAATAAAGATGTTCCATGAACTGCTTTGGGCCTTTTTACAAGGCAAATATATTAATTGTTTAATTTATTCAAGAATTAAAGAGCTCTTCACATACAACCACTCCACTTTTGTCTTTCACTTGATGTTGCAGAAACTAAATATGGAGGCATTTACTACAGCTCTTCCCAGTTAGGATTTAATCCAACAAAAATTAAACTTGGCATACACAGAACAAAATCCTGATTTACTAGATGGCATTTTAATGAAGCTGGGGAATGTCAGCCCTCACTTTCTATTTATTATCCTCCACCAGACTTCCTGAGAGGAGATATTTAAAAAGGGCATCTCCTTTTACAAAAATGTTTATGAAAGAGAAGGCGCTCAGCTGATCTGTGTGAGAGTTAAGTGCTTTATTACAATTTTAAAAAAAAATTAATTGTTTGGGCAGACAGGATCATAGATCCTTTAGAAAATCCTGTCTGGTTCCCAGAAGGCTGGTTTTAAGATCATATTGGATATAGCAGGTATAAAAGTGGCAGTGCCCGTTTCCGTGATTTGCTCACTTAGTTGTGGGTCTGCTATCCCACAGGTGGTATCTCGTTAAAATAGCTATCCTGGTGTGCTGTGGAGCCTGGACAAGGGACTTTTGTTGACTCCTGCTAAGGATTCTTGATTTGCTCAATTAAGTCGTTCAGGTTTGCTTCATAAAAGTGACGGATATATAAGCACTATTGAAAGCTGCTGCTATTGAAAGGATCAAAGTAAAACAAGTCATTTAAAAAATGAAAGAGTTGGCATGATTGCTGCTTTTAGCAGCACTTCACCCATGGCTGAACCAGCTTTTAACTTTCACTTTTTATTAAAGTAACTGCATGCAGGGAATTAAACACAGTCTTCCACGTACACAGTTAGCTTCTCTTTTTTTTTTTAAACACAGCATAGAAGTCAGGCAATGTCACGCTGAAGTGCCACTGCAATTTATCAGTATGAGAAGCTGCAGCAGTATTTTATCTCCAAGATTATTATGTTTTTCATTTTTATTTTTAAAAAGCTGACTATGTAAGGGAGTGTAATTCCCTGATAAATCTCCATTTACAGCCTTGCATTAACTTCAATGGAGTTGAATAGGTTTAATTGAATGCAGAATTTGGCCATATGGTAGGTTTTCTGTCTCAGTAACAATGGGAAAAATCATCCCTTCGACAAACACACCTGGCCTTCTCTGAAGTTAAAAGAAACCATGTGTGCATATGGGGGAGTAAAATTTCACCATATGGGATTACCTTGTTACCACTCTAGTCTTCGTAATTTGATTGGCCAGACCCTGCTCTCACACCAGTGTAAATTTGGTGGAGTTACTTTGGGTTACATTAGCATATATGAGATGGAACTCTGGCCTACTGCCTGTAAAATCTCAGTATAAAAATAAAGCTTTTGTAAGGAGCATTTAACAAGCATACAAGTCGTAAAACATCTATTTTTGTTTTAACTCCTATTTTTGTTTTAACAGTTTAGAAACAGCCAAACTGATTATTGTTTCATATTTTTAAACACAACATGCTCCAAGAGTTTGTAGAAGAGTTTGTAGGCCAGCAATGCCACCGTTGCTAGGGATACCTTTTTGCAAGTCTGGCCTAATGAGAAACACCTCTACAAAGTCTTAAGAACAAATAGGCTTTTCATCAACTTCTCTATTTTCCTTCAAAGTAGCCTGTCTTTTGATTAGTGATACACTCTCCCTCTAATTCCAACTTCTCCTTCTTCCCAAAAACAACCGAATCAGGAGAAACAGCTGTAACATGATTGTCCATTGATCAAGCTCAGTATGATCTGAATTTGTAACATAGACAGGTCCTTAATAATATTTTGTACCCAGAGTAAATCTTTTCAAAGTCCTGTCTACTCTTCAAATGGCAGTCTTATTGTAACTGGGTCAAAATCAGTTGAGTTTGAGTGCAGATGTGAGATCACTTGAGTACAGAATTGCTTACCAATTCCCTTTCAAGAATCCAGTATATTTACTGACTGTTGGAACTAGCAATTTTGCTTCTTGCTGATTGAAAATGGTCTTTTTTGTCTTTTTGCCAAATGAATATCTGGAAAGTGCCCGTTATCAGTTTATCTAAGCAAGTACAGTACCATCAGCAACAAGCAATGCTAAGGCAGAAGCACACAAATTGCATCAGTGCACATTCATGCCCTGATACTCTGGAGCAATTATTTCATGCCAGATCTTTCTAAAGAAGTCAATGGTTCCTGCTGCTGTGCGTAAACAGAGGTTCTCTCTTTAGAGTGGGTTAGATTGTCTTCTGTGGGGGAAATCTGCTTATCACAGCAGTACGGAGGTGGAGCACATGCAGTCTGGGAGCTAGTTACAGTTCTCTGATTCTCTGCCTGGCTCAGACCTAACTCAGAGGGCAGATTAGAGCACCAGGTCCTTAAAGAACCATCTTCCAAATGAGAATAGCCAGAGCACAGCAGTGCTGCAGCCATACCCCCTAGCCTATCCTGGGGATGTAAGTAGCATACATAGCATCTATGCACAGCTTTATGTTAGCTGAAAACTCTTCCATACTGGGGAAATTCTCAGCTGGCCAAGTAATTGCCCCTTTGTGCCACTGGAACAGCTAAAAGAGGCTAGAAGAAGACAGAGAATTGGCATTTTATAGATTAATGATTACCATGTCAAGTTTATCATGTACAGCAGTCTGTACGGTTACTAAGGTAGTGCTATTCTCCCACTATATACAGAATTGTCACTTGTGTACAATATAATCTACCCAGGCATCACTGCAGATTCCCCAAATCCCCATTTGTCTGGAGAGAGGATTCCCATAATAATGGAAATGTACGCACACGAGTACAGAGTTGATGAATAGCACACAGAGAGGGTATCACGGAATAGTGATCAAATCAATCAACAAATCAGCAGAATCAACTCACACAAGGAATTCAAACTTTAAACAGTACAAATAAATATAGACAAGCATTCACACCTAGTTGCATATGTACCATGAAACAGATAGGTAAATAAAATAAACAGATAGACAAACAATAATGTACACTATATCCTGAATTATTGGGTTTTTATATATAGTTTATATAGTTACCTGCTCTGATGCAAATGTAAAGTAACTATATGTTGGTGTGACGCTAGCATACCATGTCAGTCCAGGGCCACAGCCAATTCACTTGTGTCAGTGCAGATCAAATCTATTGTTAATGTAATAAGTGTGTAGGCAGATGTTTAAACTTCATGAAAACTAATGGGTTGTTACTTGTATTGTTCTTGCTTATCTATTCCTGTTATAATGTAACAGCAAACATTTACATTTGTGTATAACCCTGTAAATATTAAAGAAATCTTGTGCAAAGCTAATGAAGGACTTAAGGACTTTATCAGAAAATGTTAATTTCAAAGCAAGTGATCACTGTGTGTGATGATTGAGGTCAAGGACTCTGAGAGCATTTCCTTACTATCTGTCATCAGAGAAAAAACCCACATGAATACAGACACTGTCAGCTGGTTTTCTGTGTAAAGGAGCTATAAATATAGATTCGATTAATGATCTGTCATCTTTGGACTGTTTGGATTCTAACTGAATAACTGAACAAGAAGATGGAGGTCCCCAGAATTATTCTGGGTAGCCTTGAAGGACTTCTGGGAAACTAGCGATTTATTACATCACTGCCACCATTTGGAGTTACAAACTGTGATTTACCTGTTGTTATATTTCACCTGCTTTAACCTCTCAATAACTCTCATTCTTTTTCTTAGCTAATGAGCCTACAGTTAAGTTTAACACAGAACTGTCTTTGGTGCCAGGTCTGGAGTATCAATTGATCTCAGGTAAGTGACTGGTCTCTTGGGACTGGGAGAAACCTGACGTGGTGTGATTTTAGGTGTGAGTAACCTTTTATCACAAAGTTCAGTTTGTCTGGGTAGTAAGACAGACTGGAGTCTAAGGAAACTGCCTGTGACTCCATGGTGAGACTGGTATAGTGATCCAGGAGTTCACATTTGTTACTGGCTTGGTGAAATCTAATTATAGAACATAGTTTGGGGTGTCTGCCCTTGTTTCTGACAGTCTGCTCTGTAGTAGGTACTAACAGTGGTGAGCAACTCCAGACAGCATGACAGCTGGATCCTGCAGTCTTTATTTATCCAGAACTCCTATTGATTCCTGTGGGAGTTTAGCTCAAGTAATGAGGATTGGGTCCTTTATAAGGAAAACATTATTATCTATGATATTCACTATCTTGATTTAGTCAGTTAGCAGTTGAGCAAAATATACAGTACACTCAGAAGACCTGGTGTAATTCTGCTGCACAAAGGAGTGCAACGAGAGATGTCAGAGTTGTGCAGGGATGGTGGACTCCATGAATGGTATGGAGCCAGCTCCATGCAAGATGCTGACATGTCAGCACACATGACTAAAATTGGAGGCCTAGGCTATGTACACGCTAACAGTGGTAAATTCACCACCGTCAATCGATTTTTCCACATCCATTGAGTGGCAGTGAAGACACACTCAACCGATCCGGAAGTCAATCTTTTAAAACCACCTCCAAAAAAAGCGTAGTGCTGCGTTGACGGGAACGCATTTCCCCTTGGTGCAGCACAGTGAGATAGCGTGCTAAAGGGAAGTTACCAAGTCAATGGGAGTTACGCAAGCTACTCTGCGTAACTCCCATCAACTGCCGCTGAATTTTGCCAAGAGTGTAGACCTGCCCCTAGTGGTTCCACAGTGGCGTTTTCCTGCTATGTGCGGGCAACCAGAAGGTGTGCTGTATTTCTCCTGGGAAGGGACCTTTCTGAGTCAGCGCTAAACAAAGGCATGATGGATTTATTAGAGGAGGATACATTGTGGAAGGGTGCTTTTCATGTGTGTTACTACCTCTCTTAATGGGCTCCATCTTCCAATGTAATGAGTACCCTGAAGACCCATAAAATATTGGGAGTTGATGGTTCTCAGCACCTTCCAAGAAGCAATCAGCACCTCATAGGATCAAGTTCTAAGAAACCTGAGCATTATTAGATAAGGGAGTCCGAAACAGAGCTTGCTGTATTACACTTAGATCCAGTGTCCACTGAAGACAAAGGAAACAATTTAATTGATTTTGATGGAGGTTGGATTGTCTCCTCAGGATAGTTCGCTTGGGTTGAGGCTATAGACGGTTGGTGCAGTTGACCTGTCTGCCCTTTTTTTTTTAATCAATAATAATATTTCCTTTTTTCCCCCTTTATTTTTTTAATATTATGGCTGAGTCAGACTTCTATTTCAACCAGCCATGTGGTCACTCCCACAATAAAAATAACATAGCTCAGTTCATAACCTGCAGAATTGTAGAGCTGAATACCAATTCCTCTTATTTCTGATGAATGCTCTGTATATTTATGTTTTTTTTATCTTTTCTTTTTCCTTATTAAGCCTTTGCTCTGCAAAGAGAAGGAACACTGTCAAAATTTGTTCATTTTCCTTTAGCCAGGAGACTATGGATGACAGTTCACTGCCATTTTCTATTTTGTGCATCATTATTTATATGTCTTTTTCTATTATTTTTCCATGTGTACTGTAGACAAGGGTTCTTAGATGTATATGTTTGTCTTGGCTAGCATATTTTACATTACATGAACTGATGATCATTGCTGGTGAGATTAGCATGCTTGAGTGCTGTGCTCTTAGCTCCTAGAATTATTCTACACACATATTGCTGAATTGCAAATAGCGTCATGGTAATGAGATGCACAAAAAAAAATTAAAATTATTTTAGTAACCTGCAAGACTTGCATGTAGGAGGATATATATAAGGACACGTCAAAGCATATGCTTTAGTGTTCTTAAGCAAGGAAGTAAATGCAACTTAAAGAGATTTATTAATGTGTGCTTGAAAGATCTTCTTATTTGTTTCCATGGCTACCAAAAGAAGTACTAATGCCTTAGCAAAAAATGCCTTCAGCAAAAAACAACCTTCAGTGATAAGGATTCTGCTGAGCATCTCTCTGGAGACCTTCAGTATCTCTCAGAATTGGATCCTGTGGGCCAATTTCTCTGCTGTAATAAGGCAAATCTGTGCTTTTCCATCAGTGCAAAGCTGCCCTAAAACTGCCTTGCCTAGTCCACCTGCCTAGGGAGATCCTTGACTGGAATGCAGCAATCATAGTGCCTACTACACTACACTCACCTCCCTGTGTCTGGCCCTGTGGACGTAGCTGCAAAACAGAGCATGACCACAGATGCCTATACTATGGCAAATTCTGGGTACCAGAATAGCCCGTCGGGGCCACAAGCTGCCCTAAGGTATGTAAGGGGAACTGGCCCAAGGCAGATCATTCCAGGATCAGGGCAGGGTCTGCAGAGCACCATTTAAAGTTTTTTGAGGGGCACAGATTTGCCCCCCCACCTGACTCTTCCCTGCTCAGACATCCCTCCACACCCCTACAAGCAGCCTGACCCCCCCCAGCCCATCAGCCCCTACACCCACCCTCTCCAAATATGAGTGAATGGCATTGCAACCTGGCACATGGGGTCTCAGCACCACTCAGGTTTAACCCAACCAAAAAGTGGTCAGGCCATGGCCTGAGTAGCTCCCCTGGCTCTGTGAACTATGATAAATGGACTCCAAAGGTAGCTAAAGACCAGCTTTCCAGAAGCCAAGCCCTCCTAGGTTTCATGTAAGCATCTGGCCTTGTGTAGACAAATGCAACAAGAACAACACGAATTTATAAATGTGCCCGTGCTGCAAATGCTCAGCTAATGTTTCCCTGCCCGCCTGTCAGATTACTGAAGAGTGCCCTATTCTGAAGGAGATAAGTGAATGTGCATGTTTTGGATCAGTCTCATGAAAGAAGCACTTAAAATAAAGGAAGAAAAATCATGTCCTTCTTGTGGACATTTGTGCCAGCAATGCACTATTATGCAAGTAGAGCAGTTAAGCACTTTCTTAGATGAATGGAAAGCTCCTTTAATGTCAGGTGTATGGGTCACAAAAAAGTAATGATATTTACAAGATGTCTTGCAGCTCTGCTGCTGGTACCAGCTGCTGTTCACATCCGCTGCCATGGATAAAAATGTCAGCTTTGATGACAACTAAACAAGCATCAGCATACACTTCACTGACTTTGTTCTCGCTAACAGACAGTGATTCCAATGGAAACAACAGCCTGTAACCAACAGCAGAGTTTGTTAGAACTCACTTGTTAATTAATTTCTGATGTGGCTTCCAGTTGCACCCCGCTGAACTGAGTGTAAGCTAAGGTGACAGACTCTCTTGTGTTGTTAAGAGTCCCTTATATCTATGCACCTACTTACCTTACCTGTCTCTACCCAAAGAGTAAGAAAAAGGTGTAAATTGAACATCGCAACTATCCTACTTTAACTTCTAAGTTTCAAGAAATCTTGCTGAAACTAAGAGAGTCTAACTTACACTGCTTTACACATCAGATCTGAACTTGGCCCACAAGTCACAGCAAAATAATTACTGCATCCCTATGTATTTTTTTTCCTGATTCTTATTCCTAAACTCTAGAGCTGAATGAATGATTCACTATGAATAATTTATCTGATGAACCTAACCTACTTTTCCACCCACAGGATATCCAGGGGCAGATTGCAATTTCCTTGAATTTATTTGTTATTGCAATTATTCTTAGGTTAGGTTTTTTTTGCCATTTTTATTAGACTCATATAATCTCAGGGTGAGAAAGGACCACAAGGCTCATCTAGTCTAACCCCTTGCCAAGATGCAGGATTTGTTGAGTCTAAAACATCCAAGACAGATGACTATCCTGCCTCTTTTTGAAAACCTCCAGTGAAGCAGCTTTCACAAACTCTCAAGACAGCTTCCATTTTCCTACTGTTCTTACAGTTAGAAGTTTTTCCTGAGATTTAATCTAAATCTGCTATGCTGTAGTTTGAATCCATTGTCTCCTGTCCTGCCCTCCCTCTGTGGCAAAAGAGAACAACTTTTCTCCATCTTTTTATGGCACCCTTTCAAGTATCTGAAGACTGCTATCATATCCCCACTTAATTTCCTAACTCAACATACCCAGTTCCTTCAGCCTTTGCTCGTATGGTTTGCATTCACTTTGATTATCTTTGCCACTCACCTCTGGATCCATTCTGGTTTCTCCACATCCTTTCTATACACTGGTGACCAAAATTGGGCACAGTACTCCAGCTGAGGCCTATCAGTGCCGAACAGTGCAATACTATCACCTCCCATGACTTGCATGTTATGCTTCTGTTAATGCAACCTAAAATTGCATTTGCTTTCTTTGCAACAGCATCGCATTGCTGAATCATGGTGAGATTTTGATCCACCACAACTCCCAGATTCTTCTCAGCTATATCCCTCAATGCTGGTGTTCCAATCATGAGAATTGTCCCACCAAGTCTCTGTGTTGCCAGTTAAGTAATAAATACTCACATAGGCAAATTAAAATCCAGTCTCAGTGTCTACATCCACATGCACCTTTGAAATTCTCTTTCTGCAAATATTTGTGACATTAAGCTTGAATGCCCAAACATTCGTGAAAAGTGACTACAGGGGCATAAGAATGTCAGACATAAAATCATTTATAAATGTGAGCAAATACTTATTGGGATTTATTTGCAGCATCTGCTCAGCTGTACTTACTTATGACCATTTTACTGCTACGAAGTGTTCAATATTGACTGAGCAACACATTCTCTGTATTCAAAAATATTAAACATATTGTGGTATAGCAAGGGCAGAGGGCAGTAGGAAAGCTCTGGAAGGGCGCTATGTAAGTGCTAGAATGATCCAGGCTTTATTCCTGATAGACTAGCCAGAGTCACTAGAAGGTAATTAGTGTCAGCTGACACCAATTAAGGCCCCACCCAGGTGCCTATAAAAACCCTCTACTCCTGAGAGACAGTGTGGAGTTGAAGGAGTAGGTGTGTGATGAGCAGAGGAATGTGTGAAGTTGTTTGTGGAGGAGAACAGAACAGAGTAGGGTGGTGTGTGGAGTCGTGAAGGAGAAGAGAACGGAGTACAGCGGTGTGTGGGAGAGAGGTGGAGTCCTGAAGAAGGTACTGGGCTCAAGAAGCCAGAAAGACGAGGGGGGAGAGTAGCCCAGGGGAAAAGCCTGCAGCTGCAAGTAAGGTGCCAGCAGTACATAGCTGCTACTCAGAGGGCCCCTGGGTTGGGACCTGGAAGAGCGGGGAGGCCCGGGTCCCTACCCCCCTCCCTGGGAAAACGGGGTAATCGGCGATGCCCTGGTCCACTATGAGAGGCAAAAGTGCAAGATCCACTAGGGAGAAGCTGGCCGTTCGCCACACGTGGTGTGAGAAGTGGGATTGATCGCACAGTGGACTTAAACCAGGGTGGTTTTAGCACAGCCCACCCTCAAGATGGAGGAGGTGGTAAAAGCCCTGGTGCAAGCCACAGCCGCCCAGCAGGAGGCTACCCGAGTCCAGGTGGCTGCCCAGCAGGAGGCCGTAAGGCTACAGCAGGAGACTAACCACCTGCTGATGAGGCAGGCTGCCCAGGACCACGCCCTACTCCAGGAGGTGGTAGGCCAGTTGAAAGTCCTGATAGGACGAGGCGGCAGCCACGGTGGGGCGCAGACCATCCGTGCCGGCAACTGGCTGCAGAAGTTGACGCCGGAGGATGATATAGAGGCGTACCTCCTAGCCTTTGAAAAAACAGCCCTGAGGGAAGCCTGGCCCCGAGATCAGTGGGCCAGCATTCTCGCCCTTTCCTAGGAGGAGAGGCCCAGAAGGCCTATTATGCTATGGCGGTGGAAGCTGCTGAAGACTACCCCCAGCTGAAGGCGGAAATCCTAGCCCAATCTGGAGTGACGGTAGCCGTGCGAGCCCAGAGATTCCAGGAGTGGCGGTACAGCGAGGGTAAAGCACCGTGGTCGCAGTTGTTTGATCTGATCCATCTGACCCGGAAGTGGCTGCGCCCTGAGGTTCTCAGCACCGAGAAGATGTTGGAACTCCTGGTGATGGACCGGTATACGAGGGGGCTACCATCAGATCTCCGTGCCTGGGTTGGTCAGAATGACCCCTCCACCTACGACGAGCTGGTCGCCCTGGTTGAGAGACAGCTGGCATGAGCTGGCCCCAACCCTCGAAGAGAAGACATGGTGGGCATGGAAGCCAGTCCCCAAACCCAGTTCCTGGATTGCTGGGGGATCCAGGAAAATGGGAACAGAGCACAAGGGCGCTGAGAAGCGGCCTGACACCGGGAAAGAGCCAGGGAACTCAGAAAGCAAAGACATGGGGGGGCGACCATATAGCCCAAGACAGAAGGGGGCAGCCAGCCTAAGGTACTGCTGCTATGAATGCAGAGAACTGGGGCATATAGCAGCCCAGTGCCCCAACAGGGAGGAGCCTATGCAGTGCAATCTAGGGGATTATGGGGCTTGCTGTGGTCTCCTTGGTTTGGTAGGGGTTGTAACAGCCCCCATGGATATACAAGGCCAGTAAAAATGAATGGCATCGACACCATGGCCCTAGTAGATTCGGGGAGTGCAGTGATGCTGGTCTCTGGTAGGGCGAGACCAGCTGACTCAGGCCAAGCGCACAGGGGTTACCTGTGTACACGGGACTGTAAATCTGTACCCCTCAATCCCAGTACAGATCGAGATCCAGGGGAATACCACCAGGGTGATGGCAGGGGTGGTCCCAAGGCTCCCCTACCCGATCTTGATTGGTAGGGATTTTCCATGGTTTGAGAACCTATTCCCACCCGTGGAGCTCAGGCTGGGCAGCAAACCGCAGGTGAAGACCGAGGCACAGGAAATCAGCCCTGCCCCTGTTTTTGCAGAGTTTGCCCAAGAACTATTCTCACCCCGCAGGAAAGCCCAGAAATCCCGGCGGGAAAGGAGGGCAGGTAAAAAGTTGGGCACCCGGATACTGGCTGAGAACCAGAAAGCTGCCCTGGTGGGTAGACGAACCCGTTTGAGGGGCCAGGAGACCACTCAAACTAGTGAAGACCCAGGCGTGGTTCCCAGCACTAGTAGGAGTGACCCCGGAGATGAAAATGAAGTTGGGCCCCTAGAGGTAGGCCAGCTAGGTCCCCTACAGGGAAATTTTGGGCAGGATCAGGCCATGGACCCATTATACACAAACGTGAGGAAGGAGGTAGCAGAGATTGATAGTGTTCCCGTGGAGGGAAAGATTAAGGGCCCCAGGCCCAAATACATTCTGAAACGAGACCTGCTCTACCATGTGTCCCCCATGCAGGGGGAGGAACTAGTTCAACTCTTGGTGCCACGAAAGCACATAAAGGCAGTTCTTGAACTGGCCCATAGTCATTTATTTGGGGGACACCTAGGAGCAGATAAGAGCCTGGACGAATTCTGAAAAGGTTCTACTGGCCAGGAATACAGGCGGAGGTCCAGCGATACTGCCTCTCCCGCCTGGAGTGCCAATTGCACAGCCCCCAGCCTCACTTGCGAGCTCCATTACTGCAGCTGCAAGTAAGGTGCCAGCAGCACACAGCTGCTACTCAGAGGGCCCCTGGGCTGGGACCCGGAGGAGTGGGTGGGCCCGGGTCCCTACCCCCCTCCCTGGGAAAACGGGGTAACCGGCGATGCCCTGGCCCATTACGAGAGGCAAAAGTGCGAGATCCACTAGGGAGAACTGGCTGTTTGCCACAATATGTACCATCACTTATTCTTGCCCTGATTCAGTGGTGATGTCTACATTTCCTTATTTGAAAAAATAGTTAGTTTTATTCTAAGTGATGTATTTGAGCTGCATAGTACATGTCCCATTAATCATATGACTGCCCTTTTTATCTGCTGAATGGTGATGTTATGTGAACATTTAATACATGCAATATACACTGGACATGAAGAAGTGAGCCACACACTTTTCTTCGGTAAATTACACAAAAGCTGCCTGGCTAGGAGTCCAATTGAGCAGTATTTACTCAAGCAAATCTCTGACTGACTGCAGGATCAGGCCCTGTATGATTTAGTCTCAAATGTATTGCCAGTTATTTAAACTGCATTTAACATCAGATCTTTACTTTTATGGCTCTTTGTATTATTTGTATCTGAAAGACAATAAACTACCTTGTCTGGAAGATAAAACTGGTTTTGGAAGGTCTGATCCTATTAATTTACTCAGACAGTATGTATATTTACGGCCAGATTGTGGCCTTAATCTACATCCAGTGGTGGGGAGAATGCAGAATGGTCACACTGCAAGAGAAGCCAGTGGAAGAATTTTGACTGACTCAGGAATAACACTTCCCTGGGCTGCAAGGGAGCGTATGCTGGAGTGGCAGTTCTTTCACCCTTTGCATTCTCCCCAAGTGGATCTTGCCTAGTTCACGCACAGAGGTGCAAGGTGGGAAATGCTTTTGCCGCCAACCTCTTATGCACCTGCACAGGGATAAGGACAAACCAGTCTTTGTTTTTTGTAATGTTATGCAACTGAAATAGTTTTGCTCTTGAGATTTCACTTTGCGAAAGACACAAGCATGATCAGTGGTTAATAAAAAGAAAACAAACACAAGACTTTTGATAAGGGGAATTACTGGGAAATGGTTTATACTGATCTAGTTTTTGCTTGTGAATCCCTACTGAAGTTTACTATGGGAGGAAATATTGAGACCAAATCGTGCCTTGTCAGCTTGTGTCTTAAAATTAAAATATTTACTAGGCATAAGCCTGTCTGTGTTAGTTCTCTTATTTTAAATATCAGTCATTACAAATAAAATTATTCATTTCATTTTAAAGCATGACTACTTCAGAAGATACAATTTACATTGATGATCAGGACATACTTACCTTCAAAAAGGGCTAGATGTAAAACAAAAGGTCTCCCAAATCATCAGTCCCATCCACATATACAATATCTAAACAACATATCAAACATGCAGTGCACAAGAAAGACGCAGTACAGAATATGATGGTGTAGGTGGCCATATAATAAGATAGGAGTGCAAAGACAATGAATGAGTATTTTAAAACAGCACAGAGAGCTCAAAACAGCACACAGAATTAAACATACACAGAATAACGTGACACTGCAGGAAACGTCAGTGTAAGGAAAAAAGACACGTTAAGACACAAATCAGATTTCAGCTTTTAAAATCCAAATATCTTGTGCAGAGCCATGTTTTTAAGTCAGTTGGTGTTATACTTGTATTATGGGAGTTTGGTCAGTTTAGAACAATTTGTTCGGTTTATCAGGAATTAAGTTTCATTTGACATTTTGGTGAAAGTAAAACAAATCTGAAAGGCTCGCTGAGGACTTTTCTGATAAGAATAAAGAACATGCCCTAGACATTTTATGCCTGACTCATGAGAAACACTGGTTTTCAATCATTAAATACTAGCATGTGCTGGGGATTTTGCTAGCATTGATTTTTTACACGTAACTCCCGACAGGCCTAAAGAGAACGTCTGTATATTATATTTTGTTTTAAATCTGGTAGAATTTATATTACAATGTATTTACGCCATTTTCCTTAAACATGGAAGTCATATACAATCTGGAGAGGTGGCTGTTGGATTGCTTACTTTGGGGCAAAACCTGTCCATTCCTCCAGGGCCACAAAAGGCCCAAATTGCTGCTGAACCAGTGTACTTATGCACTATAGTGAAAGGAACTAAATTTCAGAGAACTTCACCCCATGTGCTACAAACATCCCTGTGCAGCTGCACCTGAAGGTGGATGGAATGAGAAATTGGAAAGGAATAAGATCTCTGAAATAATGGATCAACCACATTGTGGATCCACAGGCCACTGACCCTCCTCAGAGCAGGGACAAATAACAAGAGATACTGTGTGCCTGGTGCTGCAACAACCGCAGAGCAACTCTACATCCTGCAGAACTCTCCCGCACCAAACTTGGCTAATTGGGCTAGCAGCAGAGAATTGTATTTAGCCTTCTATAATCTCTGTCCCAAATGTTTGGGTTGGCAAATACAATGCAAGTGCTGAGGGAGCAGATAAAAAGTTTTATTTTACCTTCTCAACTGCTCTAGCCATAATGTCCATTCTAAGTATAAAGAGAATATCTGACCCATCCAGTAAAATTTTACCGAGTAGTAAAAATACAAAAGAAAAAATGTAACTGGCCCCATTGCATTTAAACTGTTAGCAAGCTTTATAACATTAAAATGGGCTATAAGTGTTTGTTTGAATTTCCTAGACTTCATCTGGGATAATGCCTAGATGTGCATGGATCATCATATCAGATCTGATATTACTATTCCTTACAAATTAAAAAAAAAAAGTCATGAGAACTAAACCAGTAACAATGCATCAGAGTCAGGCAGCAGAAAGATGGTATACTTAATTAATTGCTCCCAGAGCACAGCTTTACAGGATAGGAGGAAAATAATAGCTACTAATGACACTTTCAAGGCTCAGGGGACAGGATCATTGAAAGCCTGATCCTGCATTGACTTCAGTGGGAGCTCTGGAGTCACAAGGAATTTTACACATTGGCATCAAAGTATCAGAGGTAAATCATGCCGCAAACACCCTCCTCTCTCTTCTTCCTTCGCCTTCTTACTCCTCTTTTCCAGTTAAATTGTGAAATGAAAACTAAGCCCTCAATCTTGCAAAGATTTACACATTTGTCACTGAATATAATGGAGTCAATGGGAGTGTTCATAGTATATAAGCAAAGAATGTATGTAAATCTTTGTACGACTGAGGCCTAAATCAGATAATCATCTTTTCTTTTCCTTTCTTCCTCTTGCTCTTTACAGGAGGCTTGTGACATTCAGGTAACTCATCACTTTCCCTATTTTACTTACATTCTCTGTGTAATGAAATCTTACCCTATAAATGGTATATAGTTTTTTTAATTATATTTAAAAACCAACTCTTTGACAAACAGGATCTCACAGAATAGATATTTAGAAGTGCAATGGGACATTTTGTGCCTGATTCTCTTAAAAACATATTTTCTCTCTAAAATATTGTGACATTTTTTAAATATCTAAAGCACAACATGGAGAAATAGTGAGGAGGCTATGCACACAACCAAAGCCTGGTGACACCACAAACTACTCTAGCTTTTTCTCGTAAGTGTTGGTTTTGCTCCCATTGAAATTAAAGGGATTTTTGCCACTGAATTCAGTGACAGTACAATCTGGCCCACAGTTACCAAGAAGGCATTCTTCCAAACCTTGACTGTTAATTCATAGTTAACTCTAGATAATATTATCATTCACATGAGTATCCAAAGTTTCAGTTTAGGTTCAAATACCTGTTGTGTCTTTTTCCTTTATTTTTAAACAATCACAAAAGATCTTTATCATGTTTTAAACTATACTCCATGGACAAAACACTCCCATTAGTATTTGGCTAACGTGTTTGGTTCTGTGTACATGAAACAACAAACTGCCTATAAATTTATCATTGAATAGTATGTTTCATGGACAGCTGAGTATAGATAAATGTATAAGGTCAATCCTTCCAGGTGCTGGTTGCCTTAACTCTCATTTAAGCCAAAGGGAACCAGTCGTGACTAGCACTACAGTAGAGGAGGCAAAATAGGACACTTTACAGAATACGGCACTTAATAATCCAAACACACCCTCTCTATATATTAAAAGAATCTTGTTAAAAATTAAATTAAAATTTAACATAAATTAAAAATATTTGCAACACATGACTGGTATTTATAAAGAGGGCTCTGTTTACTTTCTATACATTTGAACAAAAACACAAGTAAGGCTTTCAGAAGGGGACAATGGCTCTTACCCAGTGCAAAAATGTTTGTACAGGTGTCATCCATCTCTCATTGTGTGCAAAATAATGTATCTGCTTACTGGAAGTATTTTTTATGAGGGAATTAGTGCCTCATTTAATGAATAGTTTTTGGCAAGCACTGTAAACATATATGATGTTTCAGATAGATACAGGCACAAGGATCACACAGTTCAATCAAAAGAGCAAACATTGGTAGGATGACATAAGATCTGAGACACATGCAAATAGCAATCACCGAGAAGCTTGAATAAATGCATAGGCCACCTTACAAGTTGCAGCAGAATATACAATGTTAACTCAACTGCTTACCCACTAAGTACACCAAGAACCAGGTTAAGTACGAAAAATGAGCCAAGGATGATAAGACTAACAAAATAGATCCATGGCCATTCACATCCTATTGCATCATTTACCTGTAAAATGTAAGGAAATAAGTTATGATTAAGCCATTCATTAAATAGCAGAGTCCTTTTACCAGCTGCCAGATCACATAGGTGTTCGTTGTTCCAAAATAAACCCTACTTTTTAGTATCTGTCATCTCCAGCACTTAGTTACACGTCAGCCTCTAATTTACTTCCATTGTATATTATTAGGAAAAGAAAAATTGGCTCTTCTTTTGAATGCTGAAAATATCCATTAAATCTGTTAGGTAATTGGCTTAGTTAATTTTTAAGAAAAGTGGACTCATATTTAACTTCTTTACTCACCCAGATGAGTATGCAGATGTTATGCCCTATAACTGAAGGCCTATTTTCGAACATCACATTTAAATGAAAGGTATTTAAAGTGTTTTTTTTATAATTTAGCCTCATGTTAAGTAGGAACATGAAGCCTATATGCTGGTAACTTTTTAAATTTTTTAAAAATAAATTTCTGTTTTTGGTATTTGTACATTATTTTCAGGGACTATGTCTTAGTTATGGTAAACTGTTTCTGCTTTAGGTACACAGCACAATTGCAGGAAGAGAGGAACCTTTTTTTTAAACCACATCAACACTACACATAATCTCACCTGTATAATATAACCTGTGTGTTCATAGCAATTGAATTCAGGACTCTGCTTTCATGATGAAAAAGGTGTATGCTTACCCGCTCAATACACCAAGAACAAGATTTAGTACGAAAAATGACCCAAAGATGACGAGACTGACAAAATATACCCATGGCAATTCAAATCCCATAGCATCATTCATCTGTAAGAAATAAGATGATCTTATAGAAGTAGTTTCCTACAGTATGTAGTAAGGAAGAATTAGAGAAAAAGAAAAGAGAGTTTTATAATGCAGTGAGACAATAATCTATGCATTTTCCTTTACATTCATCAGAGGAGACCCAGAAGAGGAGGAGTAAAGCACTGGCCACATTCACGTCACATTCCCAGCACACACACTGAAAGAAAAAAATGACTATTGCATAGCTTTGCAAATGAAAATTATGTTTTGCCAAGCATATAAAAATAGCAAAACAGGAATTTTGTTCTTTACTTAATACTTTGCATACAATCCCAATTTGTCAAAATATTTCTTGTAACTATAAAATAAAACAATGCTTATAAAATGATATTTAGATCTTTGGCATTTTTTCATTTTTACTATCGGCGTATTTCTTACATATACCTACTTGGATTTTCTTTTTAAAAAGCATAGACTAAAAGGTAAAACAGATACATTCCAAAAATATAAATATCCTATTGTTTTTCTGTACCAAATATATAATTGGGTGCAATGAGATATTTATTCTTAATCAGTTTGTTAAGAAACATAGTGGAATATATTTGGGTAAATCAAAAGTTTTATTTATATATAAAATGTAAGCCAATTTTAGATGCAAACTGAAAACATGGAAACATTCCAGAAAGGGATTTTGAACCAAAATTATATAAAGATAAAGGTTATATATACACAGTAAAATGTTTTGTTATGGATGTTGTTATAAAGCTAAGATTAAATTAATTGAACATATGCATACAGCCTTTTTGTAAACTTATTTTTCATTCTCTATTTTTGGCAAACCTCACCACATCCATCTCAAGGATGGAGCCAAGAAACTTATCCATTGAAATCCAAAATGTCATATTTAGAAGAAAGAGAAAATATACATGTGGAATTACTAAGACATTTCTCACATGTCATTTTTTACTATAGTCCAAGAAAAGAAAATAGGTTAAATTGTGATGGCTTTGCTTTGTAGGTTGTCAAGCTCATGTGTTGACATTTTGGGCTTGATCCTGCAGTCCTTTTCCAAATACAAATAATATTTCCAAAAATATAACTGACTAAAATGGGAATTTTTTAAGGACTATAGGATTGGGCACTTTGTTGTGGAACAAATACTAGGCAACTTTTTCCCCCTTCTTCAAAAGTGTGTGTGTGTGTGTGTGTATGTGCATGCGTGCATGAAACAGGGTTTAAGGACATGTAACTTCCACTCAAAGTCCTGTTAAAGGATTTGAATCCTGTCCTTACATCCCTATTATTAAAGACCTGAGCCTCTTTTAAACAGAGTAGCAAAACCTTGGTAAGTTTTTTTTTCCCTGTGTCTTTTTAAAAAACTGATTACAAAGCTTCCATTTTCACAGGGTAAAAATATGCCGTACCCATGGTTAAGCACATGAATAAACCTTTGCAGAATCAGGGCCTTAGATAATTCTCAGTATTATTCAGTTCACTGCAGTGAGGTAATGGATATTAATTTTTGTTTCACTTAAAAAAACCTGGCTGATTCAGTTTACTTCCAATATGACTAAAAAGAGGAGATCTGTCACCCTAGGTTTTATGTTTTTTAAAAACAAGTTACCCCTAGGTTGTTTTTCTATTAAAAATATTTTATGTAAGAGGACAGAAGAGATTTTAAATAAGTTGCAGATTTTACTGGACTCCAGAGAAAAATTAAACACAAATTCAACCACCATCTCTATACTGACAACTGACAGATCTACCTCTGTACTGTATAATGTCTCTTTCTGGCCAAATTAAAATCTCAGCCTGTCTCTATCACATCTGCTTATGGATGTCTCACGATCAGCTCAAGCAAACAGAGCTAAAACAGAGCTGCAAATCTTCCTCTCTAAGTCCTCCTCGCTACCTCCTTTCTTGATCACTGTAGGTAGCATCACCACTCTACCTGTCATTCAGGCCTATAACTGGCATTGCTTTTTTGACTCAGACCTCCCTCTAGGTCCTCATATCTAAGCTATGTCTAATCTTGCTGGTTTTTTCTGCGTAACATCTCTAAGATATGGCCTTTCCTACTCAGTCACACAGCTAAAACTCCTGTCTAGGCTCTCATCATCTTGTATCTCAAGTGCAGCAACATCCTTTTCTCTGGCCTTGACAAACACAAACCTGTCCCATTCACTTCCATTCACAATGCTGGTGCAAAGTTCATCCTCCCAGCCCATCACTTTCACCATGTCACCTCTCTCTTTTGAGTCCCTCCACTCACTCACCGTCCTCTGTCACATCAAACATAATCTGCTTGTATTCACTTTCAAGGCCTTTCACATATAATCCCCACCCTACCCATCATATCTTTCATTTGCTTTGTGGAAAGGCCCATGATGCCAGAAGGAAAATGTCAGTTTTACCCAGCATTGATGACAACTCTTTGCTGGTGTAAACCATCTGAGAAAACCCCAAATGATATGTACAGCCTCCCTTGTGTGAGGTTCAAGGGTGAGGAACTCAGGGTGAACACAGCAAGCCAACAAGATGCTCTTTTACTCAGCATGGGAGCATGCCTAGGGCAGCCAGAGTTTGTGCTAATTTAGCACTATGTACCCCTGAACCAAAACCAAAGCTACTTTCCCCACTTCCTTGTAGGTATCCAGGACAGGGGCTAAGTTTGAAACGTCCTGTCTGTGTCACAGTGGTGATGCTAGCATATACAGTTGTGATTTGCACTTCCTCCTGGTCATTTCACTGAATCTTGTCCTAATTATATTTTTACCATAAGCACCAGTTTCTAGCATAAAACTCATGTAAGAAAAAAAATCACCTTACATTAGAGTGATACAATTTTAAGACCCAACGTTATGGTATCATCTAGGGCTAACACCATTTCCACGAGAAGTTGGGAATTACAGCTATTCAATGGCAAAAATCGTTTTCTAGGGTTGGTGGGTGTTGAAGTTATCCAAAATTAAAGTTATTCTTAGTAGTTTGTAGTAGTACATTTTTTGTGCTGATCTAAGATTAAATTCAGCATACCCTGGACCTCTGACCATTGTAAAAAGCCATTCAGTTTTCATTTTCCTTCAAAGGCATGTCCCCTGATCCAATAATGTTAGTTGAGTCCCTTTCCCTGCAAGTTCAAAGGCTAGCCAAGATGTCACTCATGATGCAGCAAATAATAGGGACTGGATTCTTGCTTGGTTCTATCAAATAGACGTCTGACATGGTACATCCGCTCTACCTCTTGACAAGGTCAAGAAACTGGAATTTATTACTGCACTATTGCAGAGAGAGAGATTACAAAGAGGACGTCACAAATGCCATTCCCCAGTTTTGTCCCAAAATTATGCCTTTTCTTCAATCCATGTTGGGTCATTTGGAATAAGCAAGTAAAATCAGTTTGTCCCAAAGTACATACTAGATGTGAAATACAGGATGAAATAATTAGGGATATTCAGGTAGCATCTATATCTTGTTATCTACCGACAAATTATCTCTCTCTATTCTACATTCCAATGCCTGGAACAGATTCCAGAACTGGTGTGCAGATCTGGACCTTAATGTGCTTATGGACTTTCCATTTGAAATACACTTTACTTTCTACAAATTAGTATCACCCTTGGACTCACAGTGATCACACTACAGGACCAAATGTCCAATTTCAAGACAGTCATAAGGAATTCAGGCTTGCTCTCCTGTCTCATTCTCTCACTCACAGATTCCTAAAAACATTGGTGTCAACATGCCTCCTCTTGTGATTTTTTAACAGCTATTACTTCAGGCATTTATTCAAACTCCATTCAGACAATATTTATACTTTCTGCTCATTAAGCTATATTTTTAATTGCCCTAACATTGGCAAGGTGAATATCTGAGCTAGAAGCCCTTTCCATTCAGAGACAGCTCATTTAATGAATGCCACTTGGCACTGTGCCTATCTCCATACTTTAATTCAAAATGCAAGACAGATTTCCACAGGTCAAAAGAGGCAACTCAAAACGTCATTCTGTCCTTAATCCTAAACAAAAACTGAGGCATGGCTTAGCTATCAGCCAGGCAGAGAAAATCTCCCTCTCCAGAAACAAGTATATTTGCAAGGCCAAAGCATTATTTGTAGTCTCTCACCCAAAGCGCAGAGCAAATCCTTGCTCTAGCCAAGGATTCAACTGTGAAATGGATCAGGAGTTGTATCTAAGAAGTATAAAAGACCAAAAGGCCTAAATCCTCCCATGAATGCCACTGCATGTCAGATGCATACGGTGTCCTTTTCCTGGACCAAAAAGCCCTATACATTGCCACATCGGTTTGTAAAGCTACCATGTGGGCCACCAAAAACAGCTTTACAAAACACTATAATACAGATTTGCAATTTGCTGCAGCTTTTGAGTTCACAGTTCTTCAGACAGTGGACAAATCGTGATCTAACCCTTTTCACTTACTTTATGTGTCTGTCACCCCACCGTCTTCCTTCTTCTCTCACCCTAACCTTATGGATCATATTCTGACAGTTCTGGATCAGGGAATATGAAGGACAAAAGGAATACCCTTCATACCAGTCAATTTGATATCTCTGTAATAGCACGTCCCCCCAGTACAGAGGTGTGTAATCTTCCTTTACATCAGTATTTGTCAGCATTTATTCTTTTGTACATTACTGCCACTGCTTGACTACGCTGTGTCATTTTCATGCCATTCACACTGGCATTAATTCAATGTACACAGTACATTTTAACAGCCTTGAAACACTCATTCTAGTGCAGCATGATCCCCCTCCTTTTCATGAGGGACACAGTGACTGAAATATCTGGCTGCCTGTGAGCTCCTCAGGAAGACACACAATTTACAGTCGAGGATCAAAGAACATGCTATTTTTGGAGAAATGAAATTGGCAGGTATGAAACAATTTCCTTTGCGTATCAATCTGAATGCACCATCAGAGTCCAAGGATACATCTGCTCACTGAAGACAGAGAAACTTTATCTGTGTACCGTCATCTTTACCAATAAACTCTGTTGAAATGCTATAGGCTACAGTGGCAGGGAAAAGATAGGTTAAAAACCTAAGAGCATTGTACTCCCAGAAGGCACAGTTCTGTCAGCCAATGAGGCCTATCTCCCTACTAGGAATTCTAGGGAGCTCTGTGCTCCATTCAGGGTCCAGGAGTCTCACAGGAGAGCCACTGCCAAACCTTTTGCAAGGGAGTAGAATGAGCTCCTTTCTGTGCTATAGTGCCTCCACTTCAAGCTTGCTATCAGAAACCATGAGCGGGACAGCCTAGCAGTTAGAGCCACAGTAGTCTTGCCTAATGGTTGGAGCCAGAATCAGGAGTCCAGAGTGGGGTTGGAGCAAGGCTTGAGTGACAGCAAGGCTGGAGCAGGACTAGGAACAGGACTGGAACAAGAGCAGGACTAAGAACAGGAACAAGACCAAGGCCAGAGCAGGCTAAGGTTTGGGGAGTCTGTTACCACAGACAGGCAGGAGAGAGTTCCAAGCCCTGGAGTAACATTGAGCAGACTGAGCTGCTGTTCCTCTTGTGGGGCTTATATATCTACTCTGGGAGATATCAGACCAGTTCCTGGGTTGTAGATTTCCTGGCACCCAACACAGGAGTGACTCATCACCTTACACTTGCACTGAGTGGAGTGCAAGGATCAGATTGTGAACAGGTCCTTTATAAGGCCACAAGGGGAAAGGCAGGCACCCCTCTTCCCACCCCTAGCTTGTGTACCATGTGTACAAGCCACAATCTTTTCCTATTTAGGGCCTGATTTCTGGAGGGCTGGGTAGCAACATCTCCCACTGAAGTCAATGGGAGTTGCCTTTGCTCAACACCTATGAACATAAGACTCTTCACTCCTGCTGTAAAGTCTTGTATATTGGACTAATTGGTCCAAATATACAACTCCCTCAGGTGTCACACTGAGAGTGTAACACCATTTTAAAACAAAATGGTAACACTGTACAGGATATCCCAGAGAAATCAAATCAATTAACAAATAAACTATTGCTGAGTTATTATACAGTGGTATTTGAAATACTCCAATTTAACCCAACACAAACTAAAAAATAGCTATGGTAGTGTGCGGTAGATGCTGGTGAGGTATCCAAGATCTGGGTAAAGTTGCATGCAAATCCAGGTGCAAGTTCTCTTTAAATGTGGCATGGGTTTGCTAAAGAGTTGTAAGCTTCTTTTAACCTGCTGATGAATCTGGACCTGAATTATGGGCTATTAATAATGCAGTGGCATCACATCTCTAATGTTTGTTTCTGTTCTGGCTTCTTTTCCATAAAGTTTCAAACTCTTTTCACTTCAAAAGGGTCTTGGTGTGGTGGCTTGCTGCTTAAAAATATTCCTTCTTTTATTTTTGTAACATCTTAATGACATTTAAATTGGGGGATTTATTTATCAGTGCCTAGAACATCCTTGGTAGCATTTTAGAAATAATAATGAATGACAAACCCAATTTCTTGATGGATTTAGAAAGCCCTCAGAAATAAGGGTTTTGTGAGCATGGGGAGTTGATCCAGCAGGTTTTTAAGTCTGCACTGCAGGTTCACAAATCTGAGAGCACAGACTTCAAAGCCTGCTGGGAAGCTCAAGTCCTTTTAGAGGATGCCAACAGCTTTTCCAAAGCCCACTGGCTTCAAAGTTTGTGCTCTGGGGCCCTGCAGGCTGCAGTGGAGTTAACATAAATCTGGTTAAAGGGGCTGGGCTTCAAGGATAGCAGCTCCTCTAATGCTGGTCATCTGTAAAAGGCTATGCTCTGGGCTGTGGAACAAAGGCACAGATTTCTCTCACTCTCTCCGGGGTTGGCTGGATTCATCTTCACTGCACTGCAGACCTGGGAAACCTGCAGCCAACTGTCAGATGCACCTGTGCTTGGTGAACTCTGAGGCCATTTGTTGTAAATGTCGCTTCACTGCCATGTGATAAACCAGTTTTGTGACTGACATGCTGGTAAGGGTCCTGGCTAAAAACGTCTAAATGAGTCTAAGAGAGTATGACAAAGACTGAGAGCTTACGGGAGTTTCTGCTTGTGAAATCCACTGAGGAAAACGGTTGAGGGTTACATTATCTTAGATTCCCTTATAATTACCTAAGGTCACTTCTGAGTTTGAACCTCAGGTTTATAAAGGTAAAACATGCTATCAAAAGGCGTAGCATTACTGTGTCTCCAGATGCCCCTCTCCAGCTAAACTTCATCATGTAAGAAAATAGCTTGAGTATTGTTAATTTTTAGAGCTCTCAAAACTGAGTGCAGATTTTACCATTTGTAATTTATAATAATTGTTTGCAATCTATGTACACTAATGAAGAAGTGCATAAATTAGTCATCTACATATTTATTCCTTAAAGCTAAACCTTTTCTTTTTATAATCATGATTTTAAAATTTTGAGATAAAGACTCAAAGTAAATTAGGATGCAGAATCTTATTGTTCTTTAATGCATTTTAGATACTTCTAAAGCACCCAGTATCTAAGGGTTGCTGGTGATATTATTAGGTTAGAGTCTTTGGCCAGAAAATAAAATGCTTTAAGCTTATTTCTCCAAGGAAAGCGTGGATGTCACATGTGGTTGTTTTATAACAAAATATGGTTCTCCCATTTCTAAATAGCCAGCATACGGTTCCATTGTAACTTACAGCCAGAGGCCTACCTTGGTAGCAGGCCAGAGCTAAACCACCACGATGGGAGGTCAAGTGTATTGCGGGCGATGAATCTTTGCTCTGTATCATGTTCTTTGGTTTCAGCATGTTAAGATGGGGTTAATACCATTTACTGTGTTTTGTATCTATCGGTCTGAAGAAGTGTGTGTTCCTCGGTTAAGTCATGCATGAAACTTGTAAAGTATGTGAAAAGATTTAAATCTAAACCACCATGCTCAACAAAACTGTCTATGTATAATTAGTAAAGTGAATGAGCCAGTACTGTGAGAGATGGGTCCATCTAACTGTGCTCAATAACAAAGGGCTAAATTACAGAGATTAATAATACAAAGAATGATACTAAGTATTAAATATCTTTTGAAAGAATCTGTTATGACAGCTAATTCTGCATGGAGTTATACAACAGTTGTTGGGGGGGAAGATTGTTTGTTTAGTGTTTTCTGAAAGACAAGGTTTCAAATATGATATAATAGTTCAGATTATTTGGACTGAAAAATAGAGTGGGTGACTGATATCTTAATTTACATAGAAGCTGTAAGTCAAACAAAAGTACCATATGCAGGGTCTGAACTCTATCCAATAAGATTTATCATCACACGACGAGATTTGGATCGCTTAAGAAAGGCTGTTAACCAGTCTCACATTTGTTTCTTCCTGTAAAGGTTTTGGAGCAAGATGTAGTAATTCAACTGCAGGACCTCTTAGTAGATACCTGGAGTCTGACTTATTTCTAATCTAATTTCCAACCATTTTATTTAAACTTTTTGAGGAGAGTATGCTCTTTTGAAGATTTACAGTGATCTCTGACAAGGAATTAGTTCCATGCTTCTGATGCAATATCTGTCAACGGTCAGATAAACCTGAGATACTAGAAATCATGTCAGAATAAATCATCTTCAATTCCAGGATTAGTTCATGGGAATGGGTGTCCTCCTGTAAGTAATTTAAAATCCTCTCTCTCCATGTGGGCTATGTGTGTTACATTGTTCTTTTGAAACTATTACATTAAATCACCATCCTTCAGGGAGCTATTCTAGACTTTTTAATATTTATATTCTCCCACTTTATAGTACTATTTGCAGGCCTGGATTTGATTATCATATTTATGCTGATCTCTTCCCTTCTCTCTGTTCCTAAAGTCTCTAATGAGCTGGTACAGCAATTTATTTCTAGCCTCCCTGCAATCTGAGCTTAGATGTTTTTTAGCTTTTTAGATTTAAAAGATAAACAGAGTTTAATTAGCTCAAATCAACCTCTGGAATCTTTTACTGTAATCTCAGATTAAATTAGCCTCTATTGATTAATACTCAAAAATAAAAATCCAACATGCTACCTCTGGCTCTCAAATGTCATTTATTATGAAGCATGTTAATAGTGTCATCCAAAATTCCTACCATTCTATATCCAGTCAGAGATCCTGAGCTTGATTTCTTGCTGCCTAAATCATCCAGGGCTGGGAGCATTGTGCACTCCACACAGTCAACCCCTTTGGGGGAAGAACGGCCTCGCTTCACTTGAACAATTCCCTTGGATGACCCAGGAGTGGTGTTCACGGACACTAGGAGAGCAGTGTCAAGCAATCCTTAGCAAGTAGAAGGCAAATAAAAGGAGAAATTAAGGGATTCTGTAGGGTATCCTGTCAAAAAAATCTGGCATTGTCTGGGGATTATTTCTAGTGTATGGCCCATACTTACTCAAAAAAAAATCTGAAGACTGTCATATGTGCTTTGGTCTTTTTCAGACTCTAGGCTGCAATTCATTGTTGACTAGTATTTGTTTGGGTTCTGTAATGTGTCTTCCACTTCTGTAGAGTCAGGATGCTAAATTCCTAACAATGACTAATGTCTTACTTTATCACTCCAGCTCTCCACTGGTTTCTGGCTTATCAAGATACTGACTTCCAAGTTTTAATATTTTATTGTTTACAAGTTTTTCACCAAGATATCTCCTGTTACTCCAGCAGAGCTTCCTGCTCAGTCTGGAAAATTCTTCAGTTGTGGGGTGCTTTATTTTGTGTGTGATCCAGTGGTATATTTTGTACTTCACCTGAGGGATTTTCTTGTGAATTAGATCTGCAGAATGTTTGGCTGCATGTAACACTGAGAGCTTGACTTACTTCTCTGGCTGTTCTTTCAACTAATTTATAAACAGTTTTATTATGTTTTTGGTTAGTTGCTCTCTGTGACGCTTGAAATAAGAACAAAGTAATTAATTGAGTATCTGGCTGGTTTCCTGAATGCTTGATTGATAGGTTGAACAACCAACAGACTAACATGCTTTATTATTGTAGTGATTCTTTTTGAGGTATTAATTGTGTCTTGTGTCCAGCTGAATTTAAGTGGGAGTTATAGCCATCTTCTAAAATCTTCATTCTATTACTAAAAGAACAAATGATTGCATTATATTTTTCTATGCAGAAGACGAAAAGATTTCTTGTGCTTGTAAAATGATATCAAGAACACAGTGGCTTTTGTTATTTTATGCGAGTAAATTTAGAGAGGTGTTGATGCTGTTTGGAAAGTTTGTAAGTAAATTATATTAGGGTTTTTCACCCTTAAATATAGGTGTGTTACTCTCATTATTATTAATGGGAGGAACACTTTTACAGGGGATGTTCAAAAAGTTCAATATACCCCTAAAGATTCACACCAATCAGACAATGTTATGGAAATTATCATTTTAGTTAGAAAATTCTAAGATGTTACAATGACTTAGCGTAGCAGCTAAAGCTTAATACCTGGGACACATAACAGGTTACCAAGTGTACACTCCTTTTGCTACATTTTGTTAAAAGTATAGGAATCATGACTCCGTGATGTTTTCTTTCTAATATTGGAATATGTTACTATCACAGTACTGGTGATACAGTTTTAAAATGTTAAAGTGTTAACTAAAGGATCACTGACAAACATGCAGACAACAGCTCTACCTACCCAATGCAAAGGCTGAAATTACATGGGGATATTTTAATGATAGAATTTAAGACTCCTAACATGGATCCCTGATATGGCGTGTTATAGAGGGGTCCCCATTAAAACTCAGCATTTGCCAGTTAGCAGGCAGGCATATCTAAGATACTACTGCTTTTCCTTACATGTAGGGTTTGTCCTCAATGCAGTGTTAGCTCAAGGTATGAATCAAGCATTGCCCCTAATCCAACTCCTGCACACTCATATAATCTCTATCTCTAGTTAAATGACGTTTAAACCTGAGCTACTTGATCTGTCAGGTGGTGTGGGATGAAGTCTGAGCGCCGTTGCCATTCAAGCTAGCAATGCAATGAGGAGCCAGCTACTGGCTACAAATCTGATGTAGCACAACTCATCAGATGCTAATCACTCCACTAATCCAATCCCTCAATGCTGTTATCAAACTACTCTGTGTAGCTGAGGGTTGTTTCACAGTGTAGCCACTGACAGTCTAGCTACGCTAGCTCGAGTGTAGTAACTCAAATATAGCAACTCATGTTAACTGTTGTCATGAAGACAAACCTTAGAATGAAAAATAGCTATGACGACTATGATAGCCTTTGCAAATTGTGGCTTTTCAATGACAAGCATCATTGTTCATTATGTGCACCCCGTACAGCAAATGAAACTGCTAAAATAAACAGCAAATCATGATGCAGCATTACTTTATATATTAAGTATTAGCCATAAAATGTCACATAAACCTGCATAGTTTGATTTGATCTTCGGGGACATAAAAGCACATCTAGGGCCAGACCTTCAGTGAAAAGTCTCCATGTGCAAAATCAAGGTTAAAATTTCTGAACCCTTGTGCGCTTACTAAAGCTAACAGGAAAGATGGCCAAAAAAGTGTGCATACACAACTGCAGAATGTGAGTCAAAGCATTAAGAGCCACTGTGGGAAAAAGCTGCCATCCTGGCTGACAAAAAAGAAAGACCTCCAGAGCTGAAAGCATAAGTTTCTGCAGACTGAACTAAAGTGCAAGGCCTTACGGCTGGGGCTATAACAGAATCACATTCTCTGTGTATCAAACATGTAACATAACACACACTGACCGGTAGGTTATGTGCATTTGAACAACTTAGAATTAGGGAAATATACTAGCATAGGAAGAGACACAAGAACCTGATTTGCAGCAATCACAGGCAAGTATGTGAGTAGCAGGACCCACATAAGTCAAGAAAAATTGAAAGGTGCTCAGCACCTAGCAGGATCAGGCCTGAAATCAACTCTGGATGTGTACAAGAGAAAATTATTATTCAAACTTGAATCATTTTACAGTGGAGTTCACTGTTAGTCAGGTGATAGCGAGCAGGATTAGTGAAGGTTATCGGAAGCAGTCATTTTCTGCTGCCAGTCTTTCTGACAGAACATAAGAACATGAGTATGGCCATACTGGATCAGACCAGTGGTCCTTCTCAATATCCTCTATTCCGACAGTGGCCAATGCCAAATGCTTCAGAAGGAATGATCAAAACAGGGCAATGATTAAGTGATCCATCCTGTCATCCAGTCCCAGCTTCTGGCAGTCAGAAGTTTAGGAACACTCAGAGTATGGAGTTGCATCCCTGGCCATCCTGGCTAATTGATGGACTTGGTCTATTGGTGGACCTGTCCTTCATGGATCTATCTAACTCTTTTTTGAACCCAGTTATACTTTTGGCCTTCACAACATCCCCTGGCAATGAGTTCCGCAGGTTGACTGGGCATTGTGTGAAGAAGTATTTCCTTATGTCTGTTTTAAACCTGCTGCCTATTGATTTTATTGGGTGACTACAGGTTCTTACATTATTTGAAGGGATAAATAACACTTGCTAATTCACTTTCTCCAAACTATTCATGATTTTTAAACCTCTATCATATCTCTCCTTCGTCATCCCTTTTCTAAGATGAACAGTCACAGTCTTTTAAATATCTCCTCATTTTCGTTGCCCTTTTCTGTACTTTTCCCAATTCTAATATATCAGATTTTTTTTTAGATAGGGCAACCAGAACTGCACACAGAATTCAAGGTGTGGGCATACTATGCATTTATATAGTGGCATTATATTTTCTGTCTTATTATTTATCTTTTTCCTAATCATTTCTAACACTCTATTAACTTTTTTGATTGCTGCTGCAGATTGAACAGATGTTTTAGAGAACTATCCACAATGACTCCATCATCTTCTTGTGTGGTAACAGCTGCTTTAGACACTATCATTTTGTATATATAGTTGGGATTATGTTTTCCAATGTGCATTACTTTGCATTTACCAACATTACATTTCAGCTGCCATTTTGTTGCCCAGTCACCCAGTTTTGTGAGATCCCTTTATAACTCTTTGTAGTCAGTTTGGACTTAACTATCTTGAGGAATTTTGTATCATTTGCAAACTTCGGCAGCTCACTGTTTATCCCTTTTTCCAGATCATTTATGAATATGTTCAACAACACTGCTCCCGTACTGACCTTTGGGGGAACTCACTATTTACTCCTCTCCACTATGAAAACTCACCATTGATTCCTATCCTTTGTCTTCTATCTTTGAATTAGTTGTTGATCCAAGAGGACCTTCCCTCTTATCCCATCCCGTATCCTTACTTTGCTAAGAGCCTTTGGTGAGGGACCTTGTCAAAGGTTTTCTGAAAGTCCAGGTACATTATACCTACTGGATCACCCTTGTCCACATGCTTGTTGACACCTTCAAAGAATTCTAATACATGATTTCTGTTTTCAAAAGTCATGTTGAGTCTTCTCCAACATATTAAGTTCATCTATGTGTCTGATAATTCTGTTCTTTACCAAAGTGTCAACCAGTTTGCCTGGTACTGAAGTTAGGTTCACCAGCCTATAATTGCCAGGCTTGCCTCTGGAGTCTTTTTTTAAAAAATTGGTGCTACATTAGCTATCTGCCAGTCATCTGGTACAGAGGCTGATTTAAGTGATCAGTTACATACCAGACTTAGTAGTTCTGCAATTTCATACTTGAGTTCCTTCAGAACCACTGAATGAATACTATCTGGTCCTGGTGACTTATTACTGTTGGATTTATCAGTTTGTTCTAAAACTTCCTCTATTGACACCTCGTTTGATAATATGCATCATGATGCAAAAAAATTGCACATACCCCCTCCAACCCAATTTACACTTGCCCACAAGGTAAGACTATGTAGGTAGTATTACTGGTGACACAGTGAACAAATGAAAATCAGGAATGTGGGCAGATTCCAATATTTGTATTTCTATTTGCCGCAGCATTTTTAGCACTTCAGGGAACTATAAATGGGGCCACCTTTAGAAAGGAGTTGTTCTTCTGACTGCATTTCAGCTTCTGGATTATACCATTAGGAGACCTGATCTCATCTTATTTTGACCTCATCAATAGGTCCCTAAGATTAAAAAAGCCCACAAAAACATAAACATGAGTTCAAATATAGAGATAATGGGATTTCTTTGGGTTCTGTGAACAACTCTATTCAAAACTCGTATATAGATCCTCTTGACTGCACAAGACTTTTACATTTTTATTTGTCATTATTACTAAAAGTTTTTCACTTATTAGCTAATAGCAGATGAACCTGCCAGAGCCTCAACTGGTAAAATCAAATTGAGAAAAGTGACATTCTTCCATCCTGGTCAAAGGATGCCAGCTTGGCAGTCAAAAGGTGTATTGTGTCTACAAGAGAAAAGACCAAGAACCAATTTCATTTAAATGGTGTCTTCACGGCAAATTCAGAGCAAAATATTTGGAATATTTTACAAGGTGGGTACACTTCTTTGTGTTTCTGGTCAATAACCACAGTGTCTTTTGCAATGAAATGAAAATTGACATCTATGTAGCGGCAAATGTCTTCCATTTGGAAAAACTACTTAAAAACGGGTTTGGTTGTTATTGCCACTCTTGGTCTCAAATAACCTCAGTTTGATGACTTTAAGGGCATATTGCAAGGTCCATCTGTTTTTTGAATGTGGGGGGAGGGTGGTGTTTTATGATGAAGGTCTTGCCTTTATAACGGGGATTTATTTTAATTTTTTGTGTGTCTGATGAACCAATTGGTTGATTAATTATTAAAGGAAGAAAAGTTCTCAGCTTAATTTATTTATTTTATTCTGCATGAATCATGTAATTTAAAATGTGTTAAATCTTCTAGACCTTTTAGCATAAGTTATCTTTGTATATATTGAAAGAAATAATAAATAATAGGTTCATAACTACCAAAATTCAGATATGCTCTTGCCTCCAAAAATTAACACTGCCTGTGTTCTCTGCTGCACCCCTCCTCTGCCATGATTTCACTTTCATGGAGCACGGGAGATATGCGTTTTTCTCATCACAGATACAAATGATAAACACATGCACAAATTGTACATTCATAAAGTCTCCTGAAACAATTAGGAAAAGGTAGGGAGAGAAAGCCAGCAAGAGAGACAGTGAGAAAGAGAAAGAGAATAAGTGCGTGTTCTGATTGATTCCAAGAAACCATCACAAAATTATAGAAAGGGAAGAGTATACCTTATATATGTAAGACTTATGTCATAAGTATCTAATATGGACCCACGCCTGCATTTTAGGTGTGCTGGTAAGTGCAGAACTGGGCTGTCTTTCAGAACTCTAACAGTATTTTCTGGTAAGCAAAGTTCAATATTTTGCCAAATTTGTATTTTGCAATCTTACAGATTGTTGACATGCCATTTTAATTATTCTATAATTGTGATATCAGCTTAAGAAAGTCTCTGTGTAGTTAGGCACCCCAGTATCACGCTGGATTATACGCCAGGGCTACATGTGCTGATACAATATTTCATTTTTAGATACAATACGTTTCATCTTGATTTGCAGCAAATGACCCAAGGCTACATAAATACCCCTTCCCTAACTGCATCTAATCATCCCACTAGGACGAAGCAATCTAAATTGTGGACTATGTGAGCAACAGACCCACAGAAACACTCCTAGGATACAGTTTCAGAAAAAAAAATGTTCAAAGACGTTTAGATACCATTTTGTTGAGGAATTTTTAGATTAACCATTTTTTCTTGATTCATCAGTTCTTTAAAATCTCAATTTCATCTTACATTTACTAAGAATCTGATTTTGCAAATGCTTATTATTGAACACAGTGATTACTACAAATAGCCCCATTGACTTTAAGGAGGAAGTTTGGTCTTGTGGTTAATGCACTAGACTAAAGTTCTGCCACAGACTTCCTTTGTGACTTAGACAAGTCACTTACGGTCAGATTTTTAGAAGTACTGAGGGGCCTAAATGGACCTATAAGTGCTTAATTCCCATTGGTTGCAATGGGAGTTAGGCTCTTGACAAATCTCATTAGGTGTCTCTTTGCATATTTAGATGCATAAATACCTTGAAAATCTTTGCCTTAATCTCTCTGTGCCTTAGTTCCCCATCTGTAAAATTGGGATGAAAATATTTCCTTTCTCCTTCGGATTGTCCATTTATACCATATGATCTTTGCAGTAGGGTCTGCTTCTCACTATCCTATGTGCAGTGCTGAATATAGTGGGATCCTGACCACAGCTGGGGTCTCTAGGTGCTACTGTAATGCCAAAAAATAAACACTGTGCTTGGTAATACATAAGTGTTTACAGGATTGGTCCCTATTCAATAGTGCTGGCCTCTCAAATGTATTTTTGTTGCTTCAATGGAGACATAGTTGGGCCTGAACCCTTTTTGAAGCATGGTTTGAAAAAATAGTTTGTAGATACCAAGGCAAATGAAGACAGCTGAGAGCTTGCTTGGGTCTAATTTACCACAATACTATGAAGATGCAAAAAAAGAGCTTTTAAACAAAATCAGAAAAGACCTACTGAAAATCTATAGGCTCGCATAAAGAATGCTAGTCCAAGGGACATAAATATAAGATTAAATTTATCCAAATGGAATAGGTTTAAAAAAATCAGCTGTGCACAAATTTGCTTCTGAAAGGGCTTTTTAGCCTGAGGAATCCAGTGAGATGCTGTGACTGGGAGAAGAGTGCAGCTGTGCTCTTTTACAGCAGAGCTATCTTGCCAAGGGTTCTTGCTCACAGAGTTGTTTTACATAGTTAACTTCTCATCTGCATACTGAAGCTTGTTTAAGAGTAAGCAAAGTTCAGAGATTTCCATTTCTTACAAAGCTACTTACCCAGTACAACACATCAGTCCATCCTTCCATGGTTATGCACTGGAACACAGTTAACATTGCAAAGGCAAAATTGTCAAAGTTGGTTATGCCTCCATTTGGTCCAACCCAGCCTCCCCTACATTCAGTGCCATTCATGGCACACTGACGTCCATTCCCTGAGAACGCACAAGGTGCTGGATCATCTTCAACTAATATATCTGAAAATTGACCAAAACCATTTCAGAATTCTGAGTTCTCAAAACTTTTGTGAAATCACTTGCTTGGAGGAGATTATGCATTCAAGACTTGATCCTGAAAGGTGTTGGGAGTCTATGTGTAATGCAGGGTGCTCATCACCTCTCAGGATCAAATCCACATGTGTAAAAATAGCCATACTCAAAAATGAATAGAGAAAACAGTTCAAATAAAATAACAATGAAATGAAAGAGAGAAGGCGGGTGAATTAATATCTCTTAATGGACCAAATTCTGTTAGTGGAAAAGACAAGCTTTTTTATTATACAGAGCTCTTTTTCAGGTCTGGAAAAAGTAATCAGAGTGTCACAGCAAAACACAAGGTTGGACAGATTGTTAATCATAACGAGTTAACACTCTGTCCCGCTTTGTGACACCCACGATTACTTTTTCCAGATCTGAAGAAGAGCTCCGTGCAGGTTGCAAGTTTGTCTCCTCCACCAGCAGAAGTTGGCCCATTAAAGAATATGATCTCACACACCTTGTCTCTCTCATGTCTTGGAATCAGCATGGCTACAACATTGCATATGAAACAAAGCACTCTGACAGTTAGCTATAGGTAACACAATGAATCTTTCTTTACTGAAGTTTATCTAACATTTGCTTTCTTCTCATTACTTTTCCTTTTTCCATCCCACATTAACACCTTTCTTCCTTTCAGCAGGTAAGTAGTCCCAGACTAGATCCCGCATTTATTCTGTTCCATCCAGACTTCACACACCCTACTTACAAAACTTCATTTCTCTAGTGGTGATCTTTCACTCCTCCAAAGACTTCCCATACCAAATGTTTTCACTGCATCATTTAAACCTCATCTGAATGTAGGAAGATTGGATGCCTCTATTACTCATCTCAGTGCTTCCTCCTATAATCATGCTGCCTCAAGTGCTGAAACAGAGAGACAGCTGGCTTTCTGCCTCAGGAGGATATGTCTGCTCCGTGATATGACTAGTTCTTCACTAGCCTGGGATTCAAAGTCCAATTACTGTGTTTCCCACCATGGGCTGTCACTACATTATTGGGCTGACCCTTTGGCTACATTTTTTTAAAAATAAGATCAGTTCACAGCAAGCATCAGGGATACATCAGGGATTCTTTAGTTAGCTTTCTAAAATGTAACATGCTTTTCCTAAAATCATGCATCCCTATGGAAACTAAGATTTACAACAGTTTTAACATTTCAAGTCTTATCCTGCTCCCACTGAAGTCCCATTGACTTAAAAGGGACTGGGAATTGGACCCTTATGTTAGTTAATGGCTTCATTACTTACCTGAATCAACAAGAAAACATGATTTGTGCATTTTTCCAATAAAAAGTTCCAATCCTATAATAGCATAGATTATGATAACAAACAATACCAAAAGGGCAATATGGAGCAAGGGAACCATGGCTTTTATAATGGAGTTCAGGACAACTTGTAAACCTAAAAAAAAAGAAGCACACACAAAGACAGAGAGTCAGACTTTCTATGGCATTAACTTTTCCTGATTATGAAATCGTCTACAGGTTTAAAAAGTGAAGCACGCCATCAATTTAAAAAGCGTGGTGAATCTATGGTTTCCCCTGAACAAGATGTACAAAATCTGATCGCACTAGCTCACAGACAGAATTTTGAAGCTGCTCAGTTTCAGGAGCGCATGTCCAAGCCCAGGGCTGCTTTAGAAGATTTTAAAGCTTTGTATTCCGTTTCAAAATTCTAACTGAATATTGTCTGTGTTCAGCTAGGCTAATGTAATAGAAAGCAACGCTTGAAAGGCAGTAACAAGAATCCATACTCCTTAGATGGGGTGAATTCAAGGTGATAGCTGGGATTTTACATCATCTGAAGAATCTTGAAGAATTCTATGCTCAGGCTGTTATCTTGCAATGAGCTCAGGGCAGGCAGGTGAGAGGGGGGTGGAAGGAATGGTCCCATCTGCACACAGCTCATTGCAGGATTAGGCCTTTGGTCTGGAAGGTCTAGTGCTACTAAAGAGCACTTCGCCTGTACGGTAAAGATCTTTAAAACTGATTTACTGAAAACAACTTTAAAACATAAACATACTTGGGCACATTCATTTACCTTTCACATAGTTTTTATAGTTTTTCTTTTCCCTACATGTATTTTGGTCAAATTCTGCTCTCACTGACAGCACTTCAAGCCTCAAGTGACTGGGGGCTGACCCAGTCTCAATGAAAGCAGAACGTGGCTAATTTGTATTTAAATAAAGGCTTTCTCCAACACAGCATTCCTTTCCCCTCCCCCGTCACCCATCCCCATGCCCCCCCCCCCCTTCTGCTTGATTCTCCACTGAAGTTACTTTGCTAAATCTGTAGCATCACAATAATTTCCATGGCAACAGATTATGATGTAATAAACACAGCATTTTTACTTTGCTGCTGGATCAAATGTAAGAAACTGGGTTATGAAACACGGAGGCCTCATTCAACTCAAAACATCAATAATTAGCAATGAAAGAAAAGGAAATAGAAAGGATAATTAGAAAACTCAATTGTCTATTTTAAATAATTGCTCTATTTTTCAAGTTTCCTAATTTTGGAAATTGCTTTTTTATTCCCTGTGGTGTAAGCATCAGTAAATCCCATTAGGATCAAAAGGAATTATTTGTGAGCCAGGAAGGCAGAAAATATGTTGTTTTGTTTAGCATAAACTTACCCACATACGGACTATTTTAGGACTATCTACTTAGTATGTTTCCTAGGATTTTGGTATAAAAAATCTCAACTTCATTTTTTGTTGCATTTGCATTTGAATGTGTGATTTACTACATATAAAACTTCTAAAAGTTAAATGTATTCTGTCTGCTTAGTGAACTGGGTAAGACGATCATACACTCAGTGAGTTCACAATCCCTTATTATACTTCAAACACGACATCATATATCTTAAAACATATTTTATCTACATAAGCAGATAACGAAAGTCAACTTTACCCTGTCACTTTTATTCTACTCTCTAGAGCAAGAAGGTTAAATAATCTGAAAAGATAACATAATGGAAAGTTTATTTTATTCACGCCAACAGAATTAAATAGAAAATAGCTTACTGGGCACTCCTGATACAAGCCGGAGAGGTCTCAACACACGAAAGGCTCTTAGGGCTTTGACATCAAAGCCACCTGGTTTGCCACCTGAGTGGCTACCACCTTCTGTTTCTTTGGTTAATTGTTCCAAAATTACACTAAACAATCTACCAAATAAAAAGAAAAAAAAAAAGATTATCACCACCAGCCATTTACCAAGTAATCAAAAGTGTTAAAAATTGCTTGAACTGAGGATAGTTCTGAAAAGCTGTTCAGCTGTCAAAATGTGATGTATACTTTTGTATTAAATCATGACAGGAGAGTTACGAAGTGCAAGAGCTTCTAATCCCCCAAGAGAGTGATGATCACACAGCATCCACTGAATTAACATTCTGCTAGTATACAGTCTCTGACAGTTTTACACCAATTAAGCTATTCTATCACTGCTTTTTGTTCAAAAATTTTAGATTGTGAGGTTTGCAGAATTATTTTTTCCTTTACAACATTAAATAGATAATGACAAGAAGTTACCAGTTTTAAATTTTGTAGAATATATGAACTCCCAATTACACTACAGTTCAATATTCTAAACATAGTCAGCAAAAAATCATCCCCAAAAATACTTTCATTAGTCAGACATTTCATAAAGCCAAAAAGATTTGTTTCCGACTCATAACTTTTTCCCAGAAGATTCACTATTGTATTGCATTTCTTAACTGACAGAAGCCATTCACTAAAATAGTGACAGAATGGAAGTTCGATAACCATAAAAGTTAAAACTGAAGCAGGCGGTTAAAGTCAGAGGCAGTCTCAAGTTTTGTTTCATTTTGCATGCTACATGTCAATCTGGATTGTGAACACTTCCATGTTTTCTAGATTTCAGGTCTGAGCCATGCAAACTGTAGTGAGCATCATACAGTTTTCCACACAGACCTATCACCCAGTGCCTGATCAAAACTCAGCCTAGTTCCACGGAAAGGTTTGTGAACCTCAGCAAAAATGTTTATGAACTTAGCCTGTGTTTTAGGTTTGTAAAATACACCTGAAAGCAGGCAAATTTTCTCTGTTTTTGAGTTTTGTCAAGAAAGTTTTTCACAGCTCTAGTTATAAATCATCCAGAATCACAGGGTTGCTAAGAAACAGATGTTAAGTTTAATAGTTTACCAGAACTGGAATACTGGTGGCTTCCCCTGGACACCAAAAAAACCCAAGTTGGGTCACCCACTCCCATTCCCCAATCTGTCCCACAATCTGTGGAGCTCTCATATCTTGGGGTCATGATCTGGCCCACTGAATTTATGCACATCCAGAGATCCACATATTTGAAGAGATGGCAGACTGCAGACATAGAACAGTTTATGCCCTGGTTCAGCAGGGTAATTAAATACAGGCCTAATTAAGTATGTGAGTAACCCCATTGACTACAATAGAACTGTTCATGTTCTTAAAGTTAAGTACATGCTTAAGTATGTTGTTGAATCAGGGCCTGAGTGGGGAAGATACTGTCAGACACACAGTGCATAAGTAATTCCTCAAATTAGAGGTCCACAAGTATAGTAAACTGCTGTGCAAGCTTCCTCCCCTGGGGCCTGTTTCTGGACTCTGTTCTCAGGCAAAGCTCCCATTTAAATCAGTGCGAGTTTGGCCTGAAAGAAGAATGCCAGACCAGACACTAAACAGTGGATGGATTACTCTCTAAGTAATCCATAAACTGATTGATTTCAGTGAGAGTTTTGGCTGAGTGGGGACAGAGAAAAAAAGTGTAGGGCTGGGCCTTCAGCTCTGTCAGCATATCTCAGCCCTACTAAACTATCAAGCTATAAAGCCATCAAGCTCCTGATTTTCTTTATAACATAACATTTACTATCCAATAAGGTGTGCTAGAACCATTTAATATTCTTTTAATGAAATGTCCAAATTATTTATTTTAGAAAATTGATTTCTGTATACGTGCCATAATTTCTTGATGTGTATTTTGGAACAGTTGTCATGATTTTGCTTTTGGAGCCATTACATTTTCTGCTGACAACGCACAACGAAAGCATTTCATGTAACGTATCTAATCCTGGACACCTGTGGCAGCTCCTTTGAAGCTATTAAAATGTCTAATGGAGTTTCTTAATGAATCCATTCAAAAGAAGTCTGATCCAGAGATGATTCCATCTCTACATAGGGTCAAATACAAAAATAATTCTTCACCAAGTTTCATTAGGGGTGCAAGTTAATCAAATACCTGGCACTGTACCTGCTTATTATGTTCTGTAACTGATTATCTTAAAACTAAGGTGCTTGGGCAAGAGGACTGCGTTTCCTGTGAGCCACTGACTTGTATTTTGTGGAGGTTCCTTTTACTCTGCCATGGTAAGTTGGATCTATGACTACATAGCTTGGACCTCGTACACCAAGCCTTCCTATTCTGGACTGTGAATGGGCAGGGTCATAAAATGAGGGTTTGAGTATCTGATGGGAGACAACCCAATTCTTCTTATTTACTGTGGATTCAGGCGAGCACTTGATTAAATTTAGCCAATTGCAGTAACTGTTTTATAACTAGGTCAGAATTTTCTTGTTATCATACGATGTTTTGGAGACAGAGGAGCCACATCATCTTCCTTCATTACCTCAGTGATGTGAGTTAGGAACTCTGTCTCTCACTCAAATTCCTGGCTCATTTCTGTTAAAGGCAAACTCTCTGTCATTCAAACTATTGTTAAAAATGCATTCTGGGACATTGCATGCTAAGGCTTTTCTTTGCAAGACAGCGACAATATCTGAAGTGATGTTAAATGGCAGAATATTTCAGTAGGATTCTTTTGTTAAAAAACTAATCAGGATCTTCACTACTGAAAAAATTCTTATTTTAGTCTGATCAGATAATATTTGCATATTTAAGGAAAACAGAATATATGATATAAAATTAACTCTTTGATGCCTGAACAAGGATCTCCTAAGGCAGCATGTAATACTGTTGGACATTAGGAAAAAGTTTTTCACTAGGAGGGTGGTGAAGCACTGGGATGGCTTGCCTAGGGAGGTGGTGGAATCTCCATCTTTAGAGGTTTTTAAGCTGCGGCTTGACAAAACCCTCGCTGGGATTATTTAGCTGAGGTTGGTCCTGCTCTGAGAGGGGGTTGGACTAGATGACCTCCTGAGGTCCCTTCCAACTCTAATATTCTATGATTCTATGAATACAAAGAGAATCTATACTAAATGATAATATAAAACCTGCCGAAACAAGAGACATGCTGAATAGCCCTTACACAGTGGCAACGAGGCAGAAGTAAGGAATCTCCCCACACTTTTGTGCTGGGCAGAAGGGTCACCTCTGCACAATGGAAAGGGCAGGAAGTGCTCTTTCACTACTCCCCTAGGGGTTTATAGCACTCCACAGAGGAGTAGGAGGGCAGAATATAAATAGTCATGGCTCCATCTTACCCTCTGCACCACACTGTCTAGCTGTGTGGTGAGAAGGGCCCCAATGTGCTGCACCCTATGAGAAGGGATAGAAGTGTCCAGTCTCCTCCTGATACCAGGGAAGTCTGACAGGTGCTCTGTCTTTTTGAAGAGGGCAGAGCTTTTCTGGTGTTGCATGTGGGGCAGTGCAACTCTACACCAGCCTCAACCATGGACTGTGCTTAAATGACACAACTGCGCTCTAAAGGATTATGGACCCAACCTAGCAAACCCTTACTCATCTGAGCGGTCCCAATGGGTGCAAGGGGACAACCCATATGTACAAGAGTTTACAGGACAGGGCTTCAATATTGGACCTTGTTATGCCATCCATTTTTAGGCAGAACTCATTGAATTCATTGGAGTCTTCTGCTTTAAGGCTGGTTCTACAATATGACCCAAGTTCCTTCATTCTGAACTGGAAACCTTTTAGGGCTTGATCCTGCCTCATTCATATGAGCTGACCAACAAATAATGTATGAGTAAAAGTTAGCAGGCTTAGGCCCTTAGTCCCATCAGAATAAGTCAAACAGTGACTTTATCATAAAGATGATACCACATTTACAGAACGGTTTTAAAGTCTTGTTTAAAGTGAAGTGTGAATGACTCACCCTACTACCACTATTACAAAATCCAGTAAATTCCATCCATTCCTAACGTATGCATTGGGGTGTAATAATAATCCATATGCTATAATCTTCAAAAATGTTTCAACTGTAAAAATAATCAGGAAGGCATATTCTACTTTTTCCTGTAAAAGAGGAGAAGAAACAAGTATTAGAATAAAGATGAAGTACTTTAAAATGTTTTTTCCTTAATTAAAGCTTAATTTGGGTAATTGAATAATTGCATCATATCAATCAGTACTAGGAAGCCACACTGGCTCAAGATGATCTCTCTCTTCGAATCTAAACAGCCCTTTCATGGCATTTGATGTAATATTTTAGAACAGTCAATACAATTGGCTATAATTAGATGGGAATTTTCTTGTTGTGACATTACTGTGGAGACAAAGGTCCAAATTTAGGTTCCAGTTCTGCAAACACATGTGTACATCCTTAACTTGAGCTGTCCCATTAATATCAGTGGAAATTCTCACATGCATAAAGTTAAGCATGTTTAAGTGTCTGCAGGACAGGGTCCTTAGAGTGCTATTTAAAGAGCTATAACTTAATTTGCCTTATATTCACCTAAACTCAATTAGAATCCATAAGTCATAGCTGTACTCACTCTACTGATGTATAAAGGAGTCTGAGTTACTGTACCTGCATGCTAAGGAGCAGGAAGGCATATGTTAAGGTGGCCCTTATCTACTTTAATTTTACATCTTCTTACAACAGCAAGTAAATTACATCAACAGCACTTCTCATCAGCAGAATGGGTGTAAACTGGCCTAAACTTAGCATAAGGGAGTGTAAGTTAGTTTAAGAGGCTCTAAGTTATACTGCCTTACCCTTCAATGCTAAATTTGCCCTAATGTATTTTTTCAAAAATGTATAATTTATTCACATTAAAACTTACATTTTAAATATAGTTAGATACGTACCTTGAATTTGTTTTCATATTTTCACTGCAAATTGGGTAATAAATTTTCTATTAAAGGCTTCCTATTTTTTTTTATTAAACAAATATTTAGTATATTTGGGTTTGGGGCAAATTGTGAAGAGAACTGCCTATCAAAACAGATCAGTAAACATATCTATTCTTTTCATTTTCTGAAATCAACACTTCATCAATTTATACAATAATTTTGTTTACTTGTCTGCTGCTACACAAGGGTAGGAGCCAAGAATACAAGACAAAGAGAATGATTCACATTTTTATACTGAATTAGGAATTCATTTGCAATTGTTCACTACAATCAAACAGAGCATTAACTATTTGAAATTTAAACTGTTCAGTAATGATTATATCCTTTCACTATCTATTCCAGCATTACAGATAACACAAGGATATATATTATTATTAATTATTTATTTGTTAGGCAGCACTGATATACTCACACAGAAAAATAAAAAGGCTATCCCTGACCAAGTAATTTCCAATCTAACAGACAGACATTGGGAGGACACTGGGGGCAGTGACTTAATTTAGGTGGTGGGAGTGGGGGATTGTTCCCTCTCACAGAAAACCAGCCGGAGATGGGTGGGTTAAGGAACTCTGAGTTTCTCCTGGGATGGCAGTCCCCAAATTGATCTGTTTGGAAAAGTGGGGCTGCTCCTCCCCCCTGCAGAATGAGAAGCGTATTCCACTTCCCAAACTCCACAGATGCAGAGGGCCCCCTGTCCTCCATCATTTCTGGCAGTATGGCTCCAGGAGCTAGATTTCCAGTGCTTCCTTGGCTAGCAGTTGCACCATGTGCCCTGTGGAACCCTACTTGAGAGGGTATCTGGGAGCACTGTGCAAACATTAACTCACCTCAGGAAGAATTAATTTAGGGTGGTTATTGGGAGTCCCAGGGAAGTTGATTTGCATTCTCCCACTTCTCTTTCACCTCCAGATCTCCTCCTCCTAAACTCTCTGTAGGAGTAGATCTCCAGTCCCTCTAAGAGCCCTCTGCAGGAGAGGGAGAAGTGGGGAGAACATGCCACAGAGGCAGCTAGCCTTCTCCTCCAATCCCTATATTCTCCAATGTGTGAATGTGGAGACCCACGCACATAACACACAGAAATTATTATTCACCTTTGTTTTTTATTTGTAAATGTTACTCCCGATCCCTTAATGCTGGGATGGGGAAGGGATCTGGGGGTGAGCAATGAGGATGAAATGGGGCTGTAGGAAGAAGCCAAATGACTGGTGCACTGGGATTGGGAAGCAGTTCTTTACATAGAGGGAATTGTGGAAGAAGGCATGGAGACTAGTCTTACACATTATCAATTCTCCTGAGAAATACACTGTAGAAATGCTGAAAATTTAGGCCAAGCCTACTGTTTACACACACTATAAGAACAGCTATTTTCACTGTGCTGTAAGAAAGCAAAACTGTAGCTTGGAGATAGAAAGGTAAATAACGTAAGGCAACAAAAGGAAGGCGAAAATATTATCGCTGGCATTTGTTACAAGTGAAATACATATTAGCAGCCTTAGTAGTAAGTAGAAAGGTGAAATAATAGGAGATGGAAAATGTTGTCTAATACAATTTGAATATTTTCTTTTTGTAGGGATGCTTTAGATAATGCATCAGTTGCTATGATTAGCAACTAGCAGTTACTGGCTTTCAGGAAATCCTGGTATCCCAGTGGGATGCGGCCTGTGATCTAAAAGACTTCTTCCATCACTAAATTTTATTAAGGTAGGGGGCCTACTCCTACCACCAGGCAGCTACAAGACTCCCATTGACTTCAGTGGAAGCAGAATAAAATGGAAAAGGTGCTCTTAGGTATATTCATAATAAAAACTTGAATAATTTACATAATTTTCTTTTGGCCTTCTTCATTTCTTTTAATTATTCTTTACATCTAATTGTCTACCATGGGAGCAGGATTGTTTGCAACCTGCTAAATAGTATTGCAAACATTCTGTACATGCACTGTCTGATGTTACAAGTTCTTTTTAACAGATCAGGGAGAAAAAAATGTTGCCATTTCAGTGTGATTACAATTACACTGTACATTCTCACTGAAGACTGGAAAGGACCTCACTGGGGGGAGAAAATTAAACAGATCAGGGCACACAAAAAACAACAAAATTTGAGCAAGTCTACTTTGTGGAGTTTGAGCTTTTGTGAACCTCACAAACACTTTCAGATTTGCAAATCTTTTCACCTTGCAATTAAGCACGATAGTTTCAGGGGTGATTTTTTAGAAGTGTTTGTAGCTCACCTAAAATCTGTGTTATGTACTGGAGTTAGAACTCACAATGTAAGCTAGCATAAGTGGAAGCAGAAACCACACACAACCACTCTCCTGGAGATTCCCATGGTGGATGGACTCCCTAATACAGAATCAACTTAAACAGCTCTCTCCACACATCCCCTAGTTCAGGTGGTGTGTTGGGGCAAGGAAGAGGAATGGCCAGAGCATGCTACACTCCAGATATTCACAGCTAGCATATGGTCCCTTGGGGACCAATGTCAACGGCATAAGTTCGAGCAGTCCTCAGGCTGCTCTAAACACATTCCTGGGCCATGGCAAGCTCTCTTACAGCTCCCCTGCTCCGCTGCACCCAGCACAAGCTAGGCATGACAGAGAACCTCACCCACTGTATACATATTTTTTTACCCTTTGCCCCCATCTTTTGTTACCACAGTGTCATCTCATAATGTTTGAGTAGAATTTCTAAACACATGCTTTTCAAGTAGGTCTTCAATCTAGCAAAACAAGTTGAGCCTTCTCAGCTGGGTTCCCATGTTTTAAAAAAAAAAACAAGGACTTGAAAAACTTGATTTAATAATTATGTTAAACCAAGAAGTGGATTCTGTGAATCCTTACCCACATGAACAGAACTAATAATTTGACTATAAATTCATGAATAAATCATACTGAAATGAAAATCATTTGTATCTAATTCTACATGTATTCTCACACCAGATTTATTATATTATTTTAATCATAAAAAACAGAAAAACCATAAATATTTTTCTGCTCATCCATTTTACAGGCAATTTTGACATGCAAGTTCTGAACTTGAGTGTGTTTATAAACTAGTTTTTCAAAGTGTTTACATGGCCCAAAAAGGCTAAATTCATTTTATGATGCTCTATGACATTTCTGATAGTTTTATATTTTCAGAGAGTTTAAGGCTAAAAGGGACAATTATTTCATCTAATGTGACCTCCTGTATATCTCAGGCCATTAAATTTCACCCAGTTACCCCTATTCTGAGCCCATTTATTTTAGATAGACTAAAGCATTTCAGTTCTCAGACGACAAACCTGTTGTGTATTACATGCAGAGAACAGGAAAGATCAACATGCCACCAGTGCCTCTGCAATAGGAGGGAATTGATTAGGTCAGCTATGCCCAGATGACCATAGCAAGTGATCCACTCCCTTTGATGCAGAGGAAGGTGAAAAAACCCATGGAGCCTGCCAACTTGACCTGGGAAAAATGTCCTTCCTGACCCCAAATTTGGCACTCAGTTGTAATCTGAGCAAGACACTCCAACAAGGTGTCTAAAACCAAGGATTCTCTGTGCCACCTCAGAGCATTGGTCTACTCTGTCTAGTATCCCATTTCCAGCTGTGGCCAATCTCTGACACTTCAGGGGAAAATGAAAAAAAACCAAGCCCAGAATACATCTGATCAATTATGCATCACAGAAAATATTCCTTCCTGACCCCTGCAGACAATTGGCTGACTCTTGAGCTTTTGTTATTGTCATCGTCTTAATGCAGAGCTGCAAGTGTTAGGAGCCTAATGAAGGCAATGCAGAACTTGCTGCTCTGCCCGTTGCCCATGAAGGAAGGAAATGAACATGCAGGCTGTAGTGGGTCAGCCACCTCTCAGGAACTCCCTCACGGCCAGGAGTGGCTCTGCGATGCCCTGCTTACAATTTCTCCCTCAAAGAGCTTCTTAAACAAATTCCTCACAGGCTTCTCTTGTGCACTCACCACCCTTTCTTGGGAGTCGGAGTTTACTCACATAAATAAAGCTCCATCATAAAACTCCAAGACCCAAAACACCATCCATCAGCTTTACCCTCTTGTCGGATCACGTGCAGGCTTTTCCCGCCTGTTGTCTCAATTGAGAAACCCCTCATCCCAGGTCTTTCTGCTGGAGCTTGCTCACTCCCACTAGCCTCCAATGCACCCTACTCTCAGGCCTTCCATATCCCCTAGTACAAACATCATCAGTGCAGGAAACTTTCTTACTTCTGCATTTTCCTGAGCTTTCCCTCTTCACTGCAGTCATCTGCTTCCCATTACAGGGGATTACTTGATCGAACTCAGGTGTGCCTCTTTAGTGATCAGGGTTGGCTAGCCACAGGCCTTTCAGCCCTGAAGGGGCAAGTCACCCTGTTACAGATTCCAAGGCTAGAAGGAACCACCACCACCACTATCTAATCACCACTATCTAATCCAGCTCCCACACACAACAGCTGTAGAATATCTCGCAGAAGCTGGATTAAAGCATATTTTTTAGTAAAATGTCTAATTTCATTTTAAATATGCTGAGCAATGGTGAATCCACCATCTCCCCTGGCAAACTGTTGCAATGTTTAATTGCATTCTTTGCTAAGATGTTGCATCTTATTTCAAAGCTGAATTTGTCTAACTTCAACTTCCAGCTACCAGCTCTTGTTATTCCTTTGTCAGCAAGGCTGAAAAGCTGTCACTATAAGATGTCTTTGCCATGCGTAAATACCTATACACAGTTATCAAGTCACCGCTTAAGATTCTTTTCAATAAGCTAAGTAAATTGACCTCCTTAAGTCTCCCATCATAAGACTTGTTTTCCAGTCCCTGGATCAATTTTGTGGCCATCCTTTGAACTTTCTCTAGTATTTCCACACCCTTCAAGCATGGACACCAAAATTAGAAACAGAATTCTAGTAGCAGTCTTACTATTGCTGTTTACAGAGGCTAGATCACTTTCCTACTTCTGCATGACACCCCCTTTTTATAAATCCAAGAACTGCATTTGCCCTTTTTGTCCAGCACTACTAAAAATTCATAGTAAGTGGATTATCTAGGATGACCCGTAAATCCCTCTCTGAGTCACTGATCTTCAAGTCAGAGTTTCCCATCATGTAGAAATAGCCTGCACTCTTTGTTCTCAGATGTATTACCTTGCATTTGTCGGTATTAAAATGCATTGTGTTGGATTGGGACCATTTAACCAGATGATTCAGATCACTTTGTAACAGCAACCTGTCCTCAATGTTATTTACCCCCTTCCCAATCTTTGTGTCGTCTGCAGATGTAATCAGCAAAGATTTTTATATCGTCCTCATCTGGATTGTTGATAAAAATATAAAATATCAAGGGACCAATCCTGGGGGCCTCCTCATTAACAATTGCATTTTGAGGCCTGTCAGTGAGCCAGTTACTAATCCATTTAATGTGTGCTGTGTTAGTTCCATATCCACTTTTATAATCAAAATGCCATGTGGCACTAAATGGAATGCCTTGGAGAAAGCTAAGTATACTATACCAACACAGCTGCCTTTATCAACCAGACCTGTAATGCTGTTAAAAAAGATAACAGGTTTGTTTGGTAAGACTTACCGCCTGTGAAACCATTCTGACTGGTATTAATTATATCTTTACCTCTAATTCTTTACTGATACATTCCCAAATTAACAGTGCCATTATTTTACCCAGAATCAACATCAGGCAAATTGGTCTGTAGTTGCCTGGGTCATCCCCTTTATGCTTTTCAAATATTGGATCTATGTTGGCAGTCTGCCAATCCTTTGAAATTTCCCCCGTTTTACAAGATTTGTGAAAAATTAGTATTAATGGTTCAGAGAGCGCCTCAGCTAGATCCTTTCAGACTCTTGTGTGTACATTATCAGGACATGTTGATTTGTAAATGTTTAATTTTAGCCGATGTTGCCACCCATCCTACTTTCTTACAGATGGTAAACTTGTATTCCTTCAACAACATTGTATGAAGAGATTTACTGATGAAAAGCACTATATAAGAGCTAGGAATTATTAATCACTATTATTATTTTATAGGATGGCTACGTCCTCCTGCTTTGTTCCAAATTCAGAACAGAAATATCTGTTAAATATTTCTGCTTTTTCTCGTTCGCTATTTAAAATGTTATCATCTGCAACTAGCAATTTACCTGGCCTAGGTTAGTTTTAATTTTGTTTTTAATGTCTAAAAAATGCCTTCTTATGGTCTTTAACCTACTGGTCATTGATATTTCATTGATTCCTTTGCCTTTCCTTCCCATCCACCTACATCTTTAACTTGTAATTCATATTCATTGCCATTTACTTCCCTTCTTTTTCCTTACTATATATTAGTTTTATTGCTGCTTCCACTTCTCTTTTTAATCTTTTTCTTGCTTAGCATAACTTTTTTTATGTTTGTGGAATTGTGTTTTTTTGGGAATCCAGTAGGATATACTTGAGCTATTCCCAGTTTTTATTAACTCTTCCCACTTTAAATTTATGTTCTCAGTCAGTTATGCCTTCTTTTCACTTTATTTTCTATTCACAAACTGAGTCAATACTACTGAGGAAAAATTAAATTGTAATGGACAGTCACTGGGCCATCCAGAAACCAAAAGATCATAGGACTGGACGGGACCTCAAGAAGTCTTCTAGTCCAGGCCCCTGCACTCAAGGCAGGACCAACCATTATCTTCCCTGACAGGTATCTCTCCAACCTGCTCTTAAAAATCTCCAATGATGGAAATTCCACAATGTTCTTAGGCAATTTATTCTTGTGCTTAACTACCCGGACAGTTAGGAATTTTTTACTAATCTCCAACCTAAACTGCCCTTGCTGCAATTTAAGCTCATTGCCTCTTGTCCTATCCTCCGAGGTTAACAAAAACATTTTTTCTCCTTCCTCCTTGTAACAATCTTTTATGTACTTGAAAACTGTTACCTCAGTCTTTTCTTCTTCAGACTCAACAAACCCAGTTTTTTCAATCTTCTCTCATAGATTCAAACTTCTCTCACGTTTTCTAGACATTTAATCATTTTTGTTGCTCTTCTCTGGACTTTTTTCCAATTTGTCCACATTATTCCTGAAACATGGCACTCAGAACCAGACACAATACTCCAGTTGAGGCCTAATCAGCACTGAGTAGAGCAGAAGAATTACTTCTCATGTCTTGCTTACAACATTCCTGATAATACATCCCAATGATGTTTGCTTTTTTTGCAACAGTGTTACACTATTGACCCATATTTAGCTTGTGATCCACGATGATCCTCACTTCCCTTTCTGCAGTACTCCTTTCCGTGCCGTCATTCTCCATTTTGTATGTGTGCAATTGATTGTTCCTTCCTAAATGGAGTATTTTGCATTTGTCCTTATTGAATTTCATCCTGTTTACTTCTGACCATTTCGCCAGTCTGTCCAGATTATTTTGAATTTTATTGCTATCCTCCAAAGCACTTGCAACCTCTCCCAGCTTGGTATCATCCACAAACTTTATAAGTGTACTCTCTATGCCATTATCTAAATCACTGATGAAGATATTTATCAGAACCGGATCCAGAACTGATCCCAGTGGGACCCCACTTAATATGCCCTTCAAGCTTGACTGCAAACCACGGATAACTACTCTCTGGGAACAATTTTCCAACCACTTTATAGTGGCTTTATAGTAGCTTCATCTAGGTTGCACTTCCCTAGTTTGTTTATGAGAAGGTCACGTAAGACAAGATCAAAAGCCTTACTAAAGTTAATATATACCACATCTACTACTTCACCCCTATCCACAAGGCTTGTTACCTGTCAAAGAAAGCTATTAGGTTGGTTTAACACCATTTGTTCTTGACAAATCCATGCTGACTGTTACTTATCACCTTATTATGTTTTAGTTGTTTGCAACTTGATTGCTTAATTACTTGCTCCATTATCTTTCCAGGTACTGAAGTTAAATTAACTGGTCAGTAATTCTCTGGGTTGTCCTTATTCCCCTTTTTACAGACTGGCACGATATTTGCCCTTTTCCAGTCCTCTGGCATCTCTCCTGTTTTCCATGACTTTTTTAAGATAATCACTAATGGCTCAGATATCTCCTCAGTCAATTCCTTGGATATTCTAGAATGTATTTAATCAGACCCTGATGACTTGAAAACATCTAACTTGTCTAAGTGATTTTTAACTTGTTCTTTCCCTATTTTAGCCTCTGATCTTACCTCTTTTTCACTGGTGTTAACTAAGTTAGAAATCCAATTGCTACAAAACTTTTTGGTGAAAACTGACACAAAAAAGTCAGTTAGTAATTCTGCCATTTCCACATTTTCTTTTATTGTTTTCCCTCCTTATTGAATAACAGGCCTACTCTGTCCTTGGTCTTCCTCGTGCATCTAATGTATTTTTAGAATATTGTCTTGTTACTCTTTATGTCTATAGCTAGTTTAATCTTGTTTCGTGCCTTGACCTTTCTAATTGACCTTTCTAATTTCTACTTGAGTTATTTCTTTATATCATCCTTTGTCATTTGATCTAGTTTCCACTTTTGTAGGACTTTTTTTTGAGTTTCAGATCATTGGTTAAGCCAGGCTAGTCTCTTGCCATACTTCCTATCTTTCCCACGCAGTGTGATAGTTTGTCCTTGTACCCTTAATGATGTCTCTTTAAAAAACTGCCAGCTCTCACGAACTGTTTTTCCCCTTAGACTTGCTTCCCACAGGAACTTACCTACCAACTCCATGAGTTTGCTAAAGTCTGCCTTCTTGAAATCCATTATCTTTATTGTGCTGTCCCCCCCCCCACCATTCCTTAGAATACTATGTAGAGCCTTATTACCTCTGAGAATCTTGGGAAAGAGGAACCTGTACAGGTACACCTGAGAGGCTTGGGGCAGAATGATGTGACTGAGGCACCACTCCACTCTTCTCCATGCCATCAGCCTGTACTGTGGACTAGAGCTACTTGAGGCTACCGCCGATGGCAGACTTGAGCTACTTGGCACTGTTGCCACTCCACAGATTTGAACCACTAGGCACTTCTGTCAATTGCAGGCTCAGGGCAGTAGGTGTTACTGACAAATTACAGACTTGAACCACAAGGAGATATAGTAAGATACAGCTCCACCCACTCGGGGACCCCCACATCAGACACCTAATGTAGAGAGAATTACTTTACTTATCCAGCCTTATGATGCCAACAATGGTTGAAAGACAAACTCAGAATTCTGAACTGGGTTCCTGGTAGGTAGACATAATAGAAAATAATTTTCAAAACACATTTATCATTAACATTGAGGTTATGAGTGTGGCTGCTCTGACTTGCAGTAAGGGATGAAGCAACCCCCAGCTGCCCCTCCTCTCATCCTCCTCTGATGCACACGAGGATCCAGTTTCTGACCTTTATCCATTAATCAGGAGGAAATTAGCCAATGCCACCTGTACAACTTCTATACGTACATAGATTCCATACATACATTCCATAGATACTGGTCTAAAGCCAAAGTCAAATCCTGGGGAAACCTGATAATGCTGGACTAGCTTTGCCACATCCTTCTTTGTAAAATGGGAGATTTAAGACATAGTAATAGTTGGAAAGTTTTTCCATGTCAAGAGAGGGTGTCTTAAACAAAAGATCTAACAATTGCTTCATTAATTATTATTAGTATTATCACTATTATTATTTTAGTAAGAAAAACTTGATACCCTGCCCTCTCTACCTTTGGGAGGCACTGGTAGTTATCACAACTCCTCTCTGCCTTTTGCCAACCAGCGTGGACATAGATCTAAGCCACCCTTTGTAACTAATACGACTTTTTTAGTCCATACATCCCGTAGCACTTCCAGAGCTTAAGTGAGCATTACTCAAAAACCAAATAAACTTTCGCATACTAAGGTTTAAAAATAAAATCACAATTTTAGTACACTTGGAAGGCGTGCAGAACTAGGTTTGTTTTACAAAAATGAGTGAGGAAACAGCAACAGCTAAATGATAAATTAAAAGGAAGTCTATAGATCAGACACTTTAGAAGACACTCAACCAGAGTTAATGTGTCAATGAGGTAAAATATTTACCTGCTTTCCTCTCTGATCACTAAAGGTCTGTATAAATCTACTCTATTTTCTTATCTTGCTGGTATTGCAAAGGTCTTCAAATGAATACTTGTGCCATGAGACATGTAAGTGACATTTCAGAAATACAATAAATAAATGAATACATAATCTCTGGTCTGCCAAAAGCCATGAGAAAGAGAAACTATGCTGAATAAGAACTGAGATGAGTATCCTGGTTCAGTCTAACATCTACCATCACAGAGAAAGAACTGATGACTGTAGATCTAAAGAACATATGGGTTATGAACAGATTGAAAGGACATATGGGTCATGAATATGCCCATGTTACATAGGGGACCAATCCGATGCCTGCTGAAGTTAATGAGAGTTAGGCCACTAACTGTATTACAGCAAGACTAGTTACAGTCTCCTTACCAAAGACCCAGTCCTGCAATGGTGCCTAGCACGTTGCCAGTGTTGCTCAGTACCTTGAAGTCTCCCCTCAGGAGACTTTCCATATTAGACACTGCAGATGCATATATATATATATATATAATGTTATATATGTATAAAAATTTCCCTCCAGCCTATGTATAAATACTGTGGAACACAATGGAATTAATTAAGAGGTTTTAAGAGGAAAGACAGCATAACCAAACAGCAACTGAGAAGCTTAAAGCAACAAAAAAGCAGCAGCTGAACAGGACTGATTAGATACAACATGGCCCTGCAGAGAATGGGAGAAACTAATGAACTCCACTTCAATATCAACTTAATTTGTATTGATCGTGTATTACAAAACAAATGTTATCCTCAGACATCTTTAGCATTTAAGGATTTCAGTGAAGACATTAAACCTTCATTTTCTTAGTAGAGAAATGTGTTTGCTTTCTTCTTTTGAGTAAATCAGCTTAGCAGAAACTGGTTGCTCAGGAAGAAATCTTTTTTTTTTTTCTTACCCAGCCAGATGGTGCACATTAGTCATCATTTATTATCTTTATATTTTCACAATCTCTGAAGAAAATATGCAAAGCTATTGCTATATGCAGTAAAATGATACACTGAAAGTCAGAGTTTAACTTAAGAAGTTTAATGAGAAAATTGTTTCAAAATTAAAAGTAATTAGTTTGCAAAATCTTAACTTAATATGTTTGCACTTAGAGTCTTCTCATATTAAGTTCTCTGTTCCCTGGGCACTTTAGAGCTGGATTGAGTTTGAACTGGAAAAGAATGGCTTCTGCATTCATACAGTGACACTTTTTGATACCCATCAATCAGAACAGGAACTGATTATGGGATGAAGTGACTCATTAAAGTTAAGTAACCAGACTTTTTGCAGTGCAGACACGTGAAAAGGAAAACAGAGGTTGTGGTATGCTTGATTTTTGGATTAATAAATGAATCATGTGCTTTTAAACAAATCAATGTCCTTTCACTGCCTTGCCAATGCATAAGGCCACTCATCTTTTTGATAAATACAGCCCATCATTTCAAATTCTATTTTGTTCACTTTAAGAAAGGAGAGAATTGTGTTTTGAAGTTCAAAATGTAATAAAATAATTTAGTGTTTTGATGTGTGCTTTCAGATCTCTTCAACCATTAAAGTGTTGCATCACAGCAATACTTTAAAGGGGAAAGGGAAAGTAGACATTTCCACACATGGAACATGACTTTTTAAATTGACAAAGATGAGAGAAAACTAATTCTCTCAAGAGTTGGTGACCAATGTAGAAAATTAAATGATAGCCACTAAAATTTTGGCTTTCCATTTGTGAGAAAGAAAACTGCATTGCAGCTTTATTGTTTGTTCCTTTCATTCTGTTTAAATATTGTTTATTTCCTATTTTATATTTATAGATGGCTCTAAACTAAAACATCAGATCTGTACCTCTCCAACAATGTAGGTGAGATGTGTACTCTCTTTAGATCTGTGACAGGAAGCCAGGTAGGAGGGGGCTGAGAAACGAAAGAAGTTCTGCAGTGAAACAGAGAGACATAGAGAAATTTTTGGAATGGTTACTTAATCTACAGTAACAGTGGTTCTTTGTTAAGGGCATAGATCCATGGACATGGATTCCATTCTTGATGTGCATGTGCCGCACGTGTATGAAATTGAATTCTTTTTGGCTAACAGTGTCTGTTGCAGCCATACTGAAACAATAAATGTCCATGTGCACCTGTGTGATGGGGTATGCAAACTCCGCACTGGAGAGAAAGGGGTTAAAGAGCTACTTTGGGCCCAAGCAGCCCCATCCAGCCACACTTGTAAAGCATGGGTGGGCTGGAACGGTCACTCAAAAGGGGAGCAGAGCCATTCCTTAGCAGGCAGCTAGTGGAGGTGAACAGATGTACCCTGTTAGTGCCTTAAGGGGAGCTTATGGGAGGTCCAGCTGCCTGGTGCCCCTGACTGTTGAGAAGCTACCTGACCTGAGAAGGGGAAAAGGACTTTGGAGACTTGCAAGGTCTGGAATTTATCCGTTATTCATTTTGTTTATATGTCTTTCTATTGCCATTTTGTCTAAAGAGTCTCGTAGGAAGCAATATAAGGAAGCATTTTGGGGGTGCAGAACCTTGGTGCCCACCACATGGTCCTTGAATGGAATCTGGTGTACAGTGTGGGACCACATTCCCCTATCAACCCACAGATGGGGCTGAAGTTGAAAAGCCTACCCCATTTACAGAGGAATATGGACTAGGAAGACCTTATAAAACAGAGGATCAGGCGTCTGGGACCATGGCTTAGTGAGGCCTAGAACCTTTTGTTTGACATGAATCTATCCTTCTTCACAGGACTCTTTATATAACCTGAGAGGGTGGACACATTTATTAGCCTAGCTGGAGGGCTGAGTCACTAAAGGGACAGACCACTGTGGCACCGAAGAGACTGTCAGCTAGAGGTGCCAGACCGGGAGACAGAGATGCCATGCCACACCTAGCCACAAGAAGGCACTCCTGCAGTGAGTGAACACCTTAACACTGCCCCTGAGGGCAGAAAGGGCTGAGCAAGCTCAATTGCCCCTTCATTCCTTCACCAATACAGAATCCAAGAGGAGTAGGACTCTGTAGTAGTGGGACAGAAGGGCAGGTCATAGAATCTATGTGGACAACACAACTCGAAGAATCACAGTTAATCTAAAGTAAGTCACTGTTGATTTATTGGCACAGCAAGCCTACTGGGCAATGATGTATACAAGACATCCAGAAGCTTGTGGGACTTCTCTTGCACCATTGTACTAATGATATATCCAGAGTTTCTACCATGCATTCTGAGGTCCTGGTATGATCAGAGAGCCAATTAAAACCTAAACAACCCAATGCTGGGCCAAGTTTGCCAGATCTCAAAGTGGCTGATAAGACCAGGTGCTATGTCCGTCTTTTTCCAGGAGTGAGGTTTCAAGTTAAAGTTAACAGCAAAGACAGAAGCTGCATCTTCTATCTTTCCTATTCTCTTCTTTCCCTTTTTGTGCATGGTTGTCTTGTTTTGTACTCTTAGGAAATGGGATCAGCAATAACAACAGTTCTAGCCTGTTTCAACTTTTTCTCTTTTTCCCAAAAGGAAAGTTATTACCATTTTAATGCCATCTAAGAGACTGTTAAACGGGGCAGGGCTCCTTCTAAAAACTCTGCAGTTAAAGGGAAAGGGAACGAGGGGTTTTGTTACAATGAAAACCCTATTTAATACTTTACAGTTCAATGCTTTAACTGTTTTCCTTCTTTTCTGTATCTTTAATAAAAGGTTTAAAGGATTTTTAATGGCATGTTTACCATGGTACTAAGCAAGCTGAGGTCTCTGTACACCAAACCCTGAATCTTGTTCTAAAACTGTTTAATGCTAGACAGTTTCACAGTCAAATTAACTCCTTTGACTCTGCACTCTTTATTCCATCTAAATTAATACAACAGGACCAGGAAGACACACACATGCACACGCACGCACGCACACACGCACACACGCACACACGCACACACGCACACACGCACACACACTGTGCCTTCAGAACAGTTCAGAATATAGACAAACCAGTTATTTGTAG